>OY757907.1:39988251-40163251 GCA_963585895.1 Sepioteuthis lessoniana | reverse complement strand
GACCTAGAGATAGTCAACAAAAAAGAGAACCTACCGAATTATGGGATTTGCTGTCCCGGCAGACGACAGAGTAAAACTGGAAGAAAGCGAAAATAGAGATAAGTATCTATAGTTTTCTAAAGAACAAAAAAAAGTATGAAACATTAAGGTGACGCTGATACCAATTGTAATTGGTGTGCTCGGTACAGTCAGCAAACGAATTGGTAAAAGGACTAGAAGATTTGGAAATAAGGGGACAAGTAGGGATCATCCAAACTACAGCTTTATTGAGATTGACCAGAATACTGAGAAGAGTTCCGGAGACTTGGGGAGACTTGCTGCCACTCAAACTCTTGCGGAAGATCATCAGCTAACGCTGGTGTGAAAATGTCTCAAAGGAGTAAAATAATAGAGAAATTGAAGAGGCTGATTCTGAATTACTTTTGGTCTTCCCATTAAGTCCACTCTCTTATATACATGTTAGATAAACAGTCTTATTATTGCACAAGAAAACAACCAGATACCTCCTTTTGTCTTCATTGCTTTAGAAAATACATGTATGGACCGACTATCTGACAGAGTGAATTGATAAGCATTGTTATCTGTCATTATATGACAAACTCTACAGTAAGGATTTGTATGTATTCCCTATCAAAGAAACGTTGTTGATTTATAAAAATGTATTGTATTCGTCTAATGACGGAATGAGTTCGTTGAGTGCCATTTAGGACGAGATTGTCGAAGTTCAATGTCTCATCTTTCATGATATTTCAGGGAAGTTATTTTGTCCATCTCTCTAAATGTCATGCAGCAAGTGGTACGGGTTACATGGCACTGTCATATAAATGAATTCGTGGCAAAATGTGAACTGTCTGCAATTGTGGCATGTCAGTAACAAGATTGACAAAAGTGCTAAGGTGGATTGAGTCGTGTTTCTCGGAAAAACATTCACTCAAAAGTGATATAAAAGTTAGTTGGCGACCTTAGTCGAGGGTGACCCGAAGGGTCTCTTTTCAATAGCTACAACACCAAGGTGTAGTGGAGGGCGCAACTCTATTCCCTGGATTGCTCCACGTTACCCTTAATCCTTACCTTATAATGCTGAGTGGTAAGCAAGGCGGCATCAAGTACCATTTTTTGAGTCTTTGGTATAACTTGACCTGAAATTAAACCCTGGTCTCCTGGACTAGTCCCTCAACTCGTTAGGCTAATGACCCAGTAAAAGTGATATAACAGTCTTAAAATTTACTAAGCTTAGCTCTGTTGAACCCACGAGTCTCAATTTGTTTACAGTACACACAATTCTTTTGTGGTCACCCACTTAAGTTGCGAGTAGACTCATCTCCGTTTAACTTCGGTGATCTGAAGGAAACAGGTGCTTTCAGAATTACTTTTTCAGTAAACCAAAATAAACAAAAACTAAGCGAAGCTTAAATTTGACACATGACTGCAAGTATATAGAATTTGGAAGAGTACCTTAAAAGTTGGGCGAAAAAGTACCTCGGAAGTTGTGCGAAAGAGTACCTTTTAACGTAAGATCGTGCTTAAACTTTGTATTTCAGTTACAGAAAAAAAATTCTTTCTTTCTTGCACTGAGTCATGTCAATCACTAGCACCTATATGGTTGTTCTGACTGTATTCTTTAAATTGCTCTTGTGGCAAAAAAGTACCCAACCCTATTTTCATCTTAAAGGAGCAAGGAGACAGTGGTTAATGGTCATTTGCGTTGAGTTAGAAATACTTGAAACCATTTAAACTGTGTGCAAACAAATGATTAATACTCGATAGAATTATTAGTATTAAATAGCAATACTTGAAACCATGTAACTGTGTGCAAACAAATGAGCTCAAACTTGTTTAAAACTAAATTTACCTACAAATTATTCGCTTACAAATCATATATGTATATATATATGTGTGTGTGTGTGTGTGTGTGTGTGTGTAAACAAGATTTAGCATTAAATAACCCATAAGGGTTTATATGCCATTAAACCAAATAACGAAACCTTTCTTGTTCTTCAAATCCAATCATCATTGTTTTCTTTCAGTAATCTATCTTCCTCAGTCTCTTTTTTATTTTCTTTATTACGCCATCACTACTACTACTACTACTACTAATAATAATAATAATAATAATAATAATCAGACAACCAGATCTTGTAATAATCAACAAAAAAATGAAAACTTGCTGAATTGCGGACTTTGCTGTCCCGGCTGAACACAGAATAAAGTTGAAAGCTAGAAAATTGAAAACAATTGTGAAACATAAAAGTGACGGTGATTCTAATTGTAACTGTTGCTCTTAGTACAGTCACCAAAGGATTAATACAGGGACTGGAGGACTTTGATATAATATTGAAGGAGGTGCCTGTGGTGTAATGGTTATCGTCGTAGGAAATGGACACGGGGACACGAGTTCAAATCCTGGACGAGCCAGTTTGCATTTTCACATAGCACTAATACCCAAGGGAAAGGTATGAATCCAATTATTCTCCCCCCAGCTATGGGTAAATAGTAGGACAGACTGGGTTCTTCGGCCTTGGTGAGGCAACTAGTCTAAGAGAAGGAAAACTCTGAATTCAAACCTGTTAAACTCCGCTTAAAAAGTGGCCTTGTGTCATATCCTGCCCGAGCGGAGGGGTTGGTAAATAGGATATAAGAGGACGAGCGGAGACCATAAAAACTACGGCAATGATGAGATCGGCCAGAATACTGAGAAGAGTCCTGGAGGCTTGAGGACACTTGTTATCACTCAAACTCCAGTGAGAAACCATCGGCTACCGCTGGTGAGAAAAACTCTCAAAAAAGATAAATGATAATAATGATATAGGAAATATAAAAAATGCACTTTACGTAACTACTCATCTTCTTAAGGGAGTACAATTAATATAACTTAAAAATAACGAAAAAAGACAGCAAAAAGACAAAAATACATAGAATACATATAAATCCTACCTTCCCTCAACCTTGATTTTGGGTAAAGACCCGATAAAGGATTGTAAGAAACCGAAAGTAAAGCTGAAAATTAAATAATAAAAATTATAAGAAAGTGAAAAAGAGAGATAAATACCTTGTTAGAGAACTAAAAAGCTTTGGAACGTGAAGGTGACAGTGATACCAATTGTAATTAGTGCACATGGAGCAATCCCCTAAGGATTGGTGAAGGGATTGGAAAACTTGGAAATAAAAGGACAAGTGGAGATCATCCAAAATTACAGCATTATTAAAATCGGCCAGAATACTGAGAAGAGTCCTGGAGACTTGAGTAGACTTGCTGTCTCTCAAATTCCTGTAAAAGACCATCAGCAAACGCTTGTGTGAAAAACTCTAATAATAATAATAATAATAATAATAATAAAGTCACAATGATACCAATCATAATTGGGCGCCTTGGAATTTTCTCCAAGAATCTGGAAAAGAGACTCGAAGAACTAGAAATTAGAAGAAGAATTGAAACTATTCAGAGCCCGACACTGATGAAATTAGCAAAGATGATTAGAAAAATCCTGGAGACCTGAGAAGACTTGCTGTCACTCTGACTCTAGTGAAAAACCCTCAGTTAGAACTGGTCTGAAAAACTCACTAGGAATAATAATAATTATAATAATAATAATAATAATAATAATAATGTCCTAGAAAGTGACATGCATAAACTCCTATGGGACTTTAACATACAAACGGATCACCTAATCCCGGCCAGAAGACCAGACCTCATAATAATCAGCAAAAAAATAAAATTTGTAAAATTGTCGACTTTGCTGTCCCGGCGGACCACAGAATAAATCTGAAAAAAGTGAAAAGAAAGATAAGTACCTCGACCTTGCAAGAGAATTGAAAAAGCTGTGGAACATGAAAGTAAGGATTTTGCCAATTGTGCGTTAGGCACAATAAGTAAAGGATTATTAAAAGGCCTGGAGGACTTGGAAGATGGCGGACGGGTAGAGACTATCCAAACGACAGCATTGCTAAGAACGGCCAGAATACTGAGACGAGTCCTGGAGACTTGAGGAGACTTGCTGTCGCTCAAACTCCAGTGAAAAACCATCAGTTAACACTGATGTGAAAAACTCTAAAGGAGTAAATAATAATAATAATAATAATAATAATAATAATAATAATACAAATATAACTTCTACTACCACTGATTGTTGTAGCTGCCAAAGTATTTATAAAGTTCAATTCTTATTTCCTTTTCATTTGCCTATTCTTCCCTAGCTATAATTCTCCTTGAAAATTTTATGCTAACGAAAAAAGCGCATTTGTATTAAGGGCATGCTCTGTTTTAATTTCTTGACTTTGCCGCCGGCGTCCTTCTGTCATGAGAGTCTGGCTTTCTCGCGCTGAAAAATTTTAATTTTCATCTGCACTCTCACCGACTCGAGGCAATGACCATCTATTGAAACCGTGGGTTGACAGAGAATCTGCCACAGTGGTTTCTTTATTCTCAATTTTTATTGACAGTTATGGGCATAATTCCTGAGAATATTATAAATAGGACAACGCTTAAATACACCCAAGCGCGTCTCATTGTTACATCAAGGACATTATTATAATCATTAGCAAACGCTCAAGTTAAAATTACCAAGGCATTTTTCGTTTCATTATTATTCTTAAAAATATCATTCATTCATCTTTAATAGTTGGGTATCGCTACAATAAGATAAATAAATAAAAACTAAGTTTCGTTTTCTTCTTTTCTTAAGGTTTTAAATATCCAACATAACTGATAATGTAAAATTATCAGTTTCAACAAATTTCAACAGTTTTAAAAAGCTAATCTTGCCATTTACTGTGTACAATCATGTATAGGTCGAATTTTGAAGATCTAATTTTTAGACAATAAATAGAGTCGACTAAATCACTATAATAACTATGAATATTATTTTTGAAAGTTTTAAAATTAAAAAATGATATGAACTATAGACTTCAAAAATTAATTCCCTGGGTTAATGAGTTCGTTACCAAAAGTCAACTTACATAGTTAGTAGTAAAAAAAGTGTCAAGTATTTTACAATGGACATTAGCATAATGGTTAGCGTGTTCGCCAATGGCCTGGGAGATCGGGGTTCAAAACCCAGGTCGAGTCATACAAAAAGACTCAAAAATGGTACTTGATGCCTGCTTACTTAACACTCAATATTATAAGGAACGGATCAAAGGTAAAGTGAGTCAATTCTGGGAAAGGAGTAGCGCCCTCCCCTACACCTTGGTGTAGTTGCTATCGAAAAGGGAGCCTTCGAGTCACCCTCGACTACAGTCGCCGACTTTTTATTTTACAAGTACCAGTTATCTGTTTTTATAGTTTGGTACTTTTACATTCACTTCTCACAAATGCCTTTGAGAAAGGCATGAATCCACTTCTTCCACTCCACATCTATCGAATATAATAGCAGAGCAGACAGAGCTCTATAACTAGGATGGGGAATAACCACACAAGAAGGAAAACTTTGAATTCAAAAGTGTTATAAAGCAACGGGAAACTACTTCACTATCTTTACCCTAGATAAAAGATCAATAAAGCTTATATTGTTCTATGAAAATATTCACAGAGTTTTCAAGATACATTTTTTTTTATTTAATTGATACTTAAGATATTTTGTTCAGATTCTTAGTTCTAAACAAGGAACATGAAATGTTTAAAAATTATCAAGAATAATCCTTTGTTTCCCAAGACAGACATGAACAAGGAATGAAGCATTCATTTTCTAAATAGAACCATTGACATTCAAAATACTAATTCCAGGGAGTTTCCCATTGTTCGAAGCACCTCATAAATCTCTTTTGATATAGTGTGAAGCTGTGTCATCGTATTTCTTTTAATGTCATTCGGGTCAACAAATCTCTCTGTTTAAATAAATTTTGAGCTTAGGAAAAAAAGTAAAAATTGCACTGAGATCCTTTCATAAACGCCCGTGAGTATCTTTGATCCGAATTCTCTTTGATGCAATAAGAAGAAAATATCTATTTTGAACATTCTCAAGATGCCAAAGAATTAACATATATTTTGGTCTTCAGTAAAATAAATTCTGGGTTCCTTGGTTTTTACTGTCGACATCAGGGAAGACCTCTGATTCTAGCTCTGTTTAGTAACACGTAGAAATATTTGATTTGGTTGGTTGTTTGGTTGGGTTTTATGGCATATCAACCATTGTGGGTTATTATTGGGGGTGTCTTCGTGGTGTAACGGATAAATCGCTGGACTGCGGAATCGTAGTAAGCGAGTTCGAACTCCAGTTGCGCTATTACGATCACTTTCGGACAAATACCTTATCCTCCCACTTATGGGTTAAATAGCATCACTGCTGTTCTACTACAAGGATGGCTTTGCCATTAAAAAAAACCCCACGAAGGTTGATATGCTATTAAACAAAGAAACCAAACCAAACCATCCTCGGTCTTTACTGCACACATGAAGATCTAACCTAAACATTGTCTCTTTACTGCCAAGAGGGAAAAAAGTTTATTTTGCATTTCTGCAAAATACGGCACGATTCTTTCTTTTAACAGGGGCTCCAGTAAAAAAAAATAAAACAAAAAAAAAAAAAAGAATTATCTAAATCTGTCGGTCTTCACCGAATACATCAGATGTACTCTTTATCTCTCAGTTGATTAAGAGTAAAGATGTGCATCAGAGTATTATGTAGCGCCAGCTGGAATACGCGTCTCCGCCTTGTTTTGTTATTTAAAATCTGCTTCGTTTTAGTGCAATTGACGTTCTTACAAATCAGCTGCTACAAAGTTCTTAGTTTGATACTTGCAGCCTCATGCCTAAGTATATTCATTAGTACGCCAAGTATCTTTTTTAAGAAGATGTCTTAATTTTGCAAACTTCCCAGCAGACCATTGTGAGTTCTATGTCATTGGATACCCATATTTCGGTCTTTAACCAATCCCTTACAGTTTTTGGATGTGACACAAAGTTAAATTAACGTTGGGTGCCCCACAGGAAGCGCGCCTCCTGAGAGGCGGACACAAAAGTTTCTCATGTCCTTTTGGCATTTTCTAGTACCTTTTAAGCGATGAGGGTATGTGCTATATTTCTAGTCTTGCGTCAAACTAAACTAAACTCAGTAAATGACGTCCTCTACCCACGGAAGTGGCGAGAAGTTACGAACCGGAAGTTCTAGAAATATAGTCGCGCGCAGAAAAAGTTCGATGAATTAGGTTCCGGTAAATTTGTTTAAAACTCTTAGGCCGAGCTTCATTCTTTCCCTGCAAAATCCTTCTTTGCGCTTACGATTATGAAGGAGATCTTTTTTTCTTGTAAACATATGAAAAAAAATTACATGCACAAAAAGGAAAGACAATCCCTTGTCTTATGAAAACAAAAAAATATTTTTTTGGTCTTTACACCACCAAAGTTATTTATTTTATATTTTTTCGCCTTGTGATTTCTATTTAATTGATTTATTTATTTCTGGCCAACACGATGAGTCAAATAAGTAAATATTTTTCAAAGCAACGACTTCATCGATTATCGGAAAGAAAACGTCAACCACTTAAAAGAAAAAGGAAAAAGACTACCAACATAACCAATGTATCCAGATATTTTTATGACGTGAGTACTTCTCACAGTTCTTTTCGCACCTTGTAAAGATCGTTGTATATGTCCTAATGAGTTTAGAAATAATATAGGGTAGACCACTGTCCAAGAGCGATTTAGGCGAGTATACATTTTAGGAAAACTTATTGTGTTTTTGTTGGTTTTTTTTTCAGTTTATTTATATTTTATTACAAAAATATTAAAGGTGTATTCTTTGCCATAATTGTATAATAAATAAGAATAAACAACTTCTTACCAATCGATCATGGCTTACTTTATCACCAGGCAACAAATGTGAGGCATCTAGTGAGAACCGATTCCAAAATATACTTACTTTGATGAAAAATCTATTGCAAAGAGGTCTAAGTAAAGTTGGCGACCGTAGTCGAAGGCGACCTGAAGGGTCTCTTTTCAATAGCTGCTACACCGAGGTGTAGAGGAGGGCGCTACTTCTTTCCCTGGATTGCTCCACTTTACCCTTGATATGTACCTTTTTATAATGCTGAGTGTTAAGCAAGATGGTATCAAGTACCTTTTTTTTTTTTTAGTCTCTGGTATGATTCGACCTGGGATTGAACCCCGGTCTCCCGGGCCATTAGCGAACTCTACTATAATTGGAAGTTACATATTGTTTTTAATGTTCACTTGAGCAAATGACTTTTTGCTTTTTTTTAAATTAGCCTCCACGCTTGATTGTACGGGGGCATTTGAGATCTACACATCTGGTGGGTAAGGGGTTAAGGCACATTGCACTGATAAACACTAGAATAATTACTTGCAGTTTGGGTGTTATCAGAATCAATTTCGTTTTTGTTTATTTATTTTTGTTTTGTTTGTTTGTTTGTCATTGTTTTTATTTGTGTGTGTGTGTGTATGCATGGAGGGGGGGGTATGAACTTAACTCATGACAATTGTTACTTTTCCCGTTTTAAAATGGCTACAACTCCAGAAAAACTATCATTAACTCTGAAATAAAAACATTGAAAATACTGTTTTGAAAAATATTCTCTGCTGTGAAGTGGCGGTTTTTATTTCAACCTTTTTCATATGTAGGGATTTATACATTTTCCTTATTTTGAACTCTATACAATTTAAGAAATTAAATTCACATTAGACACTCTGGGTAATTTTGAACTTTAGCTTAATCTTGCACAACACTAAAAATATGGGGTACTCTGTGAGGATCGAACTCATTAAAGTAGTAATCGTTCATGTGACTAATTAAACCACTATTTCCCTGGAAAGTGTCCAACAAGATACCAATCAATCAATCAATAAATAAATAAATATCGAATATTCCAAATTCTTTAACTTTTTCTTTTCTGTTATGGTTAGAAAGCTGGTTTCACGCATCAATACTACTGAATAGTGAGTTCGATCCCAGGCGGAGTGGGTTATCTTGGCAAAAAGAGTAAATGTCATTTTAACCTATCCCATACTTACCATGTGTTCGCGTTATGTTAATGAAGTATTGATATCAGAATAGTTCCAAGAGGACCTTCCCTCCCGGGCCTTTCCCTTCGCTTAAAAGACTGTGCTCATTATCAAGGGGATGTAATTTTCAAAACCACCGTGCGGGAGGTTTGCTTCCCTTATGCCACCCAACATTACACAAAGCTTGAGGTGATTTACTAAGCCTTTTTTTCTTTCTTTTTTTTTTTTTTGGTACGGGCACAGTTCAACAGAGGCAGGTTTGGAGCCGTAGGGCCCCCAGCTTCGGCTGGGATAGCTGCATCATAGTCCTGCAGGGCTTGGGCCTCGGCTCATGCCGGAACTTCCCCTCTCCTAAACTCCCACTATAATCGACCTTCGGGTCATTGACCTTTTGTCAAGTCCTTTCTGGTGGAGACTGTAACAAATATCTGGCACAAGGGTGAGTGAATAGGGCACCCAATGAGACTAATTCACTCAGGTAGGTTTGCTAATCGAGCTTGCTAACCATTACACCACCAGAGGCGCCCAAACTGAGCTTGTCACATTGTGACCTTGTGTGGAGCAAAGGAAATACACTTTCCCCTCGCCTCAAGAGGGTAAGAGTTAGGTTTATTGCCCGATGCTTGAGATTCTCCAAAAGGAAATGCTTATAGAATCTAAACAGTTTTTAAAACCGCCCCGCGGGATATTCGCTTTTTGCACGACCCCCCACATTAATCCAAAGTTTGTGTCACATCTTGGCCTCATAGGGAGTCGAATAAATAAAACTTTTTAACCCAACCCACCCTACCATTAATTCTATACAGATAAGTGAAAGCTTTATCACACATTTGTTTCTCTATTTCCATTTCTGAAAAATATAAAAATCTTTTGGGCTGTTTATTCAATAACTCTGTAGGGATTCGTTATATAGAAACATTTTCACTTCAATAAATCAATTCACTTAAAAAGAATAAGATTTTTTTTATTCGAGCTTCTTTGTGGTTTAGTTAAAGTTAAAAGCGCGGTAAGGGTAATTAATCCGAAGCCTAGCTCGTTTACCAAAACTTTTTTCGTTCATCAATGATACCTGTATCGGAAAAATAAGGTCTAAAAATGTTTTTCGAGTTACTTTTGCCGTGCTTTTAACCAACTTTGGGTCTTTGGGCACCGCACGATTGTACAGTTGCTTCGTTCGCTCTCGAGATACCTCATATTAAACTACGCTTTTTAAATTTCCACTTGCTTTTTTACGGTTAAATACCGGGTTACATCAGAAACACTTTCTTTCTCAAGATTCGACATAGTATATCTGTGCTAGATATAAAAGAATATATATAATTTATTACAATTATTATATAGCAATTTGATTATTATTTTAACAAATTTTGACTAATTTAATCTGTAGTACGATATATTAGTGGCAAGGTCTTATTCAGTATTTTTTAATATTGTAACTTTTTCATTACAAAACAAAAAGTATGAATTTTTATAACAAAAATTGATTTACGCATTCAGTATTCTAAGTCGTCCCATGTGGTCCTCAATGGAAGGCTTAATCTCTCTTTTCTGATTATATCTCGTTTTTTAAAGAAAGCTTTAAAAGGTTTTAAAATATCGCATACCAATAATTATATACTATCATCCCTCTATCCCAAAACAGCTTTGCATAAATATATATATATATATATATATATATATATATATAGATATGATCTCTGTGTGTATATCATACAGAAAATGTAACAACTATTATGGAACCGAATTAGTACTTTGTACCGGTACTTTCTTATAGTTTAAACGTTTTTCTTTAAAAGAATTCCGGCAATTTTCACCAAAAACTTATCTGTATTTTGATAAAATGTTTTTCTCTATCCCCCCCACCAAAAAAAACTCACACTACTTTTTCTTGTCAGTATTATTAATTCGTAAATTTCCCCAAATCAACTGCCTATTTGGGTTTTTTTCTTCTCTTTGGATAAACCAGTTTACTGAAACAAGATTGTTGTTTACGACACAAGGTCAGTTTAAAGAGGGTGCACATGCACGTAAGCACAATTAAAGTAAAAAGAAATTTCACATAGAAAACTACAGAAAACTGTTTGGTTTGGTTTATGAGCATGTCAACACCTAATGGGTTATTCAATGCCGAGATTTGATTTCATTTGTAAGCGTTGAATTGTAATCATAATAATATTTTCAATGTTCCATTGCATTTTTTCTTTAAATACAAGTTTATTTTGTCTATAATCATTGTGTTTTATGGCATATCAACCTTTCATGTCAAATCCATTTTTATACAATAAACAGTTCTATTTCAAACAATTCAGTTTAGCATAAGTACACCATTTAATTGTCAAAAACATTTCGATTTCAAGCTATTCAGTTTAGTCAAACAGTTCCATTTCAAGCAATTCAGTTTAGCATAAGTAAACAGTTTTCTTCTATTTGACCCATATCAGGGGCTACCACTCCAGACTTGAGTGGACCCGGGAGCGATGGCAATGAAGGGGTACTCCACATTCCTAGAACCTCACTATCAGATTGTTTAATGTCATATCAGGACACTCCTGGGGGGTAGTCTACTCCTCTGAAGAGATGCAGTCGGTATATTCTACCGTCCCTGCCAACTGTGCAATATAATCATTGGTTTTAAGTATTCTCATCTAATACTAATAGTTTAAACAATTTTTTCGCAACCTGCTAAATAGTTTCAAGTATTCTAATTTAATGATAATAATTTGCTCAATTGTTTTCAAGTATTTAAAGCAATTATATGGTCTCGAGTAACTGATAAATTTCTCTTTTCATGCAGTCACCCTGGTTTAATTTTTCAAGTATTCCTATCTATTACAATTTTCCATCGATTCTTGATGAATACTGATAAATTAGATTTGATTTATTTAACGTTATACCCACATAAGTTAATTAATGCTAAAGTTTGATTCATTTGTAAATGTTTTATTATAATCCTATTTTCAACTTTCTATTGCACTTATTTCTTTAAATCGCTTTTTTAAAATTATATTAGTGACGTCACTAAAGACGACTTGGGACCACACGCGATAGTGAAGAATCAAACTCGTATTCTGAGCACGTTCTAAAGTTGGAACTAAGACTACGATCTGAGACATCCTATTCGGGGTTGAGTTCTGAAGAAAAGGGCCCAGCAAATATCACTTTAATGATAGGCACGCGTACAATGGGGCATAGGTCTTTCCCGAACCTTGTAAGAGAAACAAGTTGAATAAACTTTCAATCACGTAAGCGAATGCTGCAAATTAGCACAGAAAGAGTGTAAGACTTGACATGACTGGGTGGGCAAGGTGACCCATTGGGAATTGTGCAAGACGTTGAAGTTTGACCATACGAACAAATGGTATATGCACAAGCCAAAATTTTTTCTCGAGATCGAGACGCACAAACTCCTCAGGGAATTTTGACATACAAATGGATCTGTTCCCTGTGCCTGGTCTCCACAAGATGATCACCGTCGGTTTTGGCAATACAACAAGTGTAATGATATAGTCAAAAATAATGTATTTATCTCTCTTTATATATATATATATATATATATATATATATATATATATATATATATATATATATTCAGTACTTGAATGCCATACATATTCAAAATGTTTTAGCTTTCTTGCCGAGGCTTAAGATACTCCGAATGTATAGGGCTAAGACCCCCTAAAAAGGGGATCCTGAATAGGACATCTAACTGCACCTTGTGGTGAGGCTCCAATTCTAGGGCTTTGGGGTAAGTGTGGAGTACTACTTCAATGCTATTCACTCAAACATAAAGTGGTAGTACCTGTTTGGATCCTATGAGTCCAATAGATCTGTTTGGGAATTATTTGTAGTAGACAGGAATATTTTAAACCAAAATGTGTAAAATTAATCGTATTAAGAATAGTTATTGAAGCTATAATTGTTTATAAAGGATTATTATTGTTACTCCTTTTCGAGTTTTTCCCACCTGCGTTAGCCTATAGTTTCTCACTGGAGTTTGAGTGACAACAAGTCTCCCCGAGTCTTCAGTACTTTTCTCAGTATTCTGGCCGATCTCAACAATGCTGTAATTTGGATAGTTTCCACTGGTCCTCTTATATCCAAGTCCCCCAGTCACTGTACCTATCCTTTGATGACTGTACCAAGAGCACCAGTTACAATTGGTATCACCGTCATTTTCACGTTCCGCAGGGTTTTTTAATTCCCTACCAAAGTTCATGTACTTATCATTCTTTACGCTTTCTTTCAACTTTACTCTGTTGTCAGCCGGGATAACAAAGTCCACAATTCGGCAAGTCTCTCTCTCTTCTTTTTCTTCTTTTTTTTTTGTTTGTTTGTGTGTTGTTGATTATTACTAAATCTAATCGTCTGGCCGAGAAAAGGTGATCCGTTTGTATCTCAAAATTTCCAGAGTGGCTTGTGAGTCTCATTCTCGAGGACAGATTCTGGCTTGTGCATATACCATTTGTTCGTATGGTCAAACTTCAGTTTCTTGCACAATTCCAAATGGATCACCTTGCCCACCCAGTCGTGTCAAGTCTTATACTCTTTCTGTGCTAATTTACAGCATTCGCTTATGTGATTGATCGTTTCGTCTCTAGCACCACACAACCTATATCTGCTGCTTTGTTGCGTCTTATCTATTCTCGCTTTGATGATGATATTAGTTGTAGTAGTTCATTGAAACCATATAACTGTGTACAAAAAATGATTATTGAATAAATATAGTTACTTGAAATTATTAGCCCTACAAACACATTAAACCATAAAACTGGGTGAAAATTATTTGTATTAGATATGAATTAAATATAACTGTGTACAAACATGACTATGGATAAATAAAATGTAATTCTAAAGAAAAAAATGCAATGAAACGTTGAAAATATAGTTATGGTTACAATAAAACATTTACACCTTAATAAAATTTCGGTATTAAATAACCTGTAAGAAGTTATCAGTTCAAAAGAAAAAATGCAATGAAATATTAAAAAGATAATTAATACCATAATTTGTTCGACAACAATTCCTCATTACTCTTTAATGAGATCAGTTTGAATGAATTGTCCACCTATACATAATAGGTTGGGTCCTGATAAATATGCTGGGGTAAACAAATAACACTTATGATCCTACGAGTGGAATACATCTTTAATTGCTGTTCATTATCTTTAAATTCAATGTATCACGTTACCTCCGAAATGTCAAGTAAATTATTTCAAATGTCAGTGACTACAACTATTATTATTATCAATAAAATTATCATCATCAAAAATAATATTCCGAGCGTACCATTCAAAACAAAATTTAACGGATTCGAAAAAGTTTATACAATAGAACTATTATACCTAATTTCTATTTGCATTAATAAATCAATTATGTCATTGTCATCTTTCAAGGACTTTGATAAATAATGAATTCAACTGCCAATTTTTTTATTAAATGTATACCGCAGGTGTAAAAAAAATCGAAAAACGTCATGTGTATTAGCCCACTTCCTTTCAGAACGCTATGTATGTTCCAAGAGTAAAATCAGTACCCTAATTCACTCCATATTTCGTTAGGAATTATATTTTATTGTGGAAAGAGATCGCCGCAAAAGTACAGATTTTTATCGGTGAATGTCTGCTTAGAAGTTTCTAGTGTAATCAATACGTATGAGTTCAATAGGTTGCCCTAAAGTGCTTTTCAAAACAAGTGAAATGAATTGTTAATCCGTTATACTTAGATATATTTGATATCTTATACAGAATAATTTTTACTTAGTAGGCAATGTATACATTGTTTCATAGAAATACACTTTACACACACACTCACACTTTAATATTTTAGTAGCTTTTTTTTAAATCACAACTCAATCTAGTACGTATTCTATATTCTTAATTAAAAATACTATGAAATACTGCTGTATGGATGCACTACTTGGACGCAAACAAAACGGCTGGAGGAGAAGCTAAACGGCAATTACACAAGAATCTTGCGAGCAATATTGAACAAGTCCTGGCGGCAACACCCCACAAAGCACCAACTACACGGCCACCCGCCTCCCATCACGAAAACTATCCAAGTTAGACGAGCCAGACATGCAGGACACTGCTGGTGAAGCAGGGACGAGCTCATAAGTGATGTACTTCTATGGACCCCCACATATGGCCGAGCAAAAGCAGGACGACCAGCTCGAACATACATACAGCAGCTATGTGAGGATACGGAATGTAGCCCTGAAGACCTGCCAGAGGCGATGAACGATAGGGAAAAGTGGCGAGAGAGGGTCAGGGATATCCGTGCTAGCGGCACAATATGATGATGATGAATAAAGATGCTACTCGTGCAATTAATACTTAAAAACAAATATTGTGAAAACTCATTGAGAGGAGGAGAAAAAGAGTAAAGGACGAGGTTAAAAGGTTTATATTTGGGTTTCTACAAGCCAATGGTTTCTCGGTATAGACTGATAAAAGAAGCCAATGCGTTTCGTAAATTGACGGCCCGAGAGAATTGTGAACATTTAGATTTTTCTTTCATTTTGATTTCTTTTAAATCAAGATGAAAGAAAACTCTATTCAAAATGAATGATAATGGTTGACAATGAACTATCTAAAAATAAATGTCTGCTAATAATTTGAATTGTTTATTGACTAATATAATTGAGGTTTTCTGCACAACAATCAGAGTACTGGTCTACAACGGCATAAGAGAAATTCTTTTTTTCTATTTTCAAATATTTCAAATGTGTCCGCCCCGTAAATTTCCAGCAAGCAAGACAAACTAGTTTATGGGAGAATCCCCAGGGCGTAGTGGGTAACGTGCTGCGATATCATAGAAGTGAGTTCGAACTCTAGTCACACAATTACGTTCACTTTCAGACTAATACCTTTGGGAATGGCATAGACCCCTTTATCCCTCCCCCACCTATAGATTAAATAGTACCACTACTGTTCTTCTACAAGTATGGCTTTGGCATTAAATAACTCTCAAAGGTTGACACGCCCTTAAGACAAAGAAAACAGACCTCTTAACTCACAAATGCTCAACTTTTTAAACTAAAATGTTTGAGATTTTTAGACGACTAGAATTATTCATTTTCCAAACAACTTAGTTTTCCGAATTTTGTAAAGGTTCGAAGAATTCACCTCCAATTTTGCTGGGGCTCGAATATTTATGCCATGCAGAGAGGTAAGGCCCCCTCCCCCCAAAAAGGGTGTATCATCGGTATGATACTAAACTATATCTGGTGGTGTAGCTCCAGTTCTAGAATCCTGGGGAATGTCGAGTCACCCTCTCATCACAATTATTCTACACTAACCCGGAGTGGTAGTACCAGCTAGAGTCGAATAGATCTTTCAAAATTATTATTAGATAGGAATACTTGATACCATATAACTGTTTGCAAACAAATTATTATTATTAAAAAGGAATAGTTACATGAAACCTTGTAATTGCATATAAATTATTAGTATTAATAGAATACTTGATATCATATAGAAGTGTGCAAATTATTTGTGTCAAATTTCGGTATTAAATAACCCATAAATGGTTAATATGCCGTAAAGCAAATAATCCAAGAAATTTCCCATGGGTCGTCCCACCAGATGAATGGTGGAATGACTACAATAGCTTGAAGTTCGCTTGATTAAATCTAGTTTAGTTGTTACTCCCATTTCTATTGCAAGTGTCTGTTTGTCAAATTTCCTGGCATCTGTAAAAAAGGAATAAATATGTGAAAAAATCTATCAATTCATCTATTGATGTAAGATGCCTATAAATATATCAATACATGGGCACCTTACGTGATGCAATGGCTTGCCTGATTGATTAGCAGAGCACCAGTAGTGAGTTCGATTCTTACTGGGTGCCCCATACGGAAGTGCCAAAGACCAACTCTTTGATCTAGGGCAAAGAGCATAGATATTACACTGATGCTGATACATACCTGACTAAACTCGTAATTTCTGACGCTATATATATAATGATTTTAACCATTTTGGCTCATTGTACCAGTGGTACTTTTATTCCCCTCGCCACACCATAACACCAGTTTACCGGTGCAGAGATCATTCTTAAACGGCAGAGAGTAAATCTAAGCTGAGGAATTGGGGGCTCATATGTTAACCAGCAAAATCTTTCTAGTGCTCTATACACTAGAATGCAGAGCAATATCACAATATTTTTCAAGTATAAAGTAGGATAATAATAAAACAGGACAAAAACCCTCGACTCAGTTTCACGTTATCTATCACCAGATGAGCAAGTATTCACTATGTCTGAGATATATGAACAAAAGGGATAAGACAAATAGGAATATTTCTCTTGTGTGTTTTTGTTCTCAAATCGTTTAAACCTTAGGTCATTGTCAGGAAAAAGGTTTTTGTGAAGAATTGTTAAAGGATTTAATATGCTATAAAAGAAGCGATGAAAAATGAACTAGTGACATAGCATATCCATTCGTTGAATGAATATTATTTTCTGATCTCCAAGTGTCTTCAGCTGTTTTTTTTTTATATATAATTTCTGCTAGACACTTAACGAAGACTTCTGCATTTGGAAGATATGATAAGCATGAAAAGGATGTTTCAAATTAGCCATTACTGCTTGGTCAGTCACTTGTTCGTTTAGGTGATTGTCTTACCACAAGTCTATTCCTCATTTTTTACTTTTTTTTTTCTTTTTTTTTTTTTTTTAAATCGTTAAAAATCGGTAAAATTGTTAAAATCGTGACTGAGCGGAAATGTTGTTCTACAAAAATAAGTTTGTTTATAATCTACATATTTGATACTGTATCTGTAGTTATATAACAATTTGATTAATTTTTGCTACTTTTTTTTTCTTTTCCAGTTTCTTGGCTACATTGCGACAGCTGTACGCAGAATGTACGTCCATTTCGGCAAGTCTGGACATCCTAAAACAACTCACGATTCTGTAGAAACTCTGACTCCCTACTCCTCTTCCCGTGACATATTACACAAGCCTTGTGAAGAAACCGACACCGCTGCAACCGTTTTCACAACAGTACCTGGTTGTAGTGGTCAATCTACTGAAGATGGGTCCGATGTCATCACTTCACCTCGCCAGGGAGACTATTCACACGTCCGTCCACAGAATTGGGTCGGAGAGGAGGATCCTGCTTCGAAAGGTGCGGGTGTGGCTACCGCACATCAACATATGGCGAGCTCCAAGAATAAAAAGAAAAAGAAGAAAGCGGCCAAGAGGCTTGCGAAAATCAAAAACTCTTCTGCTGGGGTAAGTGAGGCTGATGCTGTGGTGGCTGAGTTGGTCAAATCCACCGATTCAAGCTCCACAGACACAGTTTCCGATGAAGCCTCTCTATTACCCTCACCGCCATTATCTGCATGCTCCTCCACACAGTCACTTGCAACAGTGGTGGTCGGCACCTCTACAAATCCCGACAGTAACGATGAAGTAGCCAACCCTGGCGTATCCGTTTCAGTAAAAGTATCCACTTTAGATACTGGGGATTCATTTTTGGTTGACAAAACACCGTTGGCGAACAGAAAGCCGCCAATAAACGGATCTGCGTCAGCACCGGTGTTGAAATCGAAAAAATTGAAGAAGAGTCTGTCAAGAACGCTGTCGAACCTGGACTTTGATAAATGCAGCCCCGAAATTTGTGTCACCCTGATGCATCGGCCGACAATCCAAAATGTTGGTGCCCTGAAAAGGAAATTAAAGAGTTGCACCACCGAATGGCTGCAGGCGTTCGTCACCAAAGGCGGACTTGACAATCTACTGGACTATAGCAGCGGCGAGCGGCATCTTCATCAGCTGTCAGATGCGCTATTGTTATTGGAATGTATCTCCTGCGTCAGGGTTGTGATGAACTCTCGCCAGGGATTAGAATATATAATCAATACTCATTACACTACTAAATTGATTAAAAGTAAGTTAACCTTTTTTTCTGTTGTTTTCTGTCATTAAATCGATGTATGAATGGTGCATGAAAAGTGGAAAATTGCAAGCCAAGTTCAAATTCAAATCGTAGCTGTTTGTAAAATATATGGGAAGATTGGGTTTTCTAGCCTTGGTGCAGTCACCTTTTTATTCTTTTCCTGGCAAAGTTTAAGTCTTTTCTACTAATCCTATTTCATGCGGTTTACCGTCTTCTCAAAGAGATCAATAGGTAGTACACTAGGTTATTCGAAGCATCTCTCAAGCAAGAGAAACTATTTAGGGGCACTAGTGTCCAAGTAACACTAGACGGATAGTAATTGGTTACATGGTACTGATACCAAACAAGAATCTCTGGATAGACAGCTTAAGCAACCATCCCAGAATAGTTAATTATTATGGCATGTCATTAACAAGATTTTTGACAAAATATACGAAAACCAGGATGAGCTTGGAAAGATTAGATTTATTCCTTTCCGAAAACCATTCAAATAATTCACCTATATACTCTTCCGCGCAAATAGCCGAGGTGCTATCTCACACTTTTCCCATGATAATTTTTTTTACTTTTTGAGAATATAAAAATGTTTTTATTGAAAAATAAGTTAATCGTGCGTTTATTAAACTGGTGATATTTCGAATAAGTGTTGATTTAGTAAATGTAATTTTGTGTTATCAAATAAAACTTGAAGAAACTATTGCTTTTATTGTAAATATTTATCCAAGCCCAAAATCCTGTTTTCGAACGTAGACTAATGACTTTTTCAAAAGTTGGCTGCTAATTCAACGATGAGTCAGTCCCAAATCTAACAATTGATGACCTTTTAAACAATACTACCATGAAAGCGGTAATTTTTTTTAAGTTGAGCTTCTTTTTCTTTTAATCCTAAATGATAAGCTGACTGTATTTCGTACAGAGAGGAAAGACTCCCCACCAAAAAGAAAGATGAGTGGGGTATGACTCTAAACTGCATCTGATGTTGCAGCCCCGGTTCTGGAGATCAGGGAAGTGTGTAATGGTTCTTCATTGCTATTACTCCCAGGTTTACACTGACCCGGATTGGCAGTAACAGGTATCTTGGTCCCATCTCTGCGTCAAATAGATCAGTTTAAAAATTATTAGTGTTTGATACCACATGACTAAAAATTATTTGTATTAAGAATAATTACTTGAAATTATTATTTTTATTATTAAGGATTATTATTAGCTACCTGAAACAATATATGTGCAAATATATGACTATTATTAGATAGAAATAATTACTTGAAACATAATTATTTGTATTAGATAGGAATATTTGAAACTATACAAATGTGGGCAAATTATGTTTTAGATAAGAGTACTTAAGATCATATAACTGAACTACACAAAATATATGAATATAAAAGTAAAATGAATGCAATTCTCTCAGCTCTAAACATGAAATAACCATTGACTGGTTGTTTGATATGTTAAAATCAATTGATCATTAAACGTTGTGTGCGTATCTATCTATCTATCTACCTATCTATCTATCTATGTCACACAATAAAAATTCCACTTATTAAATTAACTGTAATTTAAATATCAATGTTAAACACACTAATAACTTTTCTTTAAATGTTTATATTCTCAAAGTTGAAAATTTATTGAGAATGATGTTATCAAATAAAAGGTGTGAAGTGGCTTCATAGATATCAACGAAAAATACTGAATTTGCGAACTATTCGATTGACTTCTTAATCTCATTCAAGTCTCCAGTTGTCTTAAAGGTATTGTCTCTGGTATGCCATAAGGACTGACCGGATATCGCTTGTTACAGCTATCTGGTTAGTTGTATGTCATATCAACCTTTGTAGGTTATTTAATGCTAAATCCATTTTTATACAAATAATCAGTTCTATTTCAAACAATTCACTTTAGTATGAGTACAGTTTGTCGAAGACATTTCTGTTTCAAGCTATTCAGTTTATTCACACAGTTCTAATTCAGTTAAGTATATATTTTTTTTACACACAGTTGAATGTTAAAACAGTTCTATATCAAACAATTCAATTTATTGTAAGTACTGTTTCAACGTCAAAAATAGTTCTATTTCAAACAATTCAGTTAAGCATAAGTACGTAGTTTAAATATAAGTAAACAGTTTGATCGTCAAAAACATTTCTATTTCAAGCTATTTAGTTTAGTCAAAGTTCTAATTCAAAAAATTCAGTTTAGCATAATTATGCAGTTTAGTTCTATTTGACCCATAGATAGAACTCGAGCAGGTACTATCATCCCGGGCCAGAGTGAACCTGGGAGCAATGGCAAAGGGGTGCTCCTCATTCCTCAAAGCCCTAGCATCACTAGAACCTTACCTTCAGATAGTTTAGTGTCATATCTAGGACACTCGTTGGAGGAGTCTTACCCCTCTGCAGAGGTGCGGTCGGTGTATTCTACTGTCCCAGCCGACTGGGCAATACAGCTGTCTGATCAGGTATTCTCTATGATACTAATTCTATGTAAACAATTACTTTTTTGTATTATTAAAGATAGGTATCACCAAGTAGCTTCTAAGAGATGCTACGAATGACGGAATGCAGTACTTTATTGATCTCTTTGAACTTAGGGTTAACTTAAAACTTTGATGTAACTATTTCAATCTCTTTATTTTTTTAAATATAATTTTGTAAGTACTAGCGGTGTGATGGTTATCGTCGTATCTAATAGACTCTGTGATCTACGTTCAAATTCTGTATACGGCTGTTTACGTTTCGTTGCATGCAAAAGCCCTTTGCAAAAGCATTAATTATCTCTTCCTTCCCAATAGGTAAATGGTTGTTTAGATTGAGAAGGGCAGACGCTGTAGGAGAAGAAAAAATTTTTAAGGCTAAGATTAATACGGCAGGGAAACTTGCCGGAGTGGAGTGACAAAACCAGGAGCTGGAGTCCCCAAGGCAGTCCGATGTTTTGTTCAACTTCGTTCTGCTGTAACACAAATGCCAAATTCTATAGCAACTTGTCCTTCACTTTGGCAACATTGGTATCGTAAAGAGTGGTGATCTACAGCATGGTTAAGTAAGTGCCAATCTTCTATACAACCTTTCCCAGGTCTGTGCCGAGATCCAGGTGCAGGTCCATCGAGTCTCACGTACCTGATGATTCTAATTGACCAGGAAAATAGGTTACAATGCAAGGCCATTTTAAAGCCCTATGTTGCTGGTTTGGATGATGTTATCCTTCTCCTAGACTGGTTGCCTTACGAAGGCTGAAGGACCCGGTCTGTCTAGCTGTTTACCCATAGCTGGGTAGAGAGTGGATTCATGCCTTTCCCTTGGACATTAGTTGGACACAAACAGCCTCGTACAGGATTTGAATTCTGGTCGCTAATTCCATTTTTTTTTTCGATAACCGCTACAGTAAGTGCGCATCTTTTTAATAAATATGCACACTTTTTATTATGTGGGAATACGATCGGGTCATGCACTTCGCTGAATGAGAATCTTACCCTACGTTGTGTTTGCCGGTTCTTAACGAGTTGAGTCGAGATGCATGGTTCGGAATGGTCCCACCAGGAAAGAACATGAAGAGGAAGAAATTCGTGAGACATTTCGCAATGAAATCCCTCAACTAAAAACTTCTCTGCCTATCTGCACGTCTGTCTATCTATCTCTGTTCTCCATTTTCCGGTTCTCCAAATCCATCTCTGTATCTGTGGTCCCAGCTATTTGTCTTCTGATTGTATACTCTCTGTGTCTGTCTCTTACCCCTTCTAGTAAAAGACTCGCTTCTTCTGATTGTCATCTTGTTAACTCTCAGCGTCTGTGTCTTACACCTTCCAGTTGCAGCCTCACTTTCCTTGCATACACCCAGAGGTGAACATTCACGCTTCCGGACTTTTGGCCACCCAAAACTGGCCATAAACACATAGGCAGACAAAAAGGGGTGATGAAAATTTTCAAGTCATTGATCCACTTTTATCTAACATCTGCGTTTTATACTAGCAGGGCTGAATTCACAATTCCTACGCAAATATGTCTCCGCCCTTAAATGGACAAACACATATAAAAGCATGCACATACATATGGTCAACTCACAACCAAATGCACACAGCTAAGCTCATATAATTTTCTTACAATTAGACAAGAGATGAATGTTTTGGAGGAGAGACATTGTGGCCTTTTTGTTTTGTTATTTTACCGTTAAATTATCCAACAAATTTTAAACTTAATCACAGTGAACTTAATATAAAGTTTTGTTTTCTTTTTCTAATATAAAAAAGTTTCTTAATGTTTTCAATGCATTGTTTTACAGCTTTGGATTCCCCAAATGTAATGGTCAAAAGCGAAGTGTTTGAGCTTCTGTCGGTCCTTTGTATCTACTCCAATGACGGATACCAAAGTACGCTCAATGCCATAGATCTGATAAAGGTAAGTGTTTCATTATCTATGAAATATTTCTTTCATGTTCTGAGGATGCGGGTGGAAAAAAGGCATTTATATGAAGATTAACCAGGGTAGGAAAAAGTTACTGGGCCTCTTATTCCATCTTACCAAACATCCCATATAGATATGCTCACTCTCCATGTCTCAAAATCTATTCCACTCTGTGTATGGGACTTAGAATACGCGGAGGGGTAAGATTCCTCCCTAAAAAAAGGGGTCTCCTTGTCCCAATTTGACCCGAAGCGGTTATACATTTTAGGGTTTCGTCTATGGGTCAAATTGATCTCTGAAAATTATTTTTGTTCGGAATACTCGATATGATATAACCGTGTGCAAAAAAATACTCTTAAGAAACTACACGAAGATACAAATGTACGTGATTTCCTCACCTCAAGGCATAAAATAACACTGACGAGTTGACATGCCGTTACAATCAATCATTCAATAAAATTTTATTTCTATTTATCTTAAGTATTTTGTGAGATTTAGAAGACAGAATAGTTTGATTTACTTGAAGGTATTTTAAAAATTTATTTTTTCTTTCTGCGGCGATAATGACAGTGACTTCGTAAGATATATTAGTCGGGGGGTGGGAGGAAGTATCCGTGGTATAGTAGTAGTAAACGAGTTCGAACTTTCGGACCTTGGGAAAGATATGAACCCTCTTATACCCCCAGCTTTGGTTAAACATTACCACAACAGTTATTTTCACCAGGATGGTTTGGTATTAAACAATCCACGAAAGCTGATTTGATATTCAGATAAAAGAAAACAAACATTAATCTCTACTTTGCTTAATGAGTAGAGTGTTCGCCAATAGTCCGGGAGACCGGGGTTCAATCCCGGATCGAGTCGTACCGAAGACTCAAATGATACTTGATGCCGCCTTGCTTAGGACTTGGCATTATAAGATAAGGATCAAGGGTAAAGTGGAGTAATCCAGGGAAAGTAGTAGCACCCTCCCCAACACCTCGATGTAGTAGCGATTGAAAAAGAAGCCTTCGGGTCACCCTCGACGACGATCGCCAACTTCACTTACTTATTATTGGACAGTAGCCCAGTTGGCTGGGGCTGCAGAATACACCGACTGCATCTCCCCCAACGGGTGTCCTGCTTCTGACACTAAACATTCTGATGATGAAGCTCCAGTAATGCTGGAGCTTTGGGGAATGCAAAGTACCCCTTTATTGCCATTGCTCCCAGGTCCACTCTGGCTTGGAGTGGTAGCACCTGCTCGAGTTCTATCTATGGGTCAAATAGAACTAAACTGTGCACTTATATTAAACTGAATTGTTTGAAATAGAACTGTTTTGACATTTAACAGTGTCAACAAAAAAGCTATACTTTTCTAAACGGAAATGTTTGAAACAGAACTGTTTATAATTATAAAAATGGATTTGGCATTAAATAACCTACAACGGTTGATATGTCATAAAACCAAACCAAATTATTATTGGACAGATATGGCAATAAGTTACAGAATTATTTTAAACTGCGATTTTTTTTTTTTTTTTTTTTTTTTTTTTTTTTCCTAGGGGAAAAAAGTTTTGGTTTATATAGAACTAAAAACTGCTTTTAAGATTAAGAAATGTGTCGAGATAAGAAATTCAATGTAAGAAACCTCTCGCTTGCATCACAAATCAGGAAAAATATTCGACATTTTAAAATTATTGTTTTTAAATTATTTGCTGATTGATTTGATTTTAATGGTATGACCACTCGTCTAGAGTTATTTTATGCCTAGAGGTTAGAGAATCGTGTTCATTGTATATTTGTGTTGACATTTTGTGTCGTTGTTTCTTTATAGTTTTTGCACGGTTATGATATTAAATATTCCTATCTAATACAAATAACTTAAACGCTGTTGTATAATTTCTCGTATTCCTATCTAATACTAATAATTATTTTTGTCTATAAACTATTGATATCGAATATTTATTTGAGCAAAAATTGTTTGCAAATGATTATCATTAATTGAAACTATATATAATTGCTGGAAAAAGGACCGACTTCAGCATTGAATAACCCAACAAAGGTTGATATGTCGTAAAATCAACAAACTAACCATCCATGCCTGACTTCGGCTTATGCAATACCAACAATTTCCGAAACTAAATGGTAAAACAGCCGGTATGGATAACTGAACTTTCCTCGCGGTAAAAAAGGGGAAGAGAGTTCGAGCCTTACCGGGAGCTTATCTTTCATTACTGTCACCGATAAACGAGGATCTTCACAATCACAGAAATGATGATCCAAGTGATTTGCAATAAATAGCAACTGAAATTAAGACAATGAAAAGACTGGATTGGTTTTAACGCTACGTTGTCAACCTGTCTGGAATTATTTTATCCGGAGAAATTAGGTTTGGTTTTAAGGCAGATCAACTATTGTGGGTTATTTAATGTCAAATCCATTTATATATATATATATATATATATGTGTGTGTGTGTGTGTGTGTGTGTGTGTGTGTGTGTGTTATTTCAAACAATTCAGTTTAGCATAAGTACACAGTTTAGTTCTATTTGACCCATAGATAGGACCTTATCTGGTACTACCTATCCAGGCCACAATGGACCTGGGAGCGATGGCAATAAAGGGGTACTCCGCATTCATCAAATCTCCAGTATTACTGAAGCCTCACCATCAGTTTGTTTAATTTCATATCCAGGACACTCGTTGGGGGAGTCTTGGCCCTCTGTAGAGATGTTCTGCAGCCCCAGCCGACTTGGCCATAGACATTAAGGAAACTTGTGCATTGTACCTTTTTTATATATACACTTTTTTGTGCTAATGTCAACATTGTCCGGGATTTTTTTCTAATTAGTGGTTTGGGGATCATATTTAGAGATTACTTTGCTTGGTGCTGATCAAAATTAGGTTTTTATTATTGAACTATTTTCAATATTCCATGACACTTTCTAATTTGTCTAGTAATTATTTGTTTGCACAAAGTTATATGGTATCCAGTATTCCTGTCTAATACAAATACTTTTCAGATAAATTTTAAAAATAAATGGGACCAAAACAGATATTACCGCTCCGGAATATAATGGTGTGTGTGTGTGTGTGTGTGTGTGTGTGTGTGTGTGTGTGTGCCCTTGCGCTTGAAAATGTTACCAGAAGTTACGAGAAGAGCACGTCTAGTGGTATTGTTACGGTAACATTAGGCATGCTTTAGGCGCCTCAGGTGATGTAATGGTTTGCAAGCTAGATTAGCAAACCTTCACGAGTTAGTTCAAGTCTCATTAGGTGTCCCATTCATACGGCCTTGTGCCACATGTACGCTAAAAGCTTAGTAAATTACAACATGAGGCATGCTTGCCATCACTCTAAGTAAACAGGCCTCTTATTGCATAATTTTTTTTCAAAAACTTCAAAATTTAAAAACTTAAATGAAATTAATAAAAGAATGGAATAATCATTAATGTCTAATATTCATTAAATGATACTATTCAAAATCTAAATTTTCAACTTTTAACTTTTATTTAAAGTGTAAATAGACAGTAAATAAAATCGGAAGTCTTAAAGAATAAATCAAACTTCATTAGTCAAATGGCTGGCGTCAATAGCGATGATGCTATTTAAAGAGCGTCATTCGATATTTATTTTCTGATGTAATATCTATTTAGAAAATAGTCCATCAACGACCGAACACTTTTTTAATATCATCTACAAAGTGTTAGGACAATTTCCACACGGAATGCTTCAAAAGTACGAATCAGAGATTTTATTTTTAGATGATTTTTTTAAAAATTATTACTTTATTTTTCTATTGACGACGTCGGGTCTTTTTTTCCCGCTTTGTCTGCGAGGCTTAGTATATGCTAACTGTATCCTTTACAGAGGAGTGTATATTTACCTAATCCCTCTGCACAAGCAAAATGTGACACAAGGCCAGTTTTCAAACGAAGGTTAACTGGTTTTTATTCAGTTTTCTCGCTCCAAGACCCGTTAACATACCTAGAGCCTAGTCTCTCCTACTATCTATCCATAGCTGGAGAATTCATACCTTTCCCAAGGGTATTAGTGCCACGTGTGAAATGTAGATAGCCCTGTTCAGGATTTGAACGCGGGTCACCATGTCCATTTCCTACGATGATAACTGTTACGCTACGAACGCTCCCTTTGCAGAAGGGTAAGACCCTCCCTCACCAAAGAGTATCCTGGGTAGGACACTAAACTGCATCTCATGGTTAAACTCCACTTCTTGATCTGAAGAGTGTAGAGTACACTTTCATTGCCATTACTCCCAGGTCCACTCTAACCTAGAATGGTAGTATCTGTTAGGGTCCATATATGGGTCAAACAGATCTATTTGAAAGTTTTTACTATTGAATAGGAATGCTTGCAACCACATAACTGTTATTTATCATTAAATAAGAATAGTTACTTGAAACCATATAAAGTAAAGTTGACGACCTTGGTCGAGGCTGACCCGAAGGCTCCCTTTTCAATAGCTACTACACCGACGTGTAGGGGAGGGTGCCACTCCTTTCCCTGGATTGCTCCACCTTACCTTTGAGCCTTACCTTATAATACTGAGTGTTAAGCAAGGCGGCATCAAGTTTCATTTTTTGAGTTTTTGGTATGACTCGGCCTGGGATTGAACCCCGGTCGCCTGGACCATTGACGTATAATCGTGTATAAATAATTAGTTTCAGATGGGAATAATTGGTATCAGAACGGTGTGCATACAAATGAGTACAGATCAAGTTCAATTAAAAAAAAACAATAGAATATTGAAAATATAATGATTACTATCAAAGGTTTACAAATGAATCAAATTTCGGCATTAAATAGCCCGTAAAAAGTTGACGTGGTGTTAGATAAACCAAACCTCCAAAAATGCTAATTACACATACATGTTAACTTACAACAGATATTGAAAGTGTTTTTTTCTTTAAAGTAGATGCATATTTCATTTCATTTGCAGTCACCTTTCATAATGTTTGTAGAATTAGGTTTCAAATACCTCATCCCCTCCCCCTCAGATCAATTTCAACGTTCAATTTTTTTAGGTATATGAGGATTGTTTGGAAACGCTACACCTTTCAAAAGTCCCCAGAGAGAAAAAATATTTCCATGAAATTAGTATCAACAATAAACACGTTGTTCCTTGAAAAAAAAGACATAACTGACATGACACAAAGGAATGCCCGGATGAGGCTAGCACGTGACCTAACCATTTCAACCTAGAAATATCATTTCTGTGTCCAGTGTTGCTACATGACTAATATTGTTAAAATTTACATTAGCGTATATTCTACTTTCGTAACTCTTAGGATTGGCTCCCCTAAAAAACGCCCTGTATATTATTTACGCAATCTGAACTTGGGTGAGAATTTCATTCTTATGGTAGCATGAGGCATTATTCGACGTATATCAAATACGTAAATTTTTGTTTTTGCTTGTGTTTTTCTTTGGGTTTTTCCTTTTTTCTCCTAGAAATGATATCTAGGTAGACTACATTACTTAGATCTATCTTCTCTCTTCTCAACATCACCTCATGCTTTTTCTTTTGCTTCTAACTTATTCCCTCTAAGTTTTCTTTTTCATGCTTCTGTTTGTTAGAGTAATTTAAATTTTTTTTTTTTTCACGTTCTTAACTTGTAACGAGACAATGCCATCATCTTGAATCCATTGATATGCCCAATTTCTGGTCCATAAATAGTTTATTTACTATTATATATTCTGATTTGGAATAGGTACATACAAAGACTTTTGACATAACTCTTTTTATCGTGGTACAGAAATTTAGATATTTAATTGAAAGATAATACTATTAAGTGAGTCCATAAAAAATGCTTTTACGAAATTGAAACCTATTTTAGGGTGATCATATATACGGTTAACATTTTCTTCAACAAAATGCTTTGATTATGCAATGATGGCGATGTCTGTCAACATTAAAACGAACTTCTAGTTTTTGAAATTATTCTGAATAATCACTTGATACCAGTGAAATTTGATTTGTAAGAAATCTAATTAATGTTTGACTGAATCGTTAAAAATACTTACTTTTTGCCTAAAATGCGGTTAAAAAAACATTTTTTGAACATTTGTCAAAGGTCATGTCGTTATTGCACGTTTCCCCTTCTACAGAGCATAATAAACGCATGCAACTTAACAAGCTGTCTCCTGAGCTAAATACGAAGGAACAAAAGTGACAAAATTTCAAAAGATTTTTCTTTATAGGTCAACTAACAAGTAAGAAAAATTATTTATTCATTTATTTATTTGTCGGCTTTTTTAAATTAAAAAAAAATATGGACTATTTAACTGTGTGTTGAA
This sequence comes from Sepioteuthis lessoniana, assembly GCA_963585895.1. Lineage (NCBI taxonomy): Eukaryota > Metazoa > Mollusca > Cephalopoda > Myopsida > Loliginidae > Sepioteuthis > Sepioteuthis lessoniana. The sequence goes on along the minus strand of OY757907.1, from coordinate 40,133,697 downwards.
ACACTACACTTTTTCTCAATCGTTCTGTTATATTGGCCTTGTACTACGATCAGTCTAGTTATTGGAATATGGGACTTGTTCCATGATCAGCCGGCTCCCATCTCTTCACTTCATTTTGTCTCTTCACCAATATTTTCGCAACATTTTCTCTGAGTTTTCTTTCGTGCTACTATCTCTGATCTTGTTCGTTGATTAGTATTGATAACGTGACAACTCTTTCTTGTGCATTTTTTACTTTTTATTATTTATTAGTGATAGTTGTCATTAGCCGTTTGGCCTAAACAGGGAATTCGTGAAAGGATGATGGGACGTTCAAACTCTTGCGTTGAGTTTCTCACAAACCTATCCTAGAACCAGTTTGGTTACCTGACTAAAACTATGGTCTCCATTTAATCTAGAGTTAAATGCCTGTCCATAAAACTGGTTGACTTCCTGTATCTTGCTATTAAGTATTCAACCAGGCTCAGGACCTAATTTAAATGCTACACTAAACGTCAAATAAATATATGTAACATGTGGCGAGAAGTTTTTCTGTTATCAAGGAACAATACAAAGAAATTAACAGCAATAAACTGATTGTCATCGAAACATGAAAAAGTAGAAATTAATTGCGTGGATAAAACTTTAACGTTTTAAAAGTCTTGCAAATGCTGGACAAAACGAAACTGTTTAATAACAGTTTAAAAGGGCGATTTTATCGCTCAAGTGGATAAAACAAACAGAAGATATCTACTTGGAGTACAGAACTGGAATATGTACTTGCGAATTAATAATACGTAAAATGAAACTAAACAAGAGCTGTTATCCAAAATTATTTCTGAAACTGTCTTCCATAGATCTTAAAAACAGAAAAGTGGTGCGATATTTTAATTGAATATTCTACTAAAAATTCTCCACGTGAAAAGAAAGTTAAACTTTTTTTCTTTTTTTTTTTTTCTTTTTTTTTTTTTTTCATTTTTTGTGAGTTATCAAATAGTTTTATAAAACAAAATTTTAGAATTTTAAAAATTTAATCATTACAATATTATTTTGAAAAAATTTAAACATTTAAAACTATTAATGAATTTTAATGAAAAAAAAATGTTAAAATTTTTCAAATATTTTCAAAAACAAAATGTCTATTAAAATAAAACTTTAAAAAAAAAAAAAAAAAAAAAATGTATTTTATTGTAGTTTATGATATTGGATTTTCTATATCTTCTCAGAAAAAAATTACGCTGTCGTAGATTTTTCGGATAATTATCTTTATCTAATAAAACTTTTCTTTTCAATCTAAATTGTTTTTTGTTGTTTTTGAAGGTTCATAAAATCAAATGGAGGAGGGATAATGAACTTAAAGACTAAATTCCTATATTAATAAGCCCTGAAGTTTTCATCCAAATCTAATAATGAGTTGATTTAGGGATTTTTTTTTCCTAAAGTGTTTCCATGCAAACAGGTTTTAAAAAGCAAATACCTTAGATTCTATTGGGTGTAGAAATAAAATAATTTTCTCCAATGTTTTTTAAGAAACTCTACAAAAATTTTGACGACGATAATATAAACTTTTAGACAAATCTGAAGCATTTTTTTTTTCTTTTTCAAATGCTACTTATTCGTTAAAATTTCGTGTACTTGCCTTATTTCAACTTGGCGAATTTCGATAAGAATGTTTATTTTATTTATTTATTTATTTTTAAATGAGTCGCAATCATTAGAAAGAGAGATCAAGTCGTACTGATAGCACGGACTCTCTCTCTCTCTCTCTCTCTCTCTCTCTCTGCCATCGCTCTTAACATGTTCTCTGCACGGCCTCCAATGTCAACAGTGCTGATTTAAAATTTTTTTCTGGTCGGCCAATACTGGTGTGACCATATAGCTGCCGTTTTGTGGGGTGCTGCTTCTAGAATTTATTCAGAATAGTACACATCAATATTGACAATCCAAATATATAACACGTGACCTGTATCCCCCACACACACGGGGGTGTCCTCGTGGTATTATGGTTACAGCGATGGACAGCGGAATCGTAGTAAACAAGTTTTGTCTCTTGTCTCGCTATTACGTCCCCTCACGGACTACTGCCCTTGGGAAAGGTATGAACCCCCTTATCCTCCCAGCTATAGGTTAAATAGTATCACAATTATTCTTCAAGAAGGATGACTTTGGGTCTAAAATACCTTTTTTAAAGGTTAATATACCATGAAACCAAACCACACACACACATGCACATATATAAAGGTTTTTTTTAAGTCTGCATTAAACAAAGGTCTTGGGCACTAATACGGTCAGTAGACAAGGGTATCATTTTCTGAAATACTTTACTAATATATTGTTTGCTATATTTATAGGGTGCTCAATATTGGTGATAGTATATGTAGATCTAAGAAAAACGTAGATTTAGAGTCAACAGTGCTTGTTGAGTGTCTGTTTTTGCGCTTATGTGATCATCAAACCAAGAGTCTCTTGAGCTGACGATTGCATAAGAAACGCCGATGATTCTGTATCTACACTATTCTAATTTAAATAACGACAGGATCTGTTAGTAATGAAATAATAACTAGGAGGAACTAACTGTCAAAAGCAATTGCTGAGCCGACGTTGACGAAATCCATTGTTTATAGAAGGATACACTACAATCTACATGAAATGGAGGTGTGAATCATAACTAAAATATATTTAAAAGTATGTGGGCTTCATTATAGAACTTGCGTGGATTCTCTAGATTATTCGCTTATCAATATCTATTCAGCTTGTCTTTGGCTATCACAAGATCGCAAGTATGGCGTGCCCAATAAGGAAATTCGTTTCCTGATAACAATGAATATTGGTGTCCGCATGTGTCTTAAATTTGTGTCAATGTAGAGAAACGGTTATCGTCGTAGGAAATGGAGTTTGCGATCTGGGTTCAAATCTTGGACAAAGCAGTTTGCTTATCATTCAAGGTTTTCGGACTATTGTCTTCATCTTTATATTCATAACGTCCAGCAGAACTCATAGCGTAACGCTTATACGCGTTGGTTCCCTAAGCACCTAAAGAGACAATCATCTGGAGGTTGCAGGTTCAATCCTGACTGTAGGCGAGTAACAATACAGGAATACTTAACCTAGTTATGGTTAACGGAATCAGAACAAGCAAATCCGTGGATTCAAGAATGTGGTTCAAAGTTCCGTGTAGGCTCCCGAGTTCGATAAACACCTGAAGACCGGAGGACATATCAGCCGAAACGTGAATATAATAATAAAGTGAAGACAATAGTCCGAAAACCCTTCGTCTCAGAAATTCACACAACTAAAAACAGCTTGCGTTTCACTTAGCGCTAACTCCCTTCGGAAAGAAAGGAATTAATCTCCTCACCTGCAAGTGATGGGTAAACAATTAGTCAGACTGGGTGCCTTAGCCTTGATTAGGGAAACAGTCTAAGAGAAGGAAAACTCTGAACTCAAAGCAACTGTACTCGCATAAAAATTGATCGTGTATCGCATCCAGTCTGTGGTGGATGGGTTGGGTAACTACTAATTACTAAAGGAGTTGTGATGTTGAAAAAAAAATTACAATAAAGATAATGGCAAGAACGCGAATGTAGTGAGGAGGAACTATCTGAACCAGCACTATAACCCCTAATGGAGAAAATCCCAAAAAACTTTTTAAAATGATAGTTCTGCCACTGCATTTCTGCTGACTTACGATAACAATTATTAAAGTCTTTGACCCATCCCGCCAAATCTTTACGACACTCGAAAGCGAGAAAAATTTCGGTCACAACTAGTGATGCATTTCGAATCCGATTACATTATATGTTGGTATATATGCTGACCCGAAGAGGGGTGGGTCACCATGGCGTAATGACTAACGTGCTGGACTGCGGTATCGAAGTAAGCGAGTTCGAATTCCAGTTACTCCTATTACGTTCCCTGGCGAACTAATACCTTGGGAAAGATATTGAACCTCCTTATCCTGCAACTATGGGTTAAATAATATTACAGCTGATCTTCTACAACACTGGCTTTGGCATGAAATAACTCACAAAAATTGATATGCCATTAAATAAGGAAACTGAAATTCGGACCATGTTCCCCTTTACCGTACAATGAAGCAATACCACCTTTCACAGTCTGAAAGGTTCAAAGGGCTAAATCAAATAAGAATGGCCCAGCTGGCTGGGGCTGTAGAATACACCGACTGCTTCTCTGCAGAGGGGTAAGACTTCCACAACGAGTGTCCTGCTTATGACGCTAAACAATCTGATGGTGAGGCTCCAGTAATGCTGGAGCTTTGGGGAATGCGAAATACCCCTTCAGTACCATCGCTCCCAGGTCCACTCTGGCCTGGAGTGAAAGCACCTGCTCGAGTTCTATCTATGGGTCAAATAGAACTGTTTGACATTTAAACTGCGTACTTTTACTAAACCAAGTTGTTTGAGATAGAACCGTTTTTACGTTTAATTGTGCGCGAACAAAAAAAACTGTGCTTATGCTAAACTGAATTGTTTGAAATAGAACTATTTGATCCTTTAACTGAATATTCGTATTAGATCGAAATAAGTGAAACCATTTAACTGTCTAAAAGAAAAGAGCTATTTGATATATATGTATAAAAAAGGATTTGGCATTAAATAACTTGCAACGGTTGATATGCCATAAAAGCAAACCAAACCAATCAAAAATATTTTTTCTATATACTGGTATACAAAGTGTTCTGGGTCTGACATTAAATTGAATCTGATGGTGAGGGTCCAGTTCAGGATATCTGGAATGCTATTACTCCCTGGCCAACTTTAACTCGAAGTGATAGTACCTGTTGTGGTCCCATCTATGGGTTAAATAGATCTTTTTGAAAATCATTAGTATCGGATAAGAATACTTGAAACCATATAAATGTGCAAACAAATTATTAAATAGAAATCATCTTGTCGTGCCGCGAGCACAGATTTCCCTGACTCTCTCTCGCTATTCGTCTCTATCGTCCATCGCATTCAGCAAGTCCTCTTGATTGTATTCTGTGTCCATACCGAATTGTTGTAGATAAGTTCTAACCGGACGTCCAACACCTGCTCGTCCATGTTAAGGTGTCTATGGGAGAACGTCGCTTATGAGCTCGCCCTTACTTCTCTACCAGGGTCCCACATGTCTTGTTCGTCTGATTTGAATGGTTTTAGAGATGGGAGGTAGGTGGCTGTACAGCTGCTGTTTTGTGGGATGTTGCTTCCAGGATTTGTTCAATATCACTCGTAGCATTCTTGTGCAATTGCCGTCAAGCCTTTTCTCTATAAGCTTAGTCAGCTTCCATGTAGTTTTATGGACACGACTGCTGCTTGGAAAAAATTGCGTTTTATTTCATCGGATTGGTCTGATTTCTATACGACCGATAATCTATCGATAGCTGACCATTAGTATTAGATAGGTTTCAGTTTCTTTGTTTAATGGCATATCAACATACGTGGGCTATTTAATACCAAAAACCTCCTTATAAAGGAAAAGTAGTGAAACTATTTAGCCCATGGCTGGGAGTGGGGACAAGAATTTTAGTCCGAAAGTGAACGTAATAGCGCGACTGGAGTTCGAACTAGCTTACTTCATGGCCGCAGTCCATCACTTTAGCTATTACGTCACGGTGACTCCCAAGTTGATAGGAATACTTGATATCATATATTTTTAAAAATTCAAGAAATTACACAAAAAATGGTAATATGAACGCGATTCCTTAACCTTTTGGTATAAAATAGCCCAAGACAGGTTAACATGCCGTTAAAATCGAACAATCAATCCATGCAACTAATAGTTATTCCTACACATGAAATACCGTTTATACTCGAGTATTTTCAATGCCTAATTTTTTTAACAAAATAACAGTCAATGCTGAGTAATTATTTTGTAAGGTTGATATTTAAATACAATGAAAAGGATATAGGCGCAGCTCTTAGCTGCAAAAATACAGTTCATATATTTATGCTTCCGTGACCATAAATCAAGCGTCGACATTTATACGAGTATACATGTTTTTATTTGTTTTGTTTTTAAGAAACTTGTAATAATGTATGAAAATAGACTTAAGTGTTAAATTAAATACCAGGTTTAGAAAGGGCAAAGTATCTTACACTTTACGGAATAAATGTAAACAACAGCTGAAAGACTCTCATTTGTTAAATTCGTACACAGGTTATAATTGAAGCATTTTAACAGATATTGTTTTAGATTTGCGGTCAAAGTAGGGGTTTAAATTTTGGTGGCCTGGTTTCTAAAAATATGACAAATAATGGAACAGAAATCTGATTTTAAAGAGATCAAAGATTTTTCTATGTTTCAAAACTTTTGCAGTCTTCAAGCAATTCAGATTAACAGCAACAGCAGCAACAACATTCCCGTTACGCTAAATTTAATTTTTTTTCATCAGTTCACTAATAAAATTAGATGTTCAAAACAGCAATCGTCATGTCGCTCTTGTCCTGATACTTATCTTAGAAATTTTAGGTAAAAGAAATTTTTCTAAATTCTACATATTTCACTTATTTGTCTCCAGGACTTTTTGGTTCTGCGTTATTATAAGAAAACGTTAACTCCCTGTCCCCCTTCCCTTATTTTTACGAAAATTAAGCTCAAATACGAAAAGCTATTGTTAAATTGCGGTAAGGTTAACCCAAAGGCGAACTTTTTTGACCAAATATTTTTCCGAAAAAAGCCAGGCCCGCTTACCAAAAAATTTACTCGGCATGTGCCAGGTAATGCAAGCGCCAAACAATGAACTCAGCCCTACAAAGCAGATACTGCCTGGCAGGACGACCTCCCGGGATTAGGCGATTAATTTTTCACTCTCCCGGCACTATTGTGCCAGGTAATATCCCCCCGATCATCTGTGACCGGGAATGAATTAACTGGCCCAACTCCAGGGGGGGGCTCTCAACCAGTACAAAAAGGCGAAAGATTAGGGTAAATCCCTGGTGTATAAGGCTTTCCTATGGAAGCATAACGAAGAAGCTTAGCCATTTTCAGCACAACTCACTCGCACGTGAGATCTTCAACAATAAATTTGACTCGATGTCAAATCTTCCACTCAGACAGAGGATACAGTTAAATATACCTATATATTTAGTAATTTAGGAAGCTTTTATTCTTAGATGTGGCACAGGGCCGTATGAATGGTTCCCCTATGAGACTCGAACTCACTCGTGAAGGTTTGCTGGTCTAACTTACTAACTATTACACTACTCAAGGCACCCCAAAATAATGTTTGAATACATTTTCATTAATATATAACTGTTCCTACTGCCGCCGCTGCCATCATCAACTGCAGTAATCAATTATAAACAAGTCAAAAATGCATTGAAATATGTCAGTGCATTTAATAGTTAAATAAACTGCCTCAACAGTAAATCTTTTTTAATCACATATCAAAACGTAATCGGGAATTTTCAAATCTATTTTTTTTTTTTTTTCTTCTACTTTGTCCAAAGATGTACAGGATTTTTTAGGAGTTTGGAACTATTAAGCCGAAGAAAAAAAAATTCAACAAAAAATAAGAATGAGTAATTTTGAGGTTTGAAGACCATCGATTTTTTGCCCAAAATTAACTGGAAGACTTTTATTCTGGTTTCAATTTGTTTACTGATGTAGTATTTACGAATCTTAACTTATTTCAGGCATTTTGTTATATTATATGGCACCTTGGGAGAATGGAACTCATAAATGAAAAGTACAAGAGTGAGCTGAAGAGTTCTCATGATGTCATGTCTTCTGTTGATGACTTTCTTTGACCAGTGGGATTCAAGTTTTGTAACACTGATAGAAGAAGTATGCGGACTACAAGGGGAACAGTTGAAAAACAAACCTCATTTGGTCACATTCCATGAGAGTATCTTGATCAGCCCTCGAACTTTTCATCCGACCCTAGAAGTTATTTATTAAGTTGAGCCTAGTTTAGCACAAGGCTAGGTGCGTGGGGGTTTCCTAGTGAGTATTAAACTCACAACACAATGGTAATTGATCTGCCCAATTTGTTTAATGATACGAGTGTAAAAGTTGATACTTTTATATCAATAGTCACGAAATCATTTTCATTTTTGAAGCTAATGATTGATCAAGTTGTTCCCATTACGTTTAAATTTTAACCTTACAAAATTATAACTCGCGTCTTGGAGAATGCTAATTTTATTGCTAAAATCATACCTTGAAAATGCGAGCATATACGGTAGTTTTAAACCATACTCACCAAAAACTATTAAATTTCCTTAATTACTCAAAGTATAAAAACTGATTAAAAAAAAAATCAATGAGAAATGAAAATGTTCAATACCCAAGAAGGTATAAAGCAAATATAGTAATATTTTTAAAAAAGTTAAGATTAGCTCACAACTCAGAGTTTCACTGCTTTTACGATGAGCGTGATTCGGCTTTTATATGAAATTAATTAACTATCTCTGGTTCTTTCTTGTGTACTCGTTCCAGTCAGTACATTTGCACACTCTTAGAATTTAATTTTTTTTAATACATAAATACCAACCTAAGAAGTTGGGAATCGTAAACATGGCATGGTCGACTGAAAACTGAGTAACCAAGCATTAAAAAAAGTATTTTCGTCATATTAAATTTAACATTAGCTAACAGAATCGCACATGAATAAGTACACCTGTACCATTTTTTCCATTAAATCAAATATACCTCGATTTTATTATTTCTAGTGGAACATTATTCAATCAAAACTGGTATCATTAGGTATTATTTATTACTAAACCCCACAGCAATGAAACTCTTTGGCCAAAAATTGGAATATGTAACAGTCCGAAATGTACAAATGTATGTTTATGCAATTTTATTTTTAGTTACGGTTTCAATGCAGTAGGGGGTTTTTTTTTGTGGTGATGACAACGACGTTAATGATGATCATCATCCGTTTTGATCGTATAATGTTCCGCCAGATATAATAAAATCCCGGTACGTTTTGGTTTCTCTATTGTGTTTTGATACTGCGTTACATAGGCATCAAATTTTCTTGTCTTCCAAACATCAAGGCCTGAAAGTTTTCTGTTTATATTTTTTTTTTTCTTTTCAATTTTGCGTCAAGTTCTTTCTTCATAAACCATTCTAGTCTAACGATTAATGAACTAGTTCACCAACCTCTGCAGCAGTATCTCATCTACCGAAATTGACGTCAACATACACCTTGCGATTGCATAGAATGCTATTGACAGGTTTATCGATTGTATAGAAGTCTTACCTATCCGATAAAGCTGTAGCTGTATCCATATTACCATATAGATGCATCATATAGACGCGAACAAAATGCATAGAGAAAAAGCAAGAGGTGAACGACACAAGAATGCTGCACGCTGTCTTGAACAAATTCTGGCTGCAAAACCCAACAAAACAGCAACTGTACAACAACTTACTTCTCATCTCGCAAATCATTCAAATAAAACGAACAAGACATACAGGGCACTGCTGAAAATGCACAAATGAACACATAAGCGACGTTCTCTTATGGACTCCTGCATATGGACGTAACAGTGATGGCCGACCAGTAAGGATTTACTTGCATCAGCTCCGTGCGGACACAAGATGCAACTTAGAAGACCTGCCAGGAGCGATGAATGATAAGGATGGATGGTGAGAGAGAATGATGGTTGGTTGGTTGTTTTGTTTTACGGTGTATCAACCCTTTTCGGGTCATTTGACGCCGAATCAAGTCATTTTGATGAAAGTTTATTTGTTTCATGGTCTTAGTATCTTCAAATATTTATTCATGGTGTACAGTAATTTTCAGATGCTCATATTTTTATATTCTTTGGTATTGTTAATATCATATTGGTTAGGTCTTTAAATTTTTCCATATAGGCCCAGTGCTTTCAGGAAGGACATTATAGAGTCCACTTTAGTTTTTTTGAATAGCTCTTTCATATAGCTTGCGTTGTAAAATATGTCTCTTGTAGGGGCCAAATCAATGCATTCAATGAGAATGTTTTATTGTGTACGCAGTCTGGCATGCATGGCATATTGGTTGCTCTTCTTCTTTAAGCAAGTAAGAATGTGCAATTCTTGTGTGACCTATGCGCAGTCTGGATAATACTTCTTTTCGACTTTTTTTTTTTTTTTTTTTTTTTTTTTTTTTAAAGCTTGGCTTCCATTCTCCTAGTATAAGCATCATTTCTTGAAGCTTGTTATAGTTATTGTTGCTCCAGCGGTGCTGCCTTTGTTATAATATGTATTTATTTTGATTTTTTTAAGTCCGTATATAGAATTTTAAGTTGTTTTTTTTTTCAGGAACCATACTTAAGGCAGATCAAGACACTTTATCTACTTGCTCATTTCTAGTAATTCCTGTGCGACTTAGAATACAACTTGATATTTTGTTATCATCTGAATTTTTTTTCTAATTTACATAAGAGTTTTATAATAAATGGGTTGTCAAGTTTCTTGCTTTGTTACGATGTTAATACTGATAACAAGTCAGAAAAAAATAAGGATTTTTTTTTTTTAATCAGAACAAGCGCCATATCTACTGCGCACGCTTCCGCATTGAATATGGAGGTATCATTTGGGAGATTTTTTTTTTTTTTTTAATCGGTTTTCCACTGTATATTACAGCGCATCCAGTTTTCTCTTGTTTAGAACCATTTGTAAAGATATGTGCATGTCTAGGATATTTATCTTTAATTTTCTCTAGTTCTTCTTGGAAAACTAGCGGATGAGTTTTAATCTTTTGGAGTTTGCACAGAGTTAGAATTACTTTTTGAGTTCTTATGGTCCAAGGTGGGATTTTTGGTATGATCGTATTGTGTATTTTTGTTAAATTCATTCTTGCTTCTTTTATTGTTTCCATTCGAAGGCCCAAAAAATTTATAGCCCTTTCACTCCTTTCGAATAGTTCCCTATATTTTTGGTGGAATGCACCATCATATGCAGTATTTGATGGGCATGATTTTAATTTAACATAATACTGGAGAGCCAATTTATTGCTTCTGATATTTGCCGGTGCTTTGTTAGCCTCTACTTACAGACTCTCAACTAGAGATGTTTTGAAGGCTCAGGCCTCCATGGCAGATCGGGTTAAGTACTTTAACATAGGTCTTTTAGCAGATTGGTATATAAAATTACCATAATCCAGCTTTGATCTAATCAGTGACCAATACAATTTCAGTTGAGTTTTTCGATCTGCTCCTCATCCCGTGTGGGCTAACACACGTAACAGTTGCAATGTTTTACTGCATTTAGCCTTCAGATACTTCAAGTGGGGAATAATGGTCAGTTTGTTTTTGTTTTTTATTAAATATTAACCCTAGAAATTTATACTTATCTACAACTGGAATTTCTATCTTTTCAATTTTCAGGCTGGGATCATTATGTAGTTTTCTCTTATGACAGAAATGAAGGCATTTAGTTTTAGAAAATCTAAACCCATTTTCTGTTGCCAATTTGTTGATTTTTGTCTAAGCATTATTGGAGTTTGCGCTCAATGGTGTGTTTAATATTTTGACCTGTAACATATTAAGAAGTTGTCAACGTATAAAGATCCGTCCACTCCGGGAGATAAGCATTTGGTTATGCTGTTTATTCTAATGCTAAACAGTCACAGACAATACACTGCCCTGAGGGACTTCCTCTTCCTGATTTTTCATATCAGAGAGAGTGGATCCAATGTGGATTTTAAATTTCCTGTCGAATAGGAACCCGTTGATAAAGTGTGGAAGTCTGCCTTTTAGACCGAGATCGCGCAGGTCTCTCATTATTCTATATTTCTACGTAGTATCGTAGGCCTTCTCTCTAGATCGAAGGAAATAGCAGTCAGATGTTCCTTCCTAATAAAGGCCTCTCTAATAGCTGTTTCCAGACGGACAAAGTGTATTTCTTTTATTCCGGAATCCACTTTGTAGATTGGAAATAAGGCCATTGGATTCCAGATACCAAACAAATCTATCATTTACCATCCTCTCCATTATTTTTCACATTAGTGAAATTGGTCTATAATTTTGAGGATCTGAGTTATCTTTTTTCTGGTTTTGGAATTGGTATTACTGTATATCAGGAAACTCACCTTCTGTCCATAGTTTGTTATATATTTTTAAGAGGAGTTTAAATGACTCTTTAGGTAGTTTTCTCAAGAATTCATAGTGGACCTCATCCGATGCTACTGCAGTATTATGAGATCTTTTTATAGTCTTTTAATTCTCTTAGTGAAAATAGGGTATTGTAATTTTCCAGGTTTTTTTATTGGAAGTATAACTTGTACTTTTCTGCGTTTTGTTTGACCATTATAAATTTTGGTTTGCCGTTTTGACTAGATGAACTTTGAGAAAATGTTTCGGCTAGTAAATCTGCCATATTCTTTTGTCAGTTATTGTGCAGTTGTATTGGTGTTGCCTGATATTTACCCGCAATATTTCGGATCATCTCACATACAGCTTTTGGTTTAGAGGATGAATCCAATTTGCTGACATATCTTTGCCAGCATTCTTTTTCCACTGTCTTTATCACCCTGCGAACCTTAGTTCTATTTAGCTTATACTCTATCAGATTGGTGGTGGTTGGCTCCTTTTTGAAACTTCTTTTAGAGCTCCTCTTTGCAATCTGATAGCTTTTTGGCATTCATTGTCGAACCAGGGTCTGTTGCGTTTATTTGGTGTTAAGTTTCTAGGAACGCAGTCTTTTGCTATTTCAGTTAGCGTTTCTGTGAAGTGTTCTACTATATCGTGGTTTGTCTATATGGGTCAGCTTATTTTTACATTTTTTTTCCTTGAATATTTCCCAGTAGACCTTGTCTAACTTCCGGGGGGTATTTTTTTTTTTTCGCTGCTGAGTACTGAGCTTTTGATCAGGATGGGGAAGGGATCACTGCCACAAGTGTCATCATGTACCTTCCAAGTAAAGTCCATATAGACTGTGGGGTTTTTATCAATCTACAGTCTTACAGTGCTCAAAAGACCCTTCCTCTCAGCACAATTAACCCTCAGCCCCCGCCTTCTAGTATGTATAAGATAAAGGGTTAGGAACTGTTCTGCAAGAGCAGATAGGATAATACGTTCTGGAGAAAATAAAGATACGTGTGCTAGGGCATGACAGAACCAGCCGATTGATCGGATCGGGCGAATCCAACCGCCCGTCAGATCAAGTAAGGGATAAAGTGGTGTGTTGAAAACTATTGATCACTCTGTCGCCGGATCAATGACTGTTCAACTACCAGGATACCGTCCTAGCGCCTTACGGTGACATCAACACTGGGTAATATAACCACGAACTCGTGGTTCTATTGCGGGGGAGGGGAATCTTACTCTTCTACAGAGGTACAATTGGCGTATTCTACAGCCCTGGCCGACAGGGCGAAGAGAATGAAGGACCTGACCCCCGTGTTGTCAGCGCGACTTGATGATTTTTGGTTAATTTTTTTTAATGCTAGAGTTGTACTTGATTATGGGTTTTATTCCATTTAAAAAGCTTAGTCTGATTCATGGTCACTTATTAATGGGTGATGTTCTATCTGCGATGTTTTTACAGTTATGAAGGTGTTAAGTTATAGTACTAAATATTTTATTTTTATCGTTGCTTTTCATAAATTTCTACCCGAGAAGGATTACAGTTTTGTTGAACAAATATAATTTCCTATTAAATACTTATTTTTCATTGCATATTAAATGGAAATATTGGCCGCTTCTTGGGGCAATAAACCTGCATCTTTTGTTTGCATTTTTTCTAGGAGTTATCAAAATCTGATATCTTCTATAAACACTTATTTTTGCCGTTTTAATTTTTGTTTAACTCTTTTTTTTTTCAGATTGATTTTATTGTAAAATCTTAGCAGTTTTAAGATATCTCAAATGTAAAATTGAAAGAAGGTTCAATAGCGTATACCCATCTACGGTCATTAGGTGTTATTAAAGTCGTTTGTAAACAAATTCACATGTTTAGCCAACCAAATCTCGCCAGTCAGTCGTACAAGAGACGATGAACAAAAACTGCCAAAAATGTTTCTTTCTGTGATCATTCAGAGTTTTACTCTGACCATACTCCTTTATATGCAGTAGGGAGGTGTTGCTTTGTGAGGGAACTTTTATAAGTGAATCTGGAGTTATTAGATACTTCAGAATCCGAAGAGAGAGAAACAATAAGGTTGCCAGGAACGAAATATTCTTGTTGGTCAAATGTGTGTGTGTGTGTGTGTGTGTGAGAGAGAGAGAGAGAAACACAAAATCTCCAACCCCTGTGCACGAGCAGGATGCGTTACGATGTCAACTTTTGGGCGGAGTTTAACAGGTTTGAATTCAGTTTTCCTTCACCTAGACCGGTTGCCATACCAGGGTTAAAGAACCCAGTCTACTCTATTACCCATAGCTGGAGGGAGAATAAGTGGATTCATATCTTCCACAAGTGTATTCGCGCAATGTGAAATTTTTGAGGGTATAAGTCTTATTCTATGTGAATTCACTTTACACCTGTTAAAGGTTTGGTTTGGTTTCTTTGTTTAATGGCATGTCAACCTTTCTCGGTTATTTAATGCCAAATCTATTATCCTAGAAGAATAGTAGGGGTACTATTTAACCCATATCTGGGAGGATAAGGAGGTTCATACCTTTCCCAAGGGTATTTGCCCGAAAGTGAACGTAATAGCGCGACTGGAGTACGAACTCGAGTACTACGATTCCGCAGTCCATCGCTTTAACCATTACACCACGAGGACACCCCCAACACCTGTTAAAGTTATATTGAAAAGCAAATAGCATCATATAAGTAATAACATAATTTAAATATTCTACCTGAACTTTAATTCCTCGTTGAGTTCATAGAGATGGAAAGTTAAGAATAGATAATTAGTTGATATGAACAAGAAAATATACACTTTTTTAAAACAATAATACCCATAACGTATATTTAAAACAAATTTAAAATGTAAAAATGTTATCCTTACGGTTTTGTTTTTTGTTGTTTTTTTTGTTTGTTTTTTGTTGGGTTTTTTTTTTTTGCCAGAAAGGAACAATAAAAAATGCCCGTCTTTAAAACATCAACTTTCATCTGTTATCACCGAAATTGGCTTTTTATATTTTAACATTATTTCGACTGTACATCGACTGGCGCAGATTATACAACACGAACTTTCGGAAGTCGTAATTTACTAAACTATATGCTTAGATGTAGCACTAGGCCGTATGAATGAGGCACCCAACGAAAATCTAGCTCGCTCATGAAGGTTTGTTAGCCTAGCTTGCTAACCATTACATTAGCAGAGGCGACCAATTATCGGAAGTATGGACGTCGAAAGGGTAATAATAGTAGCTCTTGTGTTTTGAGTCTTATCTGAGCATTATGTAAAGGTTATATCTTTTCAATTCTTTTTTTTTTTCTAAGTATTTCTTGTTTATACCGGCCATAGGCCTAATGTGTACAGTGTTCGGCAATAGCCCGGGAGACTAGTGTTCACTCAAAGGTAGAGTTATACCAAAGACTCAAAATATGGTACATGATGCTGCCTTGCTTAACGCTCGGCATTATAAGGTACGGATCAAGCGTAAAGTGGAGCAATCTAGGGGATGGAGTAGCGCCCTCCCATACACCTCAGTGTAGTAGCTAATGAAAAAAGAGCCTTCGATTCGTCCTCGACAGCAGTCACTGACTTTACTTATTTCTTGTTTAAAATAACAAACTTTTTTGCATAAAAGACGATAAACACGTCCACCGGTTAATTTATTATTGGATTTATAAAAGTTGGTGACTTGAGTTGAAGGCGACCAGAAGGCTCCCTTTTCAATAGCTACTACAACCAAATGTAGGAGAGGGCGCTACTCCTTTCCCTGGATTGTTCCTCTTTACCCTTGATATGTAACTTATATTGCTGAGTGCTAAGCAAGGAGATATCAAGTACCACTTTTAAAGTCTTTGGTATGACGTGACCTGGGATTGAACCCAGGTCTCCTGGACCATTGGCGAACACTCTACCCACTGGGCCAATGTACCAGATTGGATTTATAATGCAGAGTAATATACCAAAAATATTGTCTAATGAAAAAGTATATAAGAAAAAAAGATTTTAGTTTATGCAGAAGAAAGATATTTGCAAAATGATACAAAATAGTTACAGCAAATATTTATTCACCATAATGGTCACATTTATTTATTCAATGCAGTAACATTTAAGTCACACAATCTCATTCTCTTACACACAAAAGAATTTCCAAAGTGGAAAACATTTCTATATATATTATATTATATCAACGTGTATATTTGTTTTTTGTTGTTGTTTTCTTACCACATTCTTAGTAAGGATATATAATGATTAAAAAAACAAGTGAAACGTTGCCTTGAGAAGAAATATTTTTAATTTTGACAGTCCCAAAAGTAAGGTTTCAGTTTACGAACAAGCACCTTTTTTTTCTTTTATTTCATTGTAAATGTAAAGAGTAGCTTCTCTTAAATTATCATTAAATCAAAAAAGTTTCTTTAATAAATAGATGAGAGGGTTGAGACATGAAAAATTCATCTTGAGTGGAAACTCCTTAGAATAAACAAACTTTTTAATTACTTACCGAAAATTTCCCGCAGAGTTTTATGGACTCTATAAAGGTCAAGACTCTGTGGCTAAATAGGTGCGCATTTTTGTTCATAGTTATTCACTGGATTGTTGAAAACAGTTGATAAGACAATCCAATAGTTTGTTAAAATATACCGACAAAGTGTTGCCGAATTATTAATTTTAACTAATGTTTTTTTTCGTCTTCTATAATTTTTAGTTGTCATTTACTGAACTCAGCTTGGTTTAGCACAAAACCCTTAGTACAGGTAACTGGGTGAGACTCGAACTCGCTATCAATAGTCTAATTCTTTTAAGATTACAACACACAAGGTGGCCCCATTTCTTTTTTCAATTTCTATGATAGCGATGAACACTATTCATTGGAAACTATCTCTAGGTGAGATTCGAACTCATGTTCCCTTTTGCCCGATTATACCTACCAACTATTTTATCATCAAAGCTACGGGAACCATTGATTTTGCTAAGGCTCAAATTCACTTTATAATTGATCTTTATAATATCTCTCGATCTTATCAGCACCATTTTTATGCAAAAATAGTGTTAATAGCTTACTATTACTTCTAGATACATCATTGTTAAATTAGAATGGCTTTTTATCGAAAATTTGTACTTTATTATTATCATCTCTGGTTCGCTCTGGTCTCAGCTATCCTAGAAGAAACAATGAAACTAGAGAGTTGCGATAAAAATCAAACGACTAAAGAAAATACAAGTCAAAATTGACAATGTCTCGTGTAAAAGGTAATGCTTATAAGATACAATTATGGATATAGTAATGCTTTTAGTGTAGCTACTCTTTGCAGAGGACCTAGTCGGCTGAGGCTGTAGAATACGCCGACTGTATCTCTGCAGAGAGGACCAATGAGTGTCCTGCACTATCTGATGGTTAGGCTCCAGTTCTAAAGCACTGGGGAATGTGGAGTGCCCCTTCATTGCCATTGCTCCCAGGTCCACTCTAATCCGGAGTGGTAGCACCCGATAAGGTCCTATGTATGGGTCAAATGAGCGTTTTAAAATGTGGGCAAACAAATGACTTATGTTTAATTAAATTATTAGCGATACATAGCAATATTTGGAACCATATAACTGTGTGCAGACGAATGGAGTTATGTTGAATAGAATCACTTGAAACCACTTCACTGTCAGGAGTAAATAGAATTATTCATGTTAGAAATACTTGAAACCATTTAACTGTGAAAAAATTTTCTGGCTCCTTTTAAAATGTATCAACAAAATGTGTTTACAAATCATATATTCAATATATGCATGAATAGGATTCGGCATTAAATAACCTAGAATGGTTGATACGCCACTAAACCAAACCTCTCTGGAAAATTAATAAAGTTTCACAGTTTATCTATTTTCAGTGTGTGAGTCATGTCAGTTTCTATTTAGTAATCAACTCTTTTCATAATATTGATGATTAATAACCGCTTATATCATGTACGGTCGAACTTCAAATTAAGTTACTGGCATAATTTTTGTACAAGCCGTCGAAAAACTGACACGTACGAAGATAAGTGTGCGCACACTCTAAACAAACTGATGCTATTTAATATAAATAAATCAATAACGGTTAATATCTGTTTAAAATTTTATGAAAGCAAGAACGGACTACCGCAACCGACAGAGGGATGTAAAGGATTTTTTGTTTTGTTTTTTTTTTAATTTCACTGATGGAGTTTTCTTTTGGAGTACCAGCAGCGTTTAATGTAAAAATGAAAAGAGATAGTTTCAACAGTAAAAAATTTGGACCAAGTTTTTGGATTTACGATGGGAAGCATCAAGGAGTTACCGCTCGTTTCCGAGATCAGAACTCTTTAACTGGATCCTATCGATCTCGCACAAAATCTGAACACCAACCTTTGGCTCAGGGTCTCTTTTTATACTTTTTATAATAATCTAACTTTTAGATTAACTATGAAATTGTTTCAAATCGACAAAACAATAGAATATCTATATTATTTTTATTGTGACGGTGAATTTTTTTCCTCTGCAAAACCTATAACTAATTTACATGCATGAGAATCAAAGTCTTATAAACAATCAGGATAGATATTTGGCTCCAATGAAAAAAAGATACCAAAATGATCTTAACTAAATTATATAGCATAAATGTCCAAATCTCTCATCTAAAATCAAGATGCTGACTCTTAAACTCGAACCCACGTCAGTCTTTTTACAAACATGGCGAGTCAAATATAACTTACGGACAGAATCCTACTACCCACCCTAAAAATAAATGTGACTTAACCTTGCTAGGATTTTAATCACTTATATCAAATCTTTTTAAAATACTTCAAAGTGGAGCCATAGTGCTGGCGGATATTTTATTATTAACACCGACCTGATATTTGAACCCAGTCACAACGCATACCATTTGTGTCAATATTTTTGGCGTCGTTTAGTGACTGCACAATTCACTAGCTTTCCTTATGGGAAATTTACATACGATTTTTAGAAAGTCACGAGACTTTAAAAGTTCTCAAAAAATAAATTCTCCTCTCCTACATCAGTGCAAACAATTGGAAATATCCTCGGAAGATCAAAAAACAAAATTTACAAATGGAGATTACGTATGTTCGCCTGAAATGTCGCAAATATTTATCTCTTCGGAAGAGAACCCGGAAACGTCTATTTTATTGGCAGAAACATCGTCGAAAAACACGGTAAGGATTTTAAAAAATTATTGGTGTAAATTTTCTACAGAATTAAAAAAAGAACAGCTTCTCGAGTTTTTTTTTTTTTTTTTTTTTTTTTAAGAGTGGTGGGGTGGGGATCTAAGACGTTTATTAAATAGCTTATGGTAAAATAAGCTATCAGGTTAAAAAAAAAAAAAAGTTGTAAATTATTATATATAATATAAAACTGCCTCTTCTGAAGTAATTCATTGGATTTAGTCATGTCTTTAAAATGCTACGAAGAGGTTATAATTTGAAAGTTGCAGTAATTTTCATGTAAAATGATTCGGTTTAAAATAAAAACTAAAAAAGTATTTTCAATGCTCATTTTGCCTCCTAGAAGAATTCAACTTGCTCGCATGCAAGATAGACATTTTAATAGATCATCTAACAATGTAGCTTAAGTTATGAAATGCCACATTCATTTGGTCTTCAAGTTGTTCGTACGTCTCTTGAGTAAATATTTTCAAATCACTGACGCGTCTTCATTTTACTTTGTTTTTATTCTATTTTTTCCGTAACTTTTCGCCACAAATTCTTATGTGCATTAAGCTTAACCTAATACACACCATTTATAATTCATGCTATACTTTTACCCTATAAGTAACTTAAAGCCAATTAGTTTTCTTAAACTACCAGTGTATAATTCTACTAAAGTTATCAGTATTCTTGAATAGTATTAATCTGGCAAATTTTATCAACAAAGCAATGTACTGGGATTAATTGTTCTATACAGTAGATAGTTTCTATGGACTCTGATTAGTTACAAAGACAAGAATCGCTTGGTTTAATGATTAGCTGTCCATTTTTCGCAAGTTCAATTCGGACCTCATGCTGAGCGAGTCTTATTAAATCACTATTTAGACCAAATTGAATCTAGAATACCTCTTGATACTGTTTACTCAACGAGTAGTGTAGGCGGATGCATAAATATAAACCTTTATAAAATTTCTTTATCTCCACTCTCGTAACGTTTAGTTATTTATCTCGACAGATTCCGGATATTTTTCGCTCAACTAATTGCTATTACAATGACAGTTGACCAAACGTTGAGAACTCTTAGGTACTTATCATTTAAAAGTAATTTTGCAATGGCATCGAAAAGCTGGCTGAAAAAAGTTCATTGGCTTACAAAGGTACTCATGGGATGTGACGAAATTAGGCTTATTTTTTAACGTGGTCCACACACCTTTTCCATCGGTGTTGCAGTGCTTGGATCCCATTTGGTCAATATGACATCATCCTATGAACCTTTCAGCCCACCTTCGTAATACTTACAATATATCAAAATCAAGTTGTTCTGCATTTGCTAGTTTGTATTCACTACTCCCGAATATAAAAATGAAGTGTAAAAGAAAAATTTAATTCTCTGCCTAATCTGAAAGACATAAATTCATGGATGTTTTGTTTGCTTGTGTTCGTTTGTTTTGGTTTGTTTTTTGTGGGGCGGGTCCCAAGCAACCACATACTTCCTATTAACATATAAATCAGCAAGACCTTAAATACGTCTCCTGCAACACCTTGTGGAGAGGGTCCAGTTCTCGGGCTTCAAGGAATATGGAGACACCTCTTCGTTACCATTACTACCAATTCCACTCTGTAGATCGAATAGACCTGTTTGAAAATTGTTTATATTTGATAATACTTAAAAGCATATAACGGTGTGAAAATTGTATGCATTAAGAGTTAATTGAAGCAATAATTGTTTAGACTAGTAGACACTTGAAACCATACAAGTGCTTAAGACTTCGGCAATGGTTGATTATGCCGTGACACTAACCTGTTACCATAAAAACAGATCATCTAGTTACTCAATTCGCCCGTCACCTTATAAAGAGTCTCTCTGTATGTGTCATATATTTAAATTACGGAATTTGACAAAACTACTATACATTAAACAGTGTCAAAAATTAGGTTCGGATGGGGGGCGTAAATTTATGAAGTGTTATCTTCCACGAAAGCAAAAAATACAGTCTGCGGTCAATTTTTACCCTTTAAACTATCCTATTTTAGCAAAAACTAAAAATCAGATTCTACTTTCATGTGAATACATGTAAACAGCCAGAAAAAATATCCGCAAAGAGGAAATTACAAAGAAAACACCAATATTTTAGAATTTACGGAGGCGGATAACTTTGTTATATAAATTTAACGTAAAATGATCGCCCACTTCTGGATCAGCAAAGGAACGTGTAACAAAACTTCTTTTTGACTTTTTTTTTCTTGGAAAATCAGAGAGGGTGGAGATTTTTTTTTTTTTTTTTATTATAAGTGATGAAAAGAAAAAGAATCTGATTTTTAATTTACGCCAAAATAGGATGGATTAAAGGGTACATTTTTACCCAATCTGCTTTATTCAAGAGAAAACAGAACTGCGTTACCCCCTCCCTCTTGATGATTGTCGTCATTTATAAATCATTTACCAACATGTAATCCATATAGAATTTAGTCAATGCACTCTTTGTTTTTCATCGTAAACAAGAGTTCGATTCGAAAAACTAAAAATCGAACTTTACTCTCAAACTAAAATGGTAAGTAATTTAATGATAGTAGACATTGGTCAATCAGCTGCTGATTTTGATAAAAATAAACGAAATAGAATGTAACAATTTTTTTTCTTTTTTTTTTTTTCATAACCCGAAGAAAAAAAAACCGAGGACACCTCGCATAGTATAATACAAACCATTTTTAGTGAGTCTCTCACTGGGTGCCCGTATTTCTCGCATTATGCTAAACTCGGCTAAGTTTAGTAAATGACAAACTGAATATCAACGAGAAATATAAAACTATATTGCATCACTCGAACAGTTCTTTACAACCCTCTGTACAGTGATAGAGCAAGTTTTTGGCCACGAGATATTTTTCAATATATTCAAAATTGGCTACTTTTATTCGCAAGAAATAAACCATGAATTATCCAATGGTTATATTCTGCTTCCTTTTAGTTATCGTAGTTTCATCAGAAATGAATAGATTTCCAAAAGTAATGCTTCCTATCACAAGTCAACATTATCTTCATTTTTGAAAGGCAACAAAAGGATAGTCTTATTCTCAAACTTTATTTTCGTATAAACAATCTTAGTCATGAAGCAACAAAAGGAGAGGTGAGTGAACTACTATTCATGCAAATCATCACGAGAACGTCCGTTTTCATCAAGCGATTGAAGCATTTAATTTTTTCTTTTCTGGATATTGATTACTCTTTGAAATCACACACACACACACACACACACCGGAAAGGGAGCCTTCGGATCACCCTCGACTATGGTCGCCAACTGTGATATATATATATATATATATATATATATATATATATATATATTACCCCGTAAAAGTGCTTCAGCTCCCAAATAACTGAATAAAATATCCGAAGCTTCGTGTAATACTAATTTATAATTTGATATTCTGTTGAAAATCTGGAAATGCAATGAAAATGATTGCTTTTGTTTAATCATTCTTATTTACTGTATATATTCGCGTAAAGAACGATTTTTTTAAGACCCATATTTTTCCCCTCAAAAGTAAGGAGTCGTTCATTACAAGAGATATTCTCTTGAAACGTTGAAGCTCACCTTGTTTCTAGACCTAAACTTGCCTTAACTTCGATCCAAAGTGTCCCTGCATAGCCTAAACAAAGGCTACGAGTTTAGATAGTTTGTTTTTGGGGGTTTTTTTTACCTTGTTTATTATTCATAATACTTGTGCATAAATGTACAAATATCATTGAAGAAATATTTTTGTAGGATAGCGCATAGCCAAAGTTTAGGATCGTTTATTACACGCAATGTGATAAACACTTTTTGTTTTGTTTTTTGGGGTTTTTTTTCTTAAAGTGATACTAGTAAAACAGTCACAAATATCTGAAACCAGTAACCTACATGTTTTCGTTATATATCTCGAGTACAAAATTGAAACCGTCTCTTCCCGAATCTTATTTGAGCAAGTCAAGCAGTTACTTCCTACGACCGGACCGCAAACGGGTATGTGGCTTGAGACTGGGTGTGCCTTGCTCCTTGAAGACCCCACCTCCAATATTGTGATTCGTCATCGTATGTCGGTAAAAAAGCGAAAAGTAAATCCCTACTTAATCTATGTATTGTTTACATTAGCAGTTGTTATTCAAGATAAATCTGAATAGAAACGACCCACCAATTATATATTCGTATTATCTGGCTTTTTTCCATCAGATTTTCTTGATCAATATTTTCTATTGATCAATACTTAAGAGATTTATTGAATCAAATATTTTTGTTTTTATCCGGATTGTTTGTCCTAACTAGGCAATTATACTATGCAATTTTAGCATGTTGCCTTTCACGTTCAGGGTAAACTTAATTCGAGGTGCTTGTAGTGTAATGGTTATCTTCGTAGCAAACGGATACGGCGGCCAGAATTCAAATCCTGAACAAGACTTTACATTTCACGTAGTGGCAATACTCTTGGAAAGGGTTGGATCCAAATATTCTCCTTCCAGCTATGGGTAAAATAGTAGGGCAGACTTGGCTCTTTTGTTGCCCAGTCGGCTGGGGCTGTAGAATACACCGACTGCTTCTCTGCAGAGGTGTATGACTCCTCCAACGAGTATCCTGGATACGACACTAAACAATCCGATGGTGAGGTTCCAGCAGTTCTGGAGCTCTGGGGAAAGCGGAGTACCCCTTCATTGCCATCGCCCCCAGGTCCCCTCTGGCCCGGAGTGGTAACACCTTATAAGGGTCCTATCTATGGGTTAAATAGAACTAAACTATACTGATTTTTTTCCCATTTAAACTGCGTATTTATGTTAAACTGAATTGTTTAAAATAGAACTGTTTTGACATTGGAACTGCGTACTAGTGCTGAACTGAATTATCTGAAATAAAACTGTTTGACATTTAACTCTGTATATTTCCCAGTCGGCTGGGACTGTAGAATACACTGACTGCACATCTGCAGAGGGGTAAGACCACTCCCCCCCCAACGAGTGTCCTAGTATGACACTAAACAATCTGATGGTGAGGTTCCAGCAGCTTTGAGAAATGGGGAGCACCCCTTCATTGCCATCGCTCACAGGTCCACTCTGGCTCGGAGTGGTAGCACCTGATAGGGCCCTATCTATGGGTTAAATAGAACTAACGGCATACTTATGCTAAACTGAATTGTTTGAAATTGAAATGTTTTTGACAATAAAACCCTACTTGCATTTAAACTGTGTGCTTATGCTTAACTGAATTATTTGTAATAGAACTGTTTTTGACATTAAAACTGAATTTACACTTAACTGAAGCGTTACATATAACTGCTTGAATAGTTTGAAATAGAAATGTTTTTGACAATTAATTCAGTTTAGCATAAGTAGAGTTTGTTTTAAATAGAACTGATTATTTACATAAAAATGGATTTGGCATTAAATAACCTACAAAGGTTGATATGCTGTAAAAACCCAACAAACTAAACTCTGCTCTTTTGTCTTGGTATGGCAAGCGGCATAAGAGAAGGAAAATTCTGAATTCAAACCTCGATATAAAAATGATCTTGTGTCGCATCTTTCTCGTGGTTGGTAAATACATATGAGACCCTATCCTGTAGATGGGTAAGACTACCCTCCCAAAAAAGGGTTCCTTGGTATGACGCCAAACTGCATCTGATGGTGAGACTCTAGTTCTGGAATTAAGGCTATTGTGTAGTACCTATCATTGCTTTGATTTGCAGGTCCACTCTGACCCAGATGACAGTACGTGTTAGTTCCATCTCGGGGTCAAATAGATTCTGTCTCCAAATAATTTTCATTCCTTAGAACTGTGTGCAAAAACACACTTAAACTATACAAAAATGTATATATGAACACGATTCCCGTACCGCTTGGTATAAAATAACCCTAGACTGACAGATATGCCGTTAAAATCGATCAATCGTTCTAATTTGTGAAGTTTCATAGTTAGAATACTTTGTAACGGACATTGCTCACATTGTCATTAGCTGTTATAATCCGACTCCTGAATATCTCTAAACTGGTATAATTGAAATGTTGGCATAAACTCCCTTTGTAAACTAGGGAACAAACCAAACCATGGTTCTTACAAGAATCTCGTAGTATTGCAACCAAACCTGAAGATGTATCAAACTTCAGGGGAGCTGGCCAAAGATATGTGATGAGAGGTATAAACTTAGTTCAACATGCTATAAAACTGTTTCACTTTCAAAAAAAATTTGACAAGTTATCACACACGCTTCTTGATTTCTATTGCAATTTCTCAGCATTTCTAGACTGGTTAGAATATTAATGAAGGACATGTTGAACGTCAGGCTCTCAAAGAATCGTTCTAGTTTGATAATATAGGTAACATTTGAATTAATGTATGGAATATTTTTTGTGTGTGTGTATAAATTATATATAGCCGCTGAGCAATCTAAGAATTGTCGCTATTTTTAAAATTCTAATCTTTTCTGTAATATCCAAATATCAATTAGATTTATAAATAGTAAAAATACATTGGAATTTCCGTGAGGAATACGACTCTATAAAAGCAGCATGGACTAATCAGTGATAGTTTTATCCTACGTTCTAACTATAGAATTAAGCTCGTAAATTCTGGAGCCTTCAGAGTAAAATGTTGGAGCGTCTTCTAATCTGTTTTCAGTTTTGTTTTTTGTTTTTTTTTTGTTTTTTTTCAATAAAGATTAAATAATAGGATTCTCGGTGAAACCAAGAATACGCCGAATGCATGATTTGGTGAGGATCCAGTTCTGAAGAGCAGGGGGAGTTTAGAGTCGCCCCTTCATTACCATTATTCCCAGGTCCATTTTGACTCGGAGTGGTTGTGCTCAGTATGGTCCCGTCGAATGGATGAAATATTTGTTTGAAAATCATTTGTATTGAGTTGAATACTTGGTATAATTGTGGGTTGGGGAAATTATTATAGGCAAATAAATAGAATTTAAAAAACCGTTTAATAGAATATTTAAAATATAAATGGTTATGATTACAATCACACGTCTTAAATTAATCAAATTTAACCATTAAATAACCCATATATTGATATACCATTAGATAAACCTGAGCATAATATTAAGTCTGTAAACTGGAACTGACATGGCATAAAGGTTAATGGTCGCCTTTGGTGGCTTTTAAGAAAGTTTTATTTGCGGTTAAAATATACCGTTGCCACTTTTGGTTTGGTTTCCTTTTTAAATGCATATCAAACTCTGTGGGTTATTTAATGCCAAAATTATCATAGAGAAACGGTCTACTGACTTAGAATAGATTCTACTTCAGAACCCCCCTTGTAAGCAAATATTTTAGGTTATATATCCAATAATTCTATTGACAAATACCCCTTATCCACCCCCGCCAAGCTATGGATTAAATGAGACAACTACTGTTTTTCAAC
This sequence comes from Sepioteuthis lessoniana, assembly GCA_963585895.1. Classification (NCBI taxonomy): domain Eukaryota; kingdom Metazoa; phylum Mollusca; class Cephalopoda; order Myopsida; family Loliginidae; genus Sepioteuthis; species Sepioteuthis lessoniana. The sequence goes on along the minus strand of OY757907.1, from coordinate 40,107,157 downwards.
AGATATGGCTTTAGCATGAAGAAAAACCAAACCGAAGACAACAAATGCTTACAACAATCTATTGCCCAGTCGGCTGGGGCTGTAGAATACGCCGACTGCTTCTCTACTGAGGGGTAAGACTCCCCCCCCAAATGAGTGTCCTGGATATGAGACTAAACAATCTAATGGTGAGGTTCCAGTAATGCTGGAGCTTTGGGGAATGCGGAATACCAATTTATTGCTATCGCTCTCAGGTCCCCTCTGGCCAGGAGTGGTAGGACCTGATAAAGGTCCTATCTATGGGTTGAACAGAACTAAATCGTGGTTTCTTGAGTTTACTGTCTTTTGCATTTCAACTGCGTATTTATGCTAAACTGAATTATCTGAAATAAATCTATTGACATTAACTCTGTGTATTACCCAGTCGGCTGGGGCTGTAGAATACACTGACTGCACCTCTGCAGAAGGGGTAAAACTCCCCCCCCCACAACGATTGTCCTGGATATGACAATAAACAATCTGATGGTGAGGTCCCAGTTATGCTGAGGCTTTGAGCACGCCTTCTTTGCCATTGCTCCCAGGTCTAGTCTGACCCGGAACGGTAGCACCGGATAGGGTCCTATTTATGGGTTAAATAGAACTGTATACTTGCGTTAAACTGAATTGTTTGAATTAGAACTTTGACTTAGCTGAATAGCTTGAAATGTTTTTGACAATTAGATTGTGTACTCATGCTAAACTGGATTGTTTGAAATAGAACTAATTTGCATAAAATTGATTTGGCATTAAATAACATACAAATGTTGATATGCCATAAAATCCAAACAACCAGCCAACCAATTAAAACAATCTAAAGTTAGCGACCTTGGTTTAGGGTGACCCGAAGGCTCCCTTTTCAATAGCTACTACACCGAGGTGTAGAGGAGGGCGCTACTCCATTCCCTGAATTGCTCCATTTCCCCCTTGATCCATACCTTTATAATGCTGAGTGTTGAGTAAGGAGGCATCAAGTACCATTTTTTTTTTTTGTTTTGTCTTTGGTATGAGTCTACCTGGGATCGAACCCCGGTCTCCCGGCCCATTGGCGAACACTCTACTCAAACAGGGTAAATTGTATCAACTTTTGCCATTGAATAACTCAAAGGAGTTGATCAGCTGAACAAATGAGCCAAACCTAAGATTATTACATTCATTGCTTTCCTTTTATTTATATATGGTAAGTTTGTAACTGTTATTTAATGGCTGTTCTGAAAAAAAACGAATATTCCCTTAATGTGTTCACGTTTAACTTATCTAATATACATGCGCGTATACATGTATATAAAACAAATTTTCATTGTTTGAATGTGTACATCCATAACCCAGCAAAGAGATCACCTCACACCAAGATTTTTTTTATAACAACAAAATTTAAAAAGCTCGTAGAGAATAAAACACTTTCTAATCCAGTTTGCAACCGTTAAGGTTGATGTCTGAGTTCAAGCTGAAGGCTTTTTTTTTTATCGTCTAAATTCTCGATATAACGAATATAACTTATGAAATATTCATTGACACCTTCACTCGGTAAATAGAAGCATTAATATCACGGACCACTGGTATAACCGTTATCTTAGCGGAAAACTGATTCGACAACGCGAGTTCAAATCATGGTCGAGGCTGTTTGCATTTCACATAGCTTTCTTGCGGAAGAATCTAACCCACTTAGTTTACCCATAGCTGCGGAGGAAAGGAATAGTTAAGTCTGGGTTCTTTAACCTTGGTATGGTAACCGGTCTAGGAGAAGGAAAACTTTGAATTCCAACCAGTTGAATTCCGAATAAAATTTATTTTCATGTCGCACCCAGCTTGTGGTGGAGGGTCTGAGTAAATGCATGTTATGGGAATCCATCGTGCCTTCTAGTGATTCAAATCAAAATAATTTGGCTTCATTGTTTATATATACTTAGATAAACAATTGGATCATACATAGAAAGAAATTGATATCAACTAAATAATATAAATATTCATGGACACGCACACACACACATATATATATATATAATATATATATATAATATATATATATATATATATATATATATATATATATATATATATATATATATATATATATATATATATATATATCTCTAATTACATGACACAAATTTGAAACGGGACGCTACTAACAGAAATAGAATGTTTAAAACTGATCTTTTTTCGTTTCATTTAATAATTCATACGCCCTGAAAAATTTCATGTTGGCAAATAATTCAATGACTAAAATTCTCCTGAAGACCTTGTTTTTCATTTTTGCTCACTTATGTCTGCAAAGACTTTCAGAACATTTTTATTATATAAACCGACCATAATGACTTTCGTTACAATGTGTTAATTTCATCCCCCACCACCCCCGTCTATAAAATGGTTCAAATGGAGAAAGCAGTGTACGTGGATGGGCTGAAAAATTCGCATCATTACGTCATATCTGGTGTTGATGACTTTTGACCAATGAAATCTAAACACCGCAATAATGACGGACAGCCCTATCAGCTGAGGCTGGAGAAGACGCCGACTGCATCTCGGCAGAGGGGTAAGATTCCCCCCACCCGACCAACGAATGTCTTGGATGACATTAAAAACCATCTAATGGTGAGGCTTCATTCCTGGAGTACTCCTTCACCGTCATTACTCCTAGTTCCACTCTGACCCCGAGCGGTAGTGCCTGTTAGTCCCATCTATAATTTAAATAGAAATATTTAATCATTTACTCGAAACCATTTAACTGTGTTCAAACAAATGAGCTCGGGCTCGTTTAAAAAATTATCTACAAACAGTTCGTTACAAATTACATATTCAATATGTATGTATGTATGTATGTATGTATGTATGTATAGATAAAATTTGACCTTTACGAACAAGGGTTGATATGCCATTAAAGATCTCCGTCTAACCCATGGAGGGAGTTTATGGACTGCAAAAAAGGACTGTTGAAAAAAATAAACCCCCATTTTGGTCACGTTCAAGAATATGTTAAATGAGTGTCTTGGTCAGGCTGTGAACTCTTCATCCGATCCTCGTACACAATGAGATTCTGATATTAGCTGGTTACTGTCGCTGAAATACTTCTATTATTCAAAGTATCCTTGAAGCTCTTATCCGTTTCTATCAAATATGCGGGTATTTTCTATCCCCCCCCCAACACACACACACACACACGCCTACCCCCATAATCTTGCAAGTAACTTTGGACCTCGGCTGCTAAGAGTTGGGAAACTCTCGAACATGTGCGTCGATAATGTCAATAATTTCCTTCATTCTTTCCCTCTGCTCTTCATCTCAACCACTTTCTTCCTCTCGAATCTTGTCATCCTTTTTGTTATTTTACGTACATTTTCTTCCTGTTGAAGAGTTCAATTTGATCATTTCCGGTGCTCCATTAGTGCCTTTACGACATTATCAGGTTAAAAGTTCGAGGCTGTTCTTTATTACTTGCAGTATTTAAAAAAAATATTACATTACTTTTTTAATTGCTTTTTAGAATAGTATTCTATTTTCAAAGTAGTAATATACTTGCAACAAAGAATTGCATTTCTTATACTCTATCAAAATTTCTTTGGATACTTTAATGAATGTTCCTGTCTGTAAGCTTTCTCTGGTCGGTATCACTTTTTTACAAAATTTCTTTTTATATTTTTCGTATTTTTGTCGTTCACATACAAAAAGCCTATTTTTATTATGATCTAATTTTCTGACTAAACTTTACGATATCTGCGCTTAATTTAGCTGAATAGATAAAAGGTAGGTTTGTTAAGTCAAGGTGATAAATTGAATGAATTGTTACTTTGATACTGGTCTGACCAGTGGTCACCAACATGAGTCCCCACGAATCTAAAAGGTTAAAAAAATTCGTCTATAAAGTTTGACAGTAGCTTCATCCAAATTAATTCTAGTTCGCAACTGAAATTTTTGAATAACACTAAAAATCTTATTGATACAGCTCAACGAAATATTTAGTCACCTGCTTGTTGCGTCCTGTCGACGTAGCCTGAAATACGTAGACTCCATACATGAAGAGAATTATAAGTAATTACTTGAAACCTTATAACAGTGCAAACAAATTATCAAATAGAAAGTAACTTGAAATAATGATTGTGCATGAATTATCAGTATTAAATACACCAATGACCCAGGAGACCTGGGTTCAATCCCAGGTCGAGTCATACCAAAGATTTAAAAAAATGGTACTTGATGCCGCCTTGTTCAACATAAGGTAAGGATCAAGGGTTAAAGTGGAGCAATCCAGTGAAAGGAGTAGCGCCCTCTCCTACACCTTGGTGTAGTAGCTATCGAAAAGGGAGCCTTCGGGTCACTCTCGACTACGGTCGTCAACTTATTAAATAGGAATAATATAATAGTGCATGAATTATCAGTATTTGATAGGATTATTTGTATCAAATAGGAATAGTTGATATGATTAAAAAAAAAAAGTGAAATTAAAAAATGCTTTGGAACAATGAAGCTATAATTATGATTGTAATGCAACATTCAGATATGAATCGAATTTTGGTATTAAATAATTCAAGAGTTAATAGACCGTTATTCCTCTGATTGGGTGCAAGGATATTTGCTGCAGGTCCTTTGAATTGATAAATGTTAGGTGATGGTCTTGCAGAGAAGACCTAATGTAAATGTTCAATTAGTGAAATCTGATGTTTTGTAGTCATAACATAGAATGCACGATTTGTAATAAAAAGAATTTTAAGAAACGGTGTCGTAGAGCTTTGTCTTAAATATGGCACAGTTATTGAATATTTTAGCTAAGAAAACTTGTATTCGTGTACTGCCCACCCCATCATCATTAATGATCAAATAAGTAAATGCCTCCCACGTCAATGATAAAACCTAGTGTTTTCCAACAAAATGCTGCTCAAATCCTCACGCTGCTTTCAACAGCTTGTTTTACCCACAATGCATCTTGGTGCCATCGATTGAAGCCGCAATAATAAATGGCTAATCATTGGATTTAAAAAAAACGGTATTTTAATAATTACCCCTTCGGTTCTGTAAATCGTGCAAATTGTTTTGTACTCGGGTGCCTATGAATCGCAAATTTGTTTTATTTAAATTTGTTTTCCTCTTTTCTTTTTTAAGGTTGGCAAGCATGAACGTTACCGCTTCAGTTTTATCGTTAACGAACTGAAGACGACGGAGGTGATCGCTTACAAGAGGAATCTCATGGCCTTCATTAACTGCATCTTGTTTGCAACCGACGAACTTTACGAGCGCATTAAGATCAGAGCAGAATTTACAGGTAAGTTGATAGCCATTATAACATGCTTGCCTAGTTTTTAAACATGCCCTGCACTCACTGTGTGTGTGTGTGTGTGTGTGTGTGTGTCGAAAGAATACACACACATTGGTAAATAAATTTATTCTCGACCGGCTTCAGCAATTTCAGAAAATATTTAGTTTATCACAACACTGTTTACATTTCAAGACTGATGGATCCCGGGAATTAGCACTCACTTGTGAATGAAAATTGAACTTAACAATTTAAATAACAGTGTAGAAATATTTGAAAACGTGGAATTTTTTTTTTCTTAGTCGAAGATGTTGAGAATGAAAATGTGACTTTGTAAGAGGTGTTTAAGTAAAAATGAAAGTTCGGGGCGTTTTAATTTGCTGAGTCCTTTAGTGATAAGGGTTTTTAGACGTAAAATTCTTTGAGTCTCTGTAATTGATGTATTTTGATCTTCACTATGATAGTGCATTTCGCGTCTCTGATGTTCATATTCTGTTAAGGGCATGATTTTGTCGCAAGGGAAAGCTTTTTTCTTTTTTTCTTTTTATCTTGTTATCGGTTAAATCTATGGGACATATCTCTTGATAACGATGAAATGCCAATAGAATCCTTCGCCCTATCCTAAATACAAACCTCAATATCACTGACCACTATTCCAACGGGTACACGTGTTGGCAAATACATTTTTAAAAAACTTGACTAGCCATGAATCTGACTCCTTTACAGAAGTTTGACTATTACTGGTTACAACTATTTGTAAATAAACACTTGGAAACTTTTTATGAAAGAATAATCAAAGCTTCTATAAAAAAAATGACAAACAGACACTAATATTGACTGTATATTTAGAGCATAAATAGACACTCTTCAACTAGTTCATGGCTGCTGTTGTGATTAACAAACCTTAGAGAATGTGATCGTGAAATTGAGTGTTTCTTTCTCTGTTTTTCTAGACGTATTATCAGAAAGTCACGTCAAGGGCCAATCCAGTCCCATTCAAAAACTATCAACAAAAGAAGAAATCCTTGAACATTTCTAAACAATTCACAATCTCCGAGTTTGCTGTTCGGTCGGTATGGAAGCCAATAATAAACGAAATCTTAGGGCCAGTTGAATCGAGAAGTATGGTTAGAGTAATACCTAAATGTTTGCGGCAGGAACCAATAATTTTAATTTCTGGATAATCCATCAAGAAGCATTCAAGTTTTATAATTGCTAAGACTTCAAATAAGAATCATCCTTAGGTAAACTGAATGCTGTTATTGCATAATGACTTCATTCTAAAAGTAACGTTATCCTAGTAGTCAATTAAGACAGGAAAATATTTCTTCGCTGCCACTCTTAAAAATCTCAGATGGTAGGATTTCTGAAAAGTATCAGGTCCTCAACTCCTGACCCATCGGTGTCACTCTGCACCCAAATTGCAAAATTTTTCTCTTGCCCCCCACCCACTTTTCTTTACGTTGACTGAAAAAGTAGCAATACTAACGGCAGAGGAAATTCTTTGATTTCTCTGTGTTAAGAGGATCTGAAGTCATTTTCTTGCTTTCCACATCCTTGATTTCTATAAAAACTACATTTTTCTATCTGGATGATTCCCCTACCTTATCACCCACACCCAGTAAGTTGTGAGCATGTTTGGACTTCATAATACAGTGAACAGCTCTCCAAAATGAAGCATGCTAAGAGTACGCTGCGTTCGCACCTGTCAAATAATCACTTGTCTCATTTTGTTCTTTTTGTTAATGTCTTTATTTAACTCTGATATTACATTTTTTTTCCGATTGCAAAAAATATCGGATGTCTCATTAAAAAATTGTTACCTTATGTATTAAGCTGGGGTTTTTTTCTGTCCTCATAAGGTCGCGATTCCAGGACCTTAAGCTTTGTGTGGGACCTCTGGCTGATAAGGTTGAGTCCTGCCCCCATCTGTAAGGTACTAAAATTCATGTACGTGCCTGTCACACCTGTTGAAAGATAAGTCAACGGTGGGGGGCTTAAAATGCATATCAAAATTAAATTGAAATAAATTAATATCTAAAAATATAGAAATTATGTAACAGAGGGTTTCTACTAGACTAAATCTCTTGAGCAACAAATTTGTGCCAGAGATAAAACTTTAGCTGTCTTAAAGGTACATTCCTTCTAGGCACTTTTAGTTATTCTTTAACAAAATGTTATGTCCATACTCTAATACGAAGTGGAAGTTATTTTATCATTAGTAGTAGGGAAATACACTTAAAATGGTCTTAGAATAAAGCAATTTCCAGTCTAATGTATCCCTAAATAATTTTATCGGGCCTGTATTTTTGGAGTACTTCATCTTGGTTATCCAGATTCTATATGTAATGAAGATATTACTAAAACTAGGATGAGTTCTATTGTTATCAAAGATTATCTAAAGTTGTATTAAACGACCCTTTAACATAGACGTAGCAATTTACTAAACTTTTTGCTTAGATATGGCACAAGACCGTATAAATTGGGTATTCAATGAGACTCCCTCGTGGAAGTTTTCTCGTCTAGTTTGCTAACCATTACACCACTTGAGGTGCCGTCGTGAACATAGATGTAATTTCATTAAGAAAACTAAAGTATTTGAATGTTACCTTGCATCCAACGCAACAATGTACAGAAGGCAGATGCTGTTGAACTCGTGGAAAAATTGTACTGAGTCTTCTGTGCGCAAATTGCTCTTTGCAAACTCTACCAGAAAGAAATTCTGATAACACGGCAACAACATCATTGAAATGTCTCATCTGCAAGAAAAGGTGCTGAAAATTTCTCTGACTAACCAAGGAGGAAGGTAAAAAGTAAAGTCGGCGACTTCAGTCGGGGTTGACCCGAAGGCTCCTTTTTCAATAGCTACTACACTGAGGTGTAGGGAAGGGCGCTACTCAATTCCCTAAATTGATCCCCTTTACCCTTGATCTTTACCTTATGTTGAGTGTTAAGCCAGGCGGCATCAAGTACCATTTTGATTTTTTGGTATGATTCTACCTGGGATTAAACTCCGGTCTCCCGGACCATTGGCGAACAAAATCGGTAAATGATAAGAATAGCCCGGTAAGAAGGAAGGTAATGACACTAAATTTAAATTTCCTATATTTTTTGTGCCATGTCATGACGAAGCCAAACTTAGAAAGCTGGTTTTGCTGATTTATGCCGTTGGTTAGCGAATTCGATCCTACCTAGGTGGTCCTTGGAACCTTTTACCAAAAGTAAGTATCTCTTGGTAAAAATACTAAGTAAACCAAGATAAAAAAAGTTTTTTTTTTTTATGTTATTAATCGTATCGAGATTTTTTTTTCTTTCCATCGTTAAAGGATTATGCGAGGAGATGCTAAAAAGTTCTGATCGAAAAATCTTTTTATTTGTTTGTTAAAAAAAACTGGAAACAATTTGCTTCAGGATGGATGTAGAATAGCATGTTTTTAAGATTGTTTCGTTAACCTTCGTAGAAGAAACATTACTTCCCATGAACTCTGAAATACTTGAAGTATTTGGATTGATTAATGGAGTGTATTGTTTTTTTGTTTTTTTTTTTGTTTGTTTTTTTTTTTGTTTTTTTTGTTGTTTTTTTTTTTTTGTTTTTTTTTTAAATGTGAATTTTCTCTATAGATTTGAACATCGCCACAGTGCTCAAGGAACTGCGCAAATTGAACGATGACAAACTAACCATCCAATGTGAGACATTTGAGCAGGACAAGAGACATGACGAGGCTATTTTGACTCTGGCCCATAACTCTAACAGAGGAGACATAAGCCGTCACCAAGATATGTTCCTAGCCATCTGTCAGAATGTAAGTATGTTGCATGTCTTCTACTAGTTATATCACATGATTTTTTTTTTCTCTACGTATGGTATTTTTCGACGATCCTAGCTCTTGGTTTTCGAGGCTGGGGGGTAGGGTTCTTTATCTTTGCCATCATAATTAACATCTGATAGTCGCCCACTTTATTTCAAGGAAAGTCATCACCTTTAAATCGTCCAAGGCAGGATTGTTTAATTTCTTACTACTTCCGAATTTGGTGAGCAGATCTAATAGCTTTTAAACTCTGTTTACATCAAGGTTTCTCGAACTATTTACTTGATGAACATCTTAGAATAAAATTTCAGTTTAATTCCCAGGTAAAGTAATTGAATATTAAATTGCAAAACAGTTAATTTAGACTTGTTTGATACAATTTACGCGAGAAAAGAATCGGTAAATGATAAATACCAACGCACCTTTCTTGAATTATTTTCTTTACGGGAAAGATGGCTTTGAATACTGGTATGATGAATATTAGGTTGTGGGTATGTAATTCAGCCGCAAATCAGCGTGTTCTATGTTCAAATTGATTATGTTTGCTTTGTAAATAATGCACATGACTAAATCTGGATTCCACCATATACGAACTTGGAAAAATGAGTGAAATGGGCTCAACAGTTGCACAAAATTTGTCATATTTTGCTACAGTTGTCGATATCTGACAACTGTTCAACATGATTCGGCGACTTTTCAGTTCCGTTATAAAAGGATTTATAAATGCAAATTAGTTGTGGATTACTATACTTTTATTCACTTTGCCAAAATGTTATTCACTTCCCAGGAGTCGAAAAGGAAACCTGGTTTAAGATGTACGAAAATTCAAAACTTGTATTTACCAATATAATATCTGAAATAAAGGTGTGTGTGTATGTATATATATATATATATATATATATATATATAAACAAACACACAACTAGGAAAATGAGATCTAAGTTCATAAAAATGCAAATGGACGCGAAAAAAATCTGATTTTTCTAAATTGGCTTAAGACTTTAAATATGTAACCGAGTTAAGCTTCAGAGTAAAAGCTCTGGGTAAATGAATAAGATACTTTTGATATGTTCTCAAAATTATTACCTCTGAAACTAAACAGTATAAACATTTTAGATACTTACGTGAAACAACTTAAAGTTCATTAAAAGCTAAAATAATTTGTATGCTCCCAAATATTTTAGTACTTTAAATAACTTGGAATATGTAGTTGAATGTACTAGATTCAACAACGGTGGCTTCATTTCTGGTAATGGTTATAAATGTAGTGTAATTGGGACGACTTCGAACGTATGTCACGAGATGCGTGTATACGTATGATCACGTGGCTTTTACAATGAAAACTTTTAGAAGGCAACTAACTACCTGGTCATAATGGTTCAACAAGATCACCAGAGAAGTGTTAGAAACATTTTTCATCTTTCCAGGAGCTTAGACGAAATTTATTACTATTAGTTCATTCAACATCTTTCTATGAAGATATTTAAAATAAAACGAGAATGCCTCATTAATCGATAAATTTTCATATACGACGTTTAATTTACTTGCATTGTTCTTCAAAGGCTTCGAACGTGTATCTTTACACAAGCGGAATTTTCAAAAATAATAAAATTGTCAAATTCAAAAAGTTCTGTAACGAAGTTTCTTAGGAAATATTTCTAAAAAAAATCAATTTATCAAAAAATAGAATACTTTAATTTTTTGTGCAAGTAATTTGTATTCACTTAAATCTTTTTTTATATAATGTTTCTTTCTTTGAAAGAAAAATTGCTCATTGTAACTAATATATTCCCGAATAATTGGTTTAATAAATCATACTAGAAGTATCGGTTGACCTTTCAAAAAAGGCTAATATACGTGCCATGTTCACAATTCTTCTATCCAAGTTTTAAAGAAAAATTAAGTAGTTCTTTACTCCTAAAGAGGTGAATATCAACATCCAGAAAAAATGTCTGCTGTGTTTCTTAGCACAATGTCGAGGGCCAGTCTCTATTACAAGAATGAGGTGTTTTCAAACAGCATGGAAACTGAGGGTATACTTACAAGACAAGATAGACAATGAATGAAACGTTAATTTTTTTTTCCAAAATAGTCTCTGCGCTTATTCCAGCAAATTCTATGAGAAATTCTGATAAGGTCTTAAGCTGCGTCGTCTTCGTCTTAATTTTTAATCTTCACGTCCTCAAACCATAAGTCGCACACTGCAGTGTGTCTGTCTGTATGTTTTACAAAAATTTTCGTTCAAAAACTATCCTGACGATTTCTCTTTAAACTGACATTCTCGTTTTGACTATCATCGAGGATCGGCTGAAAAGTTCACAGGCTTACAAAGATCCGCGTATAGAATGGGATCAAACTAGCTTTATTTTTTCAACATGGTACCTCTTGCAATTCACACACCAACTTCTATTGGTGTTGCAGTTCTTGGATCTTTGGTTTTGAAAAAAAAAAGTCAACAGCAGATATGATGTAATCATTAACTTTTCAGCCCACTCTCGCAGTCTTCTCTTTATAATTTGCTCAGCTGTGCACATGTCTTAATTTAGACTTGAAGTTTAAAAAATCTTGTCTAGATACTAAGACTTCGTATAGTCTCTATTAAGACATGCTGGTAAGGCGTTTGTTTATCGCCTTATGGAAGCTTTTTCCTCCTTGTCACCGTAAAAGCAAGTGACTTCAACAAAAAAACCTTTCGATAGATGGGCGGTTTTGGTGTAATTAAAAGCTATTCGATAAAACGCTATAGTTTTCACGAACTAGCGCTTCCTGTATCAGACAAAACTAATTTCAACACAACCGATTTAAATTAAATACATACTGAAACTCTCCAAAAACTAGAAATTGATCTGTATAGAGATGATTTTGTTATCTTGCTATATTACCACTGTGTCTAAATGAAACGCACATTGAAGACCTTGCAATCTTATTTTCTGTCGGTATACTGCAGAGCCTAGTCGGCTGAGGGCTGTAGAATACACCGACTGCATCTCTGCAGAGTGGGTAAGACCCCCCCCTCAGTGAGTGTCCTGGGTATAACATTAAACTATCTGATGATAAGGCTCCAGTAATGCTGGAGTTTTGGGGAATGCGGGGTACCTCTTTGTTGCTACAGCTCCCAGGACCATTCTGACCCGGAGTAGAAACACCTGATAGGATCCTATTGATAGGCCAAGTAGGACTGTTTGATCGTTTAACTGTACTTAAACAAATGACTAATATTTAATTGAATTGTTAGTGATACCTTGCAATGCTTCGAACCTTTTAACTTCATTGACTTATGGTAAATTGAATTGTTGAAATAGAACTGTTTAATCTTTTAAAATACGTGTATTTACACTGTGTGCGTATAAACAAGATTTGGCATTAAATTACCTGCAATGGTTGATATGCCATAAAACCAAACCAGTATACTGCCATGTTAGCAAGGCTTAGAATACACTGACTATATTTTTTTGTATAGGGGAATATGACTCCCAAAGGTGTCCCGAGTATGACTAAATTGCACCTGGTGATGAGGCTCCAGTTCTAGACATTTGGAGCGTGTGGAGTATCCATTCACTGCCATTATTACCAGGTTCAATCTATGGGTCAAATATATTTTAGAACTTATACGTATATAACAGAAATACTTGAAGTTATATAACTGTAAATGAACTGCTCTAAGAATAGTTACTTGAACCTATAATAGCTTACTAAGGATTATTATAATTAGCTACTTGAAATTATGTAACTGCACAAACAAATGATCATTAAATAAGTTATATGGTTTGAGCATTAGACAGAATACTTCAATGTACGTAACTGTGTGCAATTTAATTGTATTAGATTGGAATATTTTCAATTATATAATTGAAGAAAATCTCTTATGCAACCACAACACAAAACCTGTAAATATAAACGTAAATGAACGCGATTGCCCAAACTCTTGGCGTAAAATAACCCTAGACGAGTTGATATGCCGTTAAAATCACTTAGTTTCTACAGTTCAATGTTAGCCATATTCATGTATACTTCAATGTTATATATTTGGGGAAAAACTGTCCAGTCACAGAGGGTTCTCCCTTCAGACAGCACCTGACTATCCCCTCATCTAAAAGGAGTAAGGATAAAATCATTGCTCGATGGCTAAGGCCCCTATTTAATGGTGGGTACTGCAGTTTACCCGACAGTCTCGCTTTCTGAGAGGGTGTCAGCGTTATGCTAACCTTTTTGTATAAATCCCATCAACGTGGTTGATTTGAATTAGTTTGAAATTAAGACCAAAAAATCAGTTTTCAATCTGTAAATTTAAGATTTGTGCCATTTACTATTTCCTTCCAATATATTTTGAAATCTTGGTTTCACTTTGAAAATTTGTTGCAAAAGTGTACCGAAACGTTCTCGGCCCGATCAAGATAAACATACATGCTATTCCACATGGAATGGTTTAATGTTGTTAATTTGGTATTAGATGGTGCACATAAATTTGATTGTGGGTGTAGATTATGTGGTGAACGTGGAGTAACTGTTTTCGCTGGAAATGAACTCGGCTACCAGAGTTCGAAACCTGGACGTGGCTGTTTGTGTTTTACATAGCGCTAATACTCTTAAAAAGGTATGTATCTAACTATTATCCCTCTGGCAATGGGTAAATAGTAGGACAGACTCGGCTCTTTAATTTTGGTATGGCACCTGGTCTTGAAGAAATCTCTGAACTCAAACGAATTGTAGAATTGGAAAGGATGACCTTCCGCCATGTTATTTCTACCAGTCATATTGCATGGGTAGTGCCCTGCCCACTATAACCAAACTAGCTTGCTGGATTGCGAAATGCCATTATTCAGACCTTGTTAGCACCTACACGTTGTCTTTACACTGGACAAATTATAGCCTATTAACTATTGAATGCCATGGTTATCTTTATCAACCTATTCCTTTTTATCTTATCACTTCGTTTATCTTTAACTCATTTTTCTGTAGGATCTACGCTTTCTTTTTTACATAGAAAATATTCACTCCTTTTCATTATTATACCCTCGTTTACGATGGGCGCCCCATTTGGTATAATTACTAGAAATCTAGGCGAGCAGACTATTCTTAGTGAGCTTGAGTCTCATTGAGTGGCCTTACTCTTCACCTTGTCAAACTAAGCTAAGTAAATAACAATACTCTGATGCACTGTCTTGATTATAATAGTCGCAACGTTTCGGTCGTTGTACCCATCAAAAGTAACTTTTGAACTGAACTCTTATTCAAACTGGTGAGAGGAACTAGTCTCTGTTCATACTTAGTGGATATCTTGTATCTGTTAATTCATTCTAATTTGTTCTTGCCAATAACTTTCACTGAACCAGAGTAAATTGTTTTTGCACTATCCAACCCAGCGACTGAACTCGCGAGAGCCAAATACCTATTTAGTTTAATAAATTCTCTAATCCACTTGTGTATGTGTTCCATGGGACACTTTTTTAGTCCAGAAGGTGCAATTACCTAAACTATAACAAGCAAAGTGAGTACACTAGTCGGAAATTCCAACAAAATATACAAATTTAATCCTAAAAATTTATTTACTTGTCTTAAATTTCTGAGATAAAACTTGATTTGTATCATTAAGGGTATTCAGACTATTGTCTTCATCTTTACAGTTATATCAACGTTTAGGCCGATATGTCCTCCGGCCTTAAGGTGTTTTCGAAAAAAAACTTTGCTATGTAAGCATAGTGATGTAAGAACATCAAGTTCATAAGTCCCAAAAATTCACTCTGAACTGTCCAGCAGGACACATAGCGTAACGGTTATAGGCGTTGGTTACTAAGGAATAACTAAGAACATGAAAAATATTAATTGGCATATTTATCCCGCGGTTCAGCACACTTGATACGTTAAGTTTTACTTTTTACCACCCGATCCCCGCCACACTCTTCACAAAAATGAATAATATGTTAAAAAGTGAGTGGGGTGGTTCATTCCTTTTTGGTTGGGCCAAGAGTTTTTAGCATTTATTTAGAATTAACACTTCTCGGTCTTCGTCAAACAAATTGCTGGGTATAACTCTACTATTATTACAAACTTAGAAGGAATAATGTTTGATTTTTCTTTTTTCTTTTTTTTTTTTAAAACACGAAAGTAAAAGTCCGCTCCCCGGATGGAGACACAAACTACTTGGACATTGTAGCAGACATGCTGAAAGGAGACACATTAGTCTCATACCTCTTTATCTGCCTAGATTATGTGCTTAGAACGTCTATTGATATAATGAAAGATAACGGTTTCAATCTGGCAAAGGAAAGAAGCAGAAGATACCTCACACAAACAATTACAGACGCGGACTAGGCCGATGACATGACACATCTGGCAAATACACTCGTCCAAGCCGAAACCCTGCAACATAGTCTGGAACGAGCAGCTGCTGATATAGGCCTCCATGTCAACGCAGACAAGACGGAATACACGTGCTTTAATTAAGAGGCGACATCTCTACACTAAAGGGTGGGCCTTTGAAACTAGTGGACAATTTCACATACCTAGGAAACAGTGTCTCATCAACAGAGAAAGACATCAACACGCGACTATCAAAGGCATGGACGTCCAGACCTGACCGATAAAATAAAACAGTTTTCCAAGCAGCGGTCGTGTTGATACTGCTATATTGATGCACTACATGGACGCTAACTAAATGTATGGAGAAAAAAGCTTGACGGCAATTACACAAGAATGCTGCTAGCAGTATTTGAACAAGTCCTGAAGACAACATCCAACAAAAGAGCAGCTGTACGGCCACCTACCACCCATCACGAAAACTATCAACGTTAGACGAACCAGACATGCGGGACACTGCTGGAGAAGTAAGGACGAACCCATAAAAGACATACTCCTTTGGATCCCTTCACATGGACGAGCAAAGGCAGGGCGACCAGCTAGAACCTATATACAATAACTCTGTGACGATACAGGATATAGCCTTGAAAACCTCCTGGGAGCAATGGATGATAGACGAGAGGTGAGAGAGGGTCAGAGATCTAGATACAAGTCAATCCGAACCCTCAATCCTGAACCATCAAATATCCTGTACTGAAGTTACAAAATACATTCAAACTCGAGGGTACTGATATCCCCTGATCCTATTAAAAGAATGGTCGCTAAATTAAGATTTTGACGTTGAACTTTTTGAAGCCGAAATTGCTAACTTAAGTGTATTTCACTATACACTGTAAGCCAACTATTAGCTCTCAACTAAAAAATTGTTTATTCTTGTCTGTAAATTGTTTATTGAAAACTTCTTTCATTGAAGATAGCTAAAAAAAATGTTATTTTAAACTAAATCCAACATTTATCTTTTTTTTTTTTTTTTATTCATTTATTTATTTTTTAAGTGTCCGATTTTTACTTTCTAGTTTCAGCTGGTTGACTATTCTATCAATATACTTTAGCCTAATGGAAATAAAATATTGGACGAGGCTGTCTGCATTTCAGAGCTAATACCCTTGGGGGAAAATGTATGCATCCAACTACTCTCCCTCCTGCTATGAGAAAGCAGTTGGACTAACTGTGCTCTTTAACGTTGGTATGGCAACCGGTCTAGAAGGAAAATTGAATTCAAACCTGTTAAACTTCACTTTAAAATTGATTTTTGTCTCATCTTGCTCTAGTCCAGTTGGCTGGGGCGGTAGAATACGCCGATTGTATCTCTGCAGAGGAGTAAGAACCCTCCTTATGAGTGTCCAAGATAGGACGCTAATGTGCATCTAATAGTGCGGCTCCAGTCCAGGAGCCTTGTGTAATGTGGTGTACCAATTGATCATAACTCTCAGACTCACTCTGAGTGGCAGCACCTGTTATGATTCACATAGAACTTTGATCATTTCATCATGTCGCGCCATCAGCACGGATCTCCCGACTCCCTTCTCTATCGCTTCCGGTAGGTCTTCAAGGCTACATCCTGTATCGGCACAGAGCTGTTGTATGTAGGTTCTAGCTGGTCGTCCTGCCTTTGCTCGTCCATGTGAAGGGGTACATAGGAATATGTCACTGAAAACTATTTAACTGCGTACAAGCAAATGAATAATGCTGAAAAGAATTATTAGCGTTAAATAGCAATACTTGAACCCATTTAACTGTACAAACAAATTAGCTCAAGCCCGTTTTAAAAAGTACTTATACACAAACTATTCGTATACAAATCATAATCTATGTATAAGCACAATTTGACATTAAATAACCTACAAGAGTTGATATGCCATTAAACCCAACTAACCAATATCACAACCTGCTCGTGAGGAGGGATTGATAAATACGTATACTCGTATGCTTTTTACATAACTAGTCAATAGGCGAACTGGGTTACGAAATTAACTTGAACCCATAGATCTCTCGGGGATTACTTCGCCACGACACTAAGTAAAAGTAAAGTTGGCGACCATAGTCGAGGGTGACTCGAAGGCTCCCTTTTCGATAGCTTACTACACCAAGGTGTAGGGGAGGGCGCGACTCCTTTCCCTGGATTGCTCCACTTTACCCGTACCTTATAATGCTGAGTGTTAAGCAAGGAGGCATCAAGTACCATTTTTTGAGTCTTTGGTATGACTCGACCTGGGATTGAACCCAGGTCTCCCGGGCCATTGGCGAACACTCTAACCGCTAGGCCAATGTCCGGTGCCACGACACTAGTCCCAGCCAATTGCTCTATTTTTTTTTCTTACTTTCGCTGAAATGCTACATGGAATTAGATTCAAGAGGATCACCTAGCGTAACGAAGAAAATGAAATCGGTGACTCTAGTTCAAATCCTGGACCACCTGTTTGTATCACGCTAATGCCTTTGGGATTTATGTTGTTCCCCCCTTTCTAAGTATGGGTAAAAAGTAAGGCAGACGGAGTTCTTTGGCCTTAGGCAACCAGCCTGAAAAGGTATACACTGAATACAAACCAGTTATTGTACTACACTTAAAAATTGACCTTGTCACATCCAACCAATCGCTGGGTGGTTGGTTGGGTAAATACATACACAGTATTGAAATAATAACAAACAATTGCTGTATTTTACAGAAAAAGTACAAAAAGAAATTACCAAGGAATACAATGAATTTTTAATTGAAAAGGTTTTTTTTCTTTGTAGTGTAGTTTAATTCTATTCATTCTGTATTGTGTATGTATAAAAACTGTAGGATATTTGTATATACCGGTTAAACTGAAATTCTTTCGTCTTATGCAAGACTACAAACGATACTAGATAAAGATTATCAGTAAAGAAACCGGAAGATGGGACTGTGGCAGCAACACCCTTGCAGCCAAACAAGCGGTTGAAAACAAACACCAAAACTTACTTGATATTAAATTTTCTCTTGACAGTTTCATGCTGTAATGAAAGAGAAAGGCATCACGCCGTGTGTCAGTTGGGCAGAGCGTCTCTCACGGCGTCGAGCGAGTAATGTACGCTATGAAACATCAGGGTCATGTAACCCTGGTAAATTGTATCACGATGAAGATAAAACAAAAGCATCCTCACGATGTATGCTGACCCAAGCTCTAAGGGTAGGTGGTTCCCATACGAGTTCTGGCCTGCAATATTGACAAGCTGCTTTTTTTCTTTTTGCATGTCAGTGACTGCCTGTTTGATTGCCTGCTTTGCTGGTGTCCATTTCTATCGTGCTAAACAATTTTCCATCAGTATAAGCTGCTTTTTCTTAAAACCTAGAATATCAAAATGCCTTAATACTCTTTTCTTTTCTTTTCTTTTCCCCACCCCTCTAACAAAATTTTGATTGCTCTAGGGATTTAAACTTGCCATTTGACAGGTAACTAGCATTTTTATCGACCTGAGGATTGCCCCCATAGAAAGTAATACAAACCAAGAAAACAAATTACCGAATGATGAGAGAATGTTTAATTTTCATGGCTTTGCAGATGGCATGTCTAATACTTTAACTTTGCCTTTCTTTCTAGGGAAATGTTTAATTTCAACAATAAGTCATTATGGGATAGAAACGGTTATAAAAAAAAAGGCTCAATTTTAGGGCAAAACGCTGGACTCTAATCCAAATATCTTTATTATTTTTTTTTTTTTTTTTTTTTTTTTTTTTTAACTTATACGTACATTTCTACTACAGTCTCTCCGGTCAAATAAAATTAGATTGATAATGAAAATATGAGGCTATTTATAACTGTTGTACACACGCGTAGAACCTCATATATTCCCAAGGAGTTATGAAATGAATGACTGACGGTCTGGTAAAATGCGGTCTCTAGTTTCTCTCTCTCAAACGTATATAAAATGTACCGTAAATGTTAGCAATGGACATAAGTAAACTATACAATTAAAAAGCTTATTAGTTGATTTCACTGGGTGAAAACAATTTTAAAGCCTCACGAGTGACCCGACACATCGATTAGTGTGATCTACTGTGCTTCACTCATTGGGATGAAAAAAAATAGCGTTGATCTGGGTAATGTTACTTGATATACTAAACGCGAATGCGTTTCGGACAAGAGTCCAACGAACAGATTAGTTACGGGGCCTTTTTCTCTTTTCTTTTCTCTCTTTTTGTGTGTGTGCTTTGTTCAGTTTTGTGTGTTGTGCATTACAGTAGCCAAAAAATTGTACATTCAACGAATGCACTTTACAATATTGTGAGATCTCCTGTAATATGCAGTCACTCATACATCCAAATCGGATACTCCGTACCATGTAACGACTGACGTCTAGACCATTACTTATGAGTTCGATTCTCAATGGGTGCCCCATAATTCTAGCTTCTTGCCAAGTTAAGGTTAAAACATAACCACACTTGCAACTTACTTCGGTAAGCTTGATTATTTATCTATATAATGGACACTTTTTAAATTTGTTTCCATATTCGGCCATCCGTCATTCCTGTGAGTGTTGAACTCAACGCAGAAATTGTATCTATTTAGCGATAAGGGACAACGAAAGCTTTACGAAATCATTAAAAAAAATCTTGCTTGATGCAATTCATCCAAGAATCCTATAATCAAGGTTAAAAGCGCAGGTTATCCTTACCGCTGTTAACTTGGACTACCAGTTTTGAACACCATTTTAGTCCTCGCTGATTAAACTTACTCATACCAATAGCACATTGGTTACAATATGTATTTACCCAAGCAAGATACGACGCAAGTTCAACTATTAAGCTGGTTGAAGCTAGTTTAAATTCAATTATCCTTCTCTTACACAGGTCTCTGAACCAAAGATGAAAAATTCAATCTGTTCAGTCCATAGATAGTGGAAGAATACATGGAATCAAGCATTTCTTAGATATTAGTGCAAACTGAAACACAAACTGCCTCATCCAGGATTTGAACTCTTGTTGCAGAGACCACTGGTTACGACTATGACTTATGTCACACGCACCTCCCTCGCACGACATGTTTGAAAGATTTTTAAAAAAATCAGGGGTTTGTCGTTATCGAATTTTAAAAGTTAGTTGACATAGTTTTACCTCTCTGCAGGTTGAGGCTTAGAATACGCTGACTGCATCTCCTGCAGAGGGTAAGAACACCCTCCTACCCCCAAGAGCTTTTCGAGTTATGACGCAAAAATTACTTCTGATTGTGAGATTCTAGTTCTGGACATTTGCAAAGTGTGGAGTAGTAATTTACTAAGTTTTTTGCTTAGATGTGGCACAAGACTGAATGAATGGAGCACTCAGTGAGACTCTAGCAAACCTTCACGAATGAATTAGTCTAGCTTGCTAACCATTACACTGCCCGAGGTGCCCCACGTGTGGAGTAACCCTTCAATGTATTACTATTAAATCCACTCTGACTTGGAGTGGTGGCACCTGTTAGGTTCTTAGGAGTCCTGCAGACCTGTTTGAAAATTATTAGTATAAGATAGGAATACTTGATACCATATAATAAATTATTTGCATTAAGAATAGTTACTTGAAGTTATAATTGTTTACAAAGGGTTATTATTAGTTATTTAAAATTATATTACTGTGTGCAAACAAACTATTAATTGTCCAGTCGGCTGGTGCTGTGGAATTCACTGACTGCACCTCTGCAGAGGGTAAGAAAGACCCCCTCCCAATGAGTGTCCTTGGATATGACACTAAACAATCTGATGGTGAGGTTCCAGTGATGCTGGAGCTTTGGGGAATGCAGAGCATCCCTTCATTGCCATTGCTCCCAGGTTCACTCTGGCCCGGAGTGGTAGCCCATGATAGGGCCCTATCTATGGGTTAAATAGAACTAAACTGCATACTTATACTAAACTAAACTGTTTAAATTAGAACTGTTTGACGAAACTGACTCGTCTGAAATAGAAATTTTTTTGACAATTAAACTATTACTACTTACCCAGTCGGCTGGAGCTGTAGAATACACTGACTGCACCTCTGCAGAGGGGTAAGACCCCCTCTAAACTATCTGATGGTGAGGTTCCAGTGATGCTGGAGCTTTGGGGAATGCGGAGTACCCTTTTATTGCCATCGCTCCCAGATCCACTCAGGCTCGGCGTGGTAGCACCTGATAGGGCCTTATCTATGGGTTAAATAGAACTAACGGCATACTTATGCTGAACTGAATTGTTTGATTAAACTGAATAGCTTGAAATAGAAATGTTTTTGAAAATTAAACCGTACTTACATTTAAACTGCGTGCTCATGCTAAACGGAATTATTTGAAATGGAACTGTTTTTTGACATTGAAACTGTATTTCCACTAAACTGAATTGTTTAACATAGAATTGTTTTGACATTTAACTGTGTGTAAACAAAATCTGTACTTATACTAAACTGAATTAGCTGAATTAGAACTGCTTGACTAAACTGAATAGCTCGAAATAGAAATGTTTTCACAATTAAACTGTACTTACATTGAAACTGCGTGCTTATGCTAAACTGAATTGTTTGAAATTGAACTGTTTTTGACATTGAAACTGTACTTACACTAAACTGATTTGTTATATATATAACTGCTTGAATAGTTTGAAATAGAAATGTTTTTGACAATTAAACTGTACTCATGCTAAACTGAATTGTTCGAAATAGAACTGATTATTTACGTAAAAATGGATTTGGCGTTAAATAACCTACAAAAGTTGATATGCCATAAAACCAAACTATGTACTTATGCTAAACTGAATTATTTGAATTGGAACAGTTTTTGACATTGAAACTGTACTTACACTAATTTGAATTGTTTAATATAGAACTGTTTTGACTTGTAACTGTGTGTAAAGAAAATCTATACTTATACTAAACTGACTTGGCTGAACGAGAACTGTCTGAATAAACTGAATAGCTTGAAATAGAAATGTTTTGACAACTAAACTGTGTACTAAATTGTTTGAAATAGAACTATTTGCATAAGAATGGATTAGGCATTAAATAACCGCCAAGGGTTGATATGCCATTAAACCTAACCAACCAACTATTATTAAATTTTAATTACTTTAAACTACATGAGTGTGCATAAATTATTGTATGGTCGAAACCATACTACTGTGTGAAGATTATTTTTGTTAATATTAATTCTTGATAACATAACTTTAAAATAAATTTAGGAAATGCAAATAAAAATCCACACTGAACCCGATTCTCTAAATGAAATGACATTGAAATCAATGATATAGTTTTATACAAGTAATATAAATATATAAGGGTCCTTTAACAAAAAAGATGAATTTTGCCGAAGAAGCACTGTTTTCTCCCTACCAAGGATATCAAGTGATTGGTCTTTTCCTGTCTCAGGAGACTAATGATTCTCTTTACTGACTGCCGCATCCGAAACTTTTTCTATACTGGAGAGTTAATATTTTCCCTCCCTGGATTGTCTTTTTGATTTTTGACTCGTTGTGGCTAAATGCACGTTTAGCCCATCTGTAAACCAGCTTCTCCGTACAAATCTTTCTTCTGTAAATGTCAGGTGATTTGCAATTCTCGGTCACCAAAAATTCGTTGACAGAACTCTGTTCAAGCCTGGACCACTGTTTGATTAAGCTCTATAAACGTTTTTGTGAGATTTAGAATAATTTTTGCAATAAACCAATTCCGAACAATGCGATTTTTTTAAAAAATTTTATACAGCTTTTCCTCTATTGTTTCTGAATTTTAACTGTTCGCTTCGAAATTTATGTAAGAGTCTAGTAAAATCTCAAAATTATATTTCGATTCAATATCTTAACATTTTATACGACCAAGAGTTGTGGTAGTACCGTACCGATTCACAGTCCGTACAGTCTAACCAACCGCCCCCTTTTTCAGGTGTTTAATTTTTAAAAAATAACTGTAGAAATCGTATACCAGACCATCAAAGGAAAGAAAAAAAACGGCCAAGAATATGTCCGTGTGGCAGTCTTCATTTAAGACTGTTAAAACTTTTCTCAGACCAATGTTTGGGGTGGCGCGTGCAAAAATTTACCTTTCCCTACCTAAGTCAAGCAGACCCTAACTATAACGAAGAGAGGTTGGATCCCAGCCATGCCTGGCAGCCATCATTCTGTCCATCTGCGACTAAATGTACCTGAATTTGAATTGCTCGAGCTCAACTGCGTTTGTGCGCTCTCTATCGAATCAAGAGACAAGAGAGCTTACATTGTTACTGAGTAATGATTTATTCTTATTTCATGAAACTGAAGAGCAGGTGGTGGGAAAGATGGGTGTTTAAACAATAGCCTATATTTGTTTCCGCAATTTCTTGTAAAACCGAGTTTCAGAATTTATCGATAACATCATACTATATCGAGCTTATTGCACAAGCAATAAAGAGCTGAGATTAAGATTTCCTTAAGCTTTTGAAAAAGAGGGTCCTTAGCCAACTAGATAATGACAAATTCATCAGAATTATACTCTGAAAATATTGGTCGTTTTAAAAAATTTTCCCGGGACATAAAAAGTCAGTATTCTCATGATTGTATTCCATATATCAGATAAAATGGTAAGAAACAGGGATTTAAAACCTAAAATTGGTTTTAGTCGTATTGTGAAAGATTACACAGGAAATAAAACAATCTTAACACTAACTTCAGGTTTTCTTGTTTTACTACTTTATATAGAGAAATAATCTGTGCTATCTTTCAATCCCAATAAATTGATGCATTTGATGAATGTTAGTGATTTGTTTGCTACTTCTAAACTGACTTGAAAGGTTGAAAATGCGCATGCGTGTTCGGTTTGTTTGTTTTTATTTTTTTATTTTTTATTTTTATTTTTTTTTTTTTTTTTTTTTTTTTATTTATTTATTTATTTTTATTTTTTTTTTTTTGCATGATACAGTAATTGCATGAAAGTGAAAATGTAAGGATAAGAACGATTCTTAGAACTTTCCTTGTAATGAAAATTTGAAACCAACTATGTGTTCAACTTTGATATTTTGCAGTTTTCACTTACCATCTTTTCTTTTTCTTGTCTCCGATTCTGTGAAATAGGAATCCTCTTATAATCTAAACGAAATTGATCTTGAAAAATTATTTCAGAATGACATATTCTCTGTTCGAATTTTATAGAAACTCCTTAAAAAGTACACAATGTCACGTAACTACTGCTGGATCTTGTCGTCGTCTCCCCGCGTTACAGATACTAAGACCTTTCAGTAATGTTTTCAAGATAGATCTATCTCAGTAATCTTTAAATTTCTTGAGCAATATTCTCAATTTTGTAACTTCCAAGAGATCTCGCTTTTATATCCTAGATGACTTTTGGGAATCTTTGTATTGTTCAGTATATTAATTTAATTTTTTATACATATACTATATTACCCATAAGTACACTTTTTAAAATTATTTTCTAAAAAAAATATACGAGGAGCCTTCAATAAGTTTTCAGACTTTTTTGTACAGGCATCTAGAATTGTCGTAGACTCTTAAAAATTCAGTATGTTATTGCTATACATCTTATAAGATGACTGACCAATTTTTATGATTTCAGTTTCAAATGAACAGCTACAACAGGAATTAGGATACACCCTACGAAAACCTGATTGTCACTGCTGGTGAATTTCAAAAATGCAGTCTAGACGTGAGGACATCTCAGAAGAACGATATGCAATAAAATTCTCTTTTAAACTTTGAAAAAATGATGCCACAGAAACTAATGGAATGCTTCAGACTGCTTTTCGACCCTCTTGCATGAATCGAGTATCAGTTTTTGAGTGACATAAGAGATTCAAGGAAGGCAGGGAGTCTGTGAGGGATAATGAGACCTGTGGGAGGAGTAAGGAAGTCAGAACACCAGAGTTGATTGGCCAAATAATTTCATGGATAAGGACCGTCGTGTCTATAGACAATAAGTGCACAGTTTGATGTCAGTGTGAGAACTGCACAGTTATTCGCGAGGAACTGAAGATGCGGAAGATTTGCGCGAAGTTTATCCCAAGGCTGCTCAAGATCAGAAAGACATTGTCATGACAGCAGGGAGATGGTCGAGCTGATCAATTCAGATCCCGCAGTTCTTGATGCTCTGGTGACCTGCAATGAAAGCTGGATCTACTGCTATGACCAAGAGACAGTTCCCAGTGGAAGCATGCTGGCTCTCCCAGACCCAAGAAGGCCAGACAGAGCAAATCCACCCAAAAACTTTTGATGATTTTTTTTTTTTTTTTTTTTTTTTTTTTTTTTTTTTTTGGACAGCACTGGCATGATCTACATGCACTGGGTTCCCACAGGACAATCAACAAGGAATACTATGTTGAGGTTTTAAGGGAGTTCAGGAAGAGATTCCGTCAGAAGATGCCAGCACTCTTCAAATCGGGTCAGTGGAATTTCCACCAGGATAATGCACCAGTCCACAACTCCATCCTTGTCACAGACTGTTTGACGAAGATGGGCATCAAGACAGTTTCTCAGCCTCCCTATAGTCCAGACCTTGCTCCCTGTGACTTTTGCTTATTCCCTAAGCTCAACGAAAAACTTGGAGGCTGTCGTTATGAGACAATATTTCATTGAAATCAACTATTATTGCTCAGTAAAGTTTTTTTTGGGGGGGGCTTAAGTTTTAAAAGATGCAATATGCTTACAATGTCAATACTTTATTCCTCCCACCCCCATCTATATTCTCCCAGTAGTCTGGCATAGAAAGGGAGTAAGAGCCTTCCCTCAGCGTTTATCCTGGATCTGATACTAAACCATCTGATTGTGAGACTCCGGTCTTAAAGCTTTGGAGAATGTGGAGTTACCCCTTCATTGCAATAATTCAAAGGTCCACTCTGTCCGGGAGCGATAATACATGCTAGGATCCTATCTTTGAATCAAATAGAATTATCTGTGTTAAATAGTTAAAAAGCAATACTTGAAACCATGTGCAAAAAAAATAGCAATACTTAAAACCATTATACTTTGTTCAAACAAATGAGCTCTGGTTCGCTTAAAAATGTTACCAACTTTTTTTTTTTTTTTTTTTTTTTTTTACAAATCACATAAGAATCTGGCATTAAATAACCTACAAGGGTTGATATGCCATAAAAAGCAACCAATCTGTCAATACTTTTAAGGAATAAATGGATATCATCTTGCCATTTTTTTTTTCTCTTCAGGTTCTTGGTACTCCTCACGCAGAATCTTTTCTGAGCATTTTACAATCCTTGAAGCAAATAGATTCAGAGAGTGAAGTTAGGTAAGTATCTAAAATCCAATAAAACTGGATTCATGGAATTTGGTTGCAACTGTTAATGCACCTCAAGAATGAAATACCGAAAGCTATCGAACAGCGAATATCATGACAGAAGCGAAGAAAATATCCACATGGCTACTCGTGTATGATTATCTATGCTAATTCATAACTAATATCAATCCCTTCAAGAACTAACTTTTCTAAAGTTCCCAGTTCTACTTATTTCAGTATTTTTGTTAACCACACAAGTCAATCTCTACATACCAGAGTTACTCAACCTTTTCTGCCAGAGGGTTATAGGCTTCATGTTGACTCTCCTATGTAACTCAAGCAGGCCCAGGACTGTGATCTTAAAAGAACAGGAAAAAACAGCTAAATAAGTCAACAATTATAATTTATCAATGAGATGTCTCATTGTTCGCAATCACAAAGATTTCACATCGGGGTTAAATGAAGAGGTTGACAAAAAGGAGCACATAAGACAGCGTGCGCTAGGCATGCTTCTTTTGGAGAAACGCTCACAGTGGTATGTAGAACCAAACATGCTCATTACTTGTTGGATGTGGGGGAACAAGTTCGGAATGGTTCAGTTGGGAGTACGTGGTCTGCATGGAAATAGGGGATATGGAAAACAAATTTGGACTTGAAATCTGAACATTAAAGGTCTTTCTATTCCATCTTCAGTCAGCATCAAGACAAAAGAAAATTCTGAAAGTTGGGTGTAGAGATGCACGGATGATCCTCAAGGGCCGTATGCAAGCCCCGGCTTTAAGATATCTATCTACCGTTGTAGAGAATGTCTTAAAATTATTATGCTGATTTGTAACTTTTTTTTCTAATACGATAAAATATTAAGTTCCGTTTAGGAATTAAAATCGAAGTGACAAATCTTTATAACGTAACAATTATTTATGCATAATGAAACAAGAACGAAGACATCCAATAGAAATAGTCCATTTGATCTACTTGGCGAAGAATGTCCTTTTGATCATGGGTCTCTGGTCCTCTGAATGGTAGGGACATCCTCAGAAAGACGAAAAGTGACGTTATCGTCCTAAGTTTTCCATTTTTCACGCTTTTTTTCCTTGTTTTAGCAACCATGTCACACTTTTACGATATTTCGTAAAAATCATCCTGCAGAAAAATGGCAGATAATTCGAACACCATACCTATTTTAGAATTATGCTGAGGCTTTTTTTTCTTTATATAAACTCAGATCGTTTTGGACATTTAGGAAAGTTTAATGCAATAAAGACGAACTCGAAAAATGACTCGCTGAATAAGGATGAAGTCGGCTATCATCAGAACTAAACTGTCTTGTCTAATCGGCTGGGGCCATAGAATATACCGACTGCTTCTCTGCAGAGGAGTTAGAATCAACGAGTGTCCTAGATATGACATCAAACAATCTTGTGCTGAGGTCCCAGTAATGCTGCGGGATGCGGAGTGCTCGTTCATTGCTATCTCTCCCAGGTCCACTCTGGCCCAGAGTGATAGCACCTGATAGGGTCCTATCTATGGGTCAAATAGAACTAAAGTGTGTATTTATGCTAAGCTGAATTGTTTGAAATAGAACTCTTTTATATTGATAAAAATGGATTTGGCATTCAACTACAATAGTTGATGTGCCATAAAACCAAACCAATCGTTTTGGTTTTCTATCAAGAATGGCTTGCAATAGCTCTTGATCGTTCGTAAGTTTGTATATTTGATTATTTATCAATGCAAAATCCCTAAATAAATCGGTAATTTCGAAGCATGCTATTGATGAAGTAAGCGAACTCGAATTGAGAAGACTACGCCATGAGAATCGCTTCTCCTCGCTGGTCATTGAAAACTATTGACTTTTTGTTACGTTGCAGTTCTTTTGAAATGCAAAAGTCTCAAACCAAGAAGGCAAACGAGACTAGAAAGTTGCCACTTATTACCCAACAAGGGAAGAAAACTACAAAAATGTAGTAATAAGGATAGGAATTGGAGATCAAAGAAAGAATCGAAACTATGTAGACCACAGCATTATTGAATTCGGTTAGATTGCTTTGAAGAGACTTGAGATTTGTCACTCAGAATCCAAACGATGAAAAAAGTATCAGTCAAAGCTAGTGTGAAAAAGTCACTAGTAGTAAAAAATTTTTTAGAATGGAAATAAAATAATTTAAACCCTCACATTTATTTTCGGTAGTTACAAGTTTAGGACCCCCACTCCAGTCAATAACGGAAATACGTTTTTTACCGAACCCCCCAAATATACGACCCAATCTTTTGGCTGTCTACTTCCAACGGTCACTAACTTTTAATCTTACGAGAAGTCATTTGTCTATCAACCCCCCACCCCTAGATTGCAAGGAACCTGCTAATGAGGTTATATATTTTATGTTAAATAATCCGTGTAAATAGTATCACAGCAATTTACCGAAAGAAAAAAAAAATGGGGCCTTAATACGATGCTGTTGCTAGAAGGCTGACTTTTTTTTTTTTTTTTTTTTTTTTTTAGAGAGATGTTTAAGGTTGTGGGATTTGCTTGTGAACATGATAAATTATCCAAAGATAGAACGTTACAATAATTTTAGCATAAAGGCTGCAATAGCTTGTATAACAGCCAGCAAGAGTCTCTTATCAAAATTAATGAAAGACCTGTGAATACGTTTGGTTCCTGTTGTAATGATGATTCCCCAATTTAGAAAGGAGCGAAAGATTGTAAACAAAGTTTCATGATTATCACTGGCACATCGAGACTCTGGATGTTAAAAAAAAATGACGTTTAGTCAGACATGCTCCACACAATTATCAGTCACTTGCAAATTAGACAGCAGCCCAGTCAGCTGAGGCTGTAGAATACACTGACTACATCTCTGCAGATGGGTAAGACTCCCCACTCTAACGAGTGTCCGGATACGACATTAAATAACCTGATGGTGAGACTCGAGTAATGCTAAAGCTTTGGGAAATGCAGTATACCGCTTCATTGCCATCGTTCTCAAATCTACTCTGGCCCAGAGTGGGAGTACCTGAGAGACTCTGAGTTAAATAGAACAGTTTGACATTTAAACTGTGTAAACAAATGACTGATATTTAATTGAATTGTTAGTGACATATAGCAATGTTTTGCGCTATTTAACTTTGTTGACTTACGTTTACAAATCAATATATATGTATAAACCGGATTTGTCTTTAAATAACCGACAATGGTTGATATGCCATAAAACCAAACCGGACTGGAAATAATTTTCTTGACAGAGCATTTTAAGTATCATAGGATTTATTCAGCCATATTTTTTAAATGGCCAGTGAGGACCACATGGAGCAAAAAATTCTAGAAAAATAGGATCCAAAACTCGCTCGTTTCCGAAACAAAAGCAGTGGGGCATCGGTAAATTAGTTTCGGGAAGCTGATTGGACAGAGTAGTCACATGCCAGTTTTCGACTACATGCGCGCATTTTGATTTCTGTCTTACGCGAAAAATCTTTCGTTTGTAGTCGGTCTCGTGACATGGTTACCTATATAGTCTGCGCCTTCAAAAGCCTTCTCTAGCACTTCTGACTCTTTTCTTAGACACTCCCATTCTTCGCTCTCTCAGCTAGCGACACAAAGCTCAAGACAACATGACAGCTTTCATTCTCGGTTCTTCCTGGCGAGCAACTCGTAGCTCCAGATATTTCGCCACGTACTATTTCAGACACACAGCCTCAAATGGGAGCAAGCAAAAATACATTCCTTGCTATAAGGACATTGGCATATTTGCCACGCTACAATATTCGAAATTTTGCATGGATCACTAAAACACATTACTATACAAATTGACACGTTTAGCTAGCAGGCAGACGAATTTTAGTGCTATGTACCGTTTAGTTTCTCAGCACACTTAGTCATATTCGAATAACGCACACTTACATTCACATATGATTTTTATCAGTCACCCCTCACATGAATACATAACAAATAACATCCGAACATTTTTTTCTACCTTTTTATATTGTTTTTTGCTTAGTTGTTAGTATATAAAATTGTATGTTATGTTGTGAATTATCTTTTCCCAGCCTCGTCTATATTAATTGCGGGCGCTACACATCTAATGTTGCCTCCACAGTGTATTAATCTAAAAACCTAGTTATGATTTGCCACTTTTGCTTGGTATTGTTTGCGTCCGTATGAATTTTTGTGTGTATATATATATATATATATATATATATATATATATATATATATAATGCATTCTTACGTTACTCAATTTTAAAACACTCAAATCTAATCTTTATTTTTAGTGACCACCAGTGGACAATTATGGAATCAATCGCGCAGAATCTGTTGTATCTTGACAAGTCACTTTTTCTTGAGAAACTTTTGGTCGACATTGAGACGGAGGTAGAGCTGCAACGCTACCGAAGTGAAAATGAATATCGAACAGAGAATCACTCTCTCGAGACTCTGAACACTTCTCTCACGACTGCCGATTCAACCTATGGTTCCGAACCCGATGAAATTAACCATGCCGACCATCGGCACCCGTCACAGCAGTTGGATTCAGATCTCCAACCGCTAAAAAACAAACTACACCGAAACCGCTCTTTTCCGGAACTTGTACGGGGCGGATTTCCGAAAGTGTCGTCAAGAGAGTTGAAAAAGTATCGCAAGCAGATACAGAATTCCAAAAGACAAACAAGAAGGCATTCTTCATCTTCGGCTATGACGCCGACCAATGAAGAGGTTAGTGATCAGAAACTTTCTCCTGAAGAGTGGGATCTGTCGTCAGTGTCCTCGGTGGAGTGCGAAAGTATGTCTTCGTCAACAGCTGAGGGTTCGAGCCCTTGCCAGGGTGATAATGGCGAGCAAGCCAACCGATTCCAGTCTGGTGACTGTCTTCACCATTCCATGACATTGAGCAGTACTACTGGGTCCGGAAGTGAAGCAACCGTAGCAGAACACCAGCAAAAGCTTAAATGTACACGAACGTGGAAGACTACGCCGAAAGATTCTCAACTTCTAGGGTTGGCTGCTCAATCCTCACTAATTGGGTGTCTTCCAGTGATGAACAGAAAACAGAAACCCCCTACGCAGGAAATAACTGTCAATAAAGAAAATAAAAAATCAAATTCTTGTAATATAGTAGCCCCCTTAAAAAGATCTGATTCTGGTTCGTTTGTCGATTTACCGTGCAATGAACAGACTGAACATTCCGAGTATTTGACTCACTCGGAGAACGATTCGCCAAACGATTCCTGCTCGCCCAAAGAACCTTGTCCCGTGAAAAAGCAACAAAATTCTCAACAGCAGCAGGTTGAGACAATAACGACTACGAGCCATAAAAGTCCATGCGTTAACGACGAACATACACATAATTCTCTGTCTCGACACACTTCTCCTTGTTCTCCACAACAGACGACGAATTTCGATACGAGTGCTAAGACACAGACAACCTTGTCGAATAAACAAACACACACAATCTCCATACCACCACCTGATGAAGAACGTCACTCTGAACTTAATAAAGAAAAAGAGGTTCCTTCTCCAACTCTTTCATCCGATAAAAGTGGCCATTCACAACCGTCGCCGCCACCTCCACCAAATACAGCCGACACAAGTAATCCTCCACCGCCTGCTCCACTACTTCAGTCAGATATTAGATCTCCGCCGCCACCAGAAAGGGGGGAATCACCGCTACTACCACCTCCCCCAACAGAAATAGGAGGATCTCCTCCTCTTCCGCCACCACCTCTACCACAAGAAATGGGGAGACCTCCTCCTCCTCCGCCGCCGCCACCTCCACTCCCCCCAGGAATGGGGAGACCTCCTCCTCCTCCGCCGCCGCCACCTCCACTCCCCCCAGGAATGGGGGGACCACCTCCTCCACCGCCGCCACCCCCACTCCCCCCAGGAATGGGGGGACCACCTCCTCCGCCTCCACTGCCACCAGGCATGGGGGGGCCTCCGCCTCCACCTCCACTACCACCTGGAGTGGGGGGACCGCCACCACCACCTCCAGTGTTTGGATTTCATAATATAAAGGCTCAAACAGTTCCTGTATTACGCACACAAAATCTAAAGACACCCAGACAAAAACTCCGTTCTCTTCTGTGGACCAAAGTGCCTTCCAATCAACTAAGAAGTAAGTATAACCTTTAAGGTCTTAAACTTTTGTGTATGCAAATTATATATACGCATGCACACATGAATTGTCTCCTATGACTTCACTTACCAGATTCTATAGATTGCTTATAAGTATAAAAACTTAATGTATTGTCCATATTCCTACACGTGAATACACTGACTGTATCTCCCTGAAGAAGGGTAATCCCCTCCTAAAAATGTCTTGCGTATATTGCTCAACTGCATCTGAGGAATATGGAGTACTCCTTCGTTAATATTACATCCAGGTCCACTCTAACACGGAGTGGTAGTACTTGTTAGGGTCCCATCTGTAGGTTAAATAGATTTGTTTTCGTATTCATGATCAGTTTAATAAGAGTGGCGCACGGACGAGAAAAACATCGCATGTCCCTTCGGTTTGTGTTAAGCAGGTATTGTGGAAGTACTGCAAGTTTTCAATCCTTGGAAGCAGATTCTGTCTGTCTCTCAATTTCCTGTCCGACAGAAAAAAAAAACACACGACTGAAGATGATCAGATATAACGTTTTCTCTGACTCGCTTAACATTTAAATTTCGTAAATGTAATGGAATTGTTTGTCTGTTTACCTTTCTAAAATGAATTGTCTATAACTTTTGGCGTGGGAGAATTTATTTTTCTTTTCTGTAAGTGTATAGTAAAATAACCAGTAGCAAACTGAAAAAAAGCAATGCTGCTAAGATAAGTTTCATCATTCCGGAAAGACCTCTTTCTATTGTGACCGTCCACCTAAAGACGGTAGAATACCTCTGCCAAGTCCTGGTGTTCCTTATATAAAACCAGGGTCAAGCTTCAATTATCAAAAAAAAAAAAAAAAAATGAAATAGTATGACTGTCAATCAATTTTAGATTTCATAATTTTTGAACAGATATAGTATAGAACTGGCTTTAAGTCTTGTTCATTGCATAAATGAATGAGATACTTACCGTGTGGTAAAAGAAGCGCGCTGAGCTTAACGGTTGTCAAGAAATGTCATTGGAGACCAGAGTTCAAAACCTTGACAAGGCTGTTTACGGTTCACTTCTGATTAATGCCCTTGGAAAAGGCATTAATCATTGTTTCACCGCCACCCCACCCACACGAACACCAAAACTATTAGGGGGAATTGTAACGCAGAATGGTTCTTTAAACTTGGTAAGGCAACTAGTCTAGGAGGAAAACTCTTAAATCAAATCAGCGGTAGTTTGCTTAAAAATTGACCTTATGTCACATCCTGTTTGTGGCGGAGAGGCATTGTTGTATACATACCTAGGGGAAAATGAATTTAACTATCAAATAGAAAAAACCAGCCTGAAAGGGGGGATCATAAAATTCTATAGTTATGGTCACAAATAAAGTTGTATGTGTTCATTACTAAAACTTAAATGAATTTCTTCGTTTCTAAATTACAGACCAAAATGTCTGGCAAGAAATTCAGATGATAAAGTCGGACAACCTCAAAGTAGATTACGATCTTTTAGAAAACATGTTTAGTCTAAAAAATATACAGACAACAACGCCAACGGAGCAGCAACGAAAGAAGACGGAAGTTGTTCAAAAGAAAGTGAGTTTTCAACTTTTTATTTAATTGGTATTCGTCATCAGTGAAATGTACACAACAAAGAGTGACGTTACACATTGAGTACAATATAGAACACTGACAGTTTTGGCCCAGTCAGCTGTAGAATACACTGACTGCATTTCTGCAAAAGAGTAAAAAGACTCCCCCCAACGAGTGTCCTGGATGTGACACTAATCAATTTGATGGTGAGGCTTCAGGAATGCAGAGTACCCTTTCATTGTCATTGATCCCAGGTCCACTCTGGCCCGAAGTGGTAGCACCTGATAGGGTCCCATATATAGGTCAAATAGAACTAAACTGTAATTGTGCTAAACTGAATTGTTTGAAATAGAACAGTTTTGAATTTGACTGTGTTAAAAAAAAAAATCTGCACTTAACTGAATTGTTTGAAACTTACATCAAGATGACTTAATTCGGCGTTAAATGACCCGAAAAGGGTTAATACGCCGATCCAACATTGATCCGGAAAAAACTATATAAAAAAAAAAAATACGGAAATGGTTTTACTATCTTCTAAACGACGTTTCATGACGTTGTTTTGTTCATATTTCTTTGCATTTGAGAATAAGTTTTCATATTGTACACTACGCTGTGTGACGTCATACTTTGTATGTGCTTGGAATACGTTGATTGTATCGTCTAAAGAAGGGGCAAGACCCATCCAAAGAAATAGGTGGGCTAGGTATGACTCTAGCTAGCATCTGGAAGCTAGGCTCCAGTTCTTGGGAGCGTGGAGTACCCCTTCATTACGATTACCCACTGATCCAGTCTGAGTGGTAGGACCTGTTAGGGTCTCATATATATGGGGTCAAAGACCTGTTTACGAGTTATGTTTTAGATAGGAATATATGATAATCGTGTACACAAAAAGTATCAATATAAACGTACAATGCACACAATCGATTAACTCTTATCATTTATGCCTAGGCCTAATTATAGTAATTTATTATTAGGCCACGAATAAAATAAATTCTGTCGGATTAATGTCATTTCGATCAACAGATACTAATCTAAAAACTCACTTTTTTAAAAATTTATTTTTTTATATTTAATTTTATCGAAATAATTTACTCTGACTAGTGTCTTCACTCTTTGTTCAATCCATTCGACTGGGCTGTAGAATACGCTGATTGCATCTCTTCAAATAGGGGTAATATACACCCCACACACACTGAACAAGTGTCCTGGATCTGATGGTGAGGCTCTAGTCCTGCTTTGTGGAATGTAGAGGAGCACTCCTTCATTGTCACTACTCCCATGGCGCGGTATTACATGTTAGGGCCGCATCTATCGGTCAAATAGAATTATTTAATCATTTACTATACTTGAAACTATTTAACAGCGTGCAAACGAATTATGTTGAATAGGATTACTAATGTTAAACAGCAATACTTGAAATCATTCAACTGTGTGCAAATAACATTGTGTTAGAAAGCAATACTTGAAACTTTAACTGCGTAAACCAATTAGCTCTAGCTTGTTTAAAAATTATCACCAGCAAATTTATATAATCTCAGGATTTGGCTTTAAATAACATACAAGAGTTGCTATGCCGTAAAATAAAAATCATTACTTTTAGTTATTATACTCACAATATAAAATGCAATGTACTTTCCTGCTTTCTTGGAGTCAGTTGTAATCGATAATCTCCTGGAAGTTTCGAATATTCTCATTTCACTTCATTCTTCGTGATGCTACTTTCATTGAACCAAAGTATATTGTGCATTACCCAAGGATCGAACCCTTGATGAAGGCAACCAAGTATCAGTGTATGATAAAGATACACAGATTTGTATCTTACTCAACGTTTTACATGTAACACAATGTTGACTTTAAAGAAGATTGATTCTAATCATTTTAACACACACTGCATTTGAACAATTGCATACGTTAGCCCAGTCGTTTGATGTTGTCGAATAGATCAAGTGCATCACTGCAGAGGTGGTGGGTAAGCATCCTAGATATCATATTAAACCATCCGATAGTGATGCCCCAGCTCAGGAGTTTTGTGGAATCTAGAGTACCAATTCATTGCTCTGGTCTGGAGTGGTAGCACCTGATAGGGTCCTATCAATGGGTCAAATTTAGACTGTCAACAAATGACTTATATCAAATCGAATTGTTAGAATTGGAACAGACTGACCCTATGCGTAAAAAAAACCTGGTTTGGTTGGGTTTTATGGCCTATCAACCTTTGTAGGTTATTTAATGCCAGATCCATTTTATACAAATAAACAGTTCTATTTCAAACAATTCAGTTTAGCATAAGTAAACAATTTAATTGTAAAAACAAAATATTTCTATTTCAAGCTATTCAGAGTAAAAAAAAATGTTTAACTAAATTTTTAGTAATACATAGCAATATGTTGAATTTAACTGCGTTAACACATAAGTAATGTTCAATAGAATTATTTGTGTTGAATAAGCATTACTTGAAACTCTGTGTGCCAAAATTGAATTGATATTGTTACACAATAACTCGTATTAGAAATACTTGAAACCATTTCACTGTATGAAAAAAGAGCTCTGACTCATTTTAAAATGTTATCAACAAAATATTTACAAATTTTATATTTAATATATATGTATAAACATGATTTGGAATTAACCTACAAGGGTTGATATGCCATAAAACCCAAACAATTGTTTCAGTTTATTGCTGCCAATTTCTTTTACAACTTTTCCACTCGTCTCTACTCATTCGATTTTACTCCTTTTCTTATACATAACAGTATCTAGAGTTGCACTCCACATTGGAAGCACTTGGTCTGATGATCGTATTGTCGAGAAATTGATTTATCAGGCGCCGTTGACTATATCTACGCTATCCTAACGTTTACACTGTCATAAATGTAACCATCTTACAGGGTGCCCTATACACGCGGCTTTATGCCACTACTAATCAGCCAGGAGAACGGAACATAAAGAATTTTTGAGTACTAAAATTTAAATGGTTTTAATGAATAAAACAACTTCCAGTTTAATTTGCAACTTTATGGTGCCTGAATCCATCCTAAAGAGCTTTCTTTGGAGTAGGGCGTAATCATCCAGATTCTCGATATAAGTGATAATTATAGAGTGCTAAAAAAAACTTCCCTTTTTTCCTAAATAGAAGTGTCAATATCATCATCAGATCGCTGTTACAACGGGTCCAGTGTGTTGTCTCGTTAATATTAAGTTTTGAGAATTTTAATCAGTTTCGGTACTTTGACCTGTGAATTTAACAATCTAAAGTAAGAGATTGTCTATGGTTGGTAAATAAAAACACAAATTACAACATATAAGTGGTGATATACATTTTACAATTAAAAGTATTTAATGCTTTATTTTCATTTTAGTTGAGTCTTCTGAATCGACAACGCAGTTTGGATATTGCTATTTTTCTACGACAGTTCAAAAGTTCCCAAGAAACGATCGTTAACAACATACGTGATAATAAAATCGAGGCATTTGGTCTGGATAAATTGCGACAGATGCAAAAGATCTTACCAACAGATGACGAGGTGAGTGCACTATTTGCACCAATGTTATAATATTTTGTTCATGTGCGATAAAATAATTTGGTTTAAGATTTTTTCTTTCTAAATTGTGCGTGTAACCCAAGGTCTTCGGTAGGGGGGATGATTTTATTTTTTTGACAATGTTAAACATTTCAGTTTTAAATGAGAAAACATTCAACCTTCATCAGGGCGTGTGAATTTTTGAATAAAACAAATTAAGGTAAAAACCTTCATTTTTTTTTTTTTTTTTTTTTTTTTTTTTTTTTAACCTCACCTCACACGCTCTAAAGGGTTTAATATTTTCTCATTTAAAAACTGAAACATACCTGAAGATTTTTTTATTTCCAGTTTTGTACGCGCATATAAATCGCGATGTTCCGCAGTTCAGTTAAAGACTTGAACTGCACGGCTGCTTCTACAGGGGATTTGTTAATAGAGGCGAAGGTCTGCCTAGGACTAGTTACTCTTTTGGGAAGAGCTGATAACACAAAAACGGACCAGCATATTCTCCAAACAACATTGATCAGGTTTTAAGTTTAGTTTTACTCCTGTCCAGTCTGTCTCCCAATTTACTCCTAACAAGGGCAGGAAGGAGGACGTGTATTTTCCAAGGTCATTAAAAACGCACACAGCATCGTCCAGGTTTCTTTCTTTCTTTCACTCACTCACTCACTCGTTGATCGCCCTATCGGCTGTAGAATACGCCGACTGCACCTCTGCAGAGTGGTATGAGGCCACCTGGTGGTTGAGCAGTCATTGATCCGGTGACAGAGTGGTCAATGGCTTGCAACACATCACTTTGGCGCTTACTTGGTCTGACGGGCGGTCGGATTGGTCCCGACATGCCCTAGCACATATGTGGTTTTGTTTTTTTTTTACTTTCCCGATCGTATCATACAATCTGCTCTTGCGGAACTATTTCCAACCCTCTTTATTCCATATGCGCTTGAAGGCGGGGGCTGAGGGTCAATTGTGCTGAGGTAGGACTTATGACCACCGTGAGATTGTTGTTTTTTAAAAAGCATAATTTAGCAGAGGCTCAGAATCATACTCTTTGCATGAGTATACTGGTTTTGTATCCCCGTCTCAGCCAAGGCGAATGGGTTGCCCCCTTGGTTCATTCCCTTAAGTTGGAGTCCATGGTGGCTGGTGGAGCATAGGACCAGTGAACAACAATTACCAATCATGGCTTTTTCTTCAAAAAAACTGAAAAGTTCCCGAACGGAAACTGAATCGGACTATGAAGGTGTGGCGAGTTTCCCCAGATTCATAATAATTGAATCCACGGAAACACCAATAACAAACTTATCACCTTTTTTAATTGAAAAGGTAATATCTAATAATATGACGCCCGTCCACGTAAAAAAAAAAAAACTAAAAAAATCAAACTTTGCTCGTTGAAGTAGATAAAAGGAAAAATGCCGATTTCCTACTGAAAATGACGAAATTCCACACGATAAACATTAAAACTTACCCTCACAAATCCTTGAACATAAGTAAAGGGGTTGTAAGAAGTAAGGAATTGTCATTATGCACAATTGATGAAATAAAATAAAAAAGAAATGAAGAAACAAGGTGTAACAGAAGTAAAGAGAGTTTCAATCAAAAAATAGGGTAAACTCTTTGAAACAAACACCTACATAATGACATTTGACCAACCCAAAATACCAGAGAGGATAAAAGTAGGCTACACAATGGAGAGAGTTGAGCAATTCATACCCAATCCATTGCGTTGCTACAATTGTCAAAAATACGGCCATCACGAAGATAATTGTAGAGGTCGAAAAGTATGTGGCAAATGTGCACAACAAGATCCTGACCACCATATTGACAATTGCAACAATCCGTATAAGTGTGCGAATTGCGGAGGCGATCATCCCGTCTATGCACGATCCTGTGAAAGTTGGAAACTAGAAAAAGAAATACTGGGAATCAAACACAAGAACAACATCCCATTCAATGAAGCGCGGAAAATGATAGTAGGATCTCAGACCACAACCTACTCTCGAGCTGTCCAGCGCAATAAAACCAGTATAATTACGAGAGGATTGTAAAAAAAAAATTGATTCAGCTGGAGCCGGGCGACTGGGAAGGTTATATCAATGAAATAAGAGCCTCCCTTGATACTAACAAAATTTCAGAGACACCAACTACAAAGGCAGATCTTGTAGCAGACAAAGTGAAGACACCTGCACACTCACACACCTCCACGGTTAAGACCGATGTAGAAAAGAGCATGGAGCTATCACCAACCACACAACCAACTAAATGTGTCACGGAGAAATCCCCTTCTAAAACAAGACCAAAAGATAGGAGATCCCCAAATAAGACCACCCAATTCTACAGATACCTCTCCAAACAAGAAACTACAAAAAGACAAGCCAAAAATTAATCCAAAACTAAATGAAAATGTTGACGCAAGTAACAAATTAAAATTTTTAGAAAAGATGAAAACAGAAAACAGCCCCCAAGTACATAAACATAAAGGCCATAAAAATAAACGATCAAACAGTCCCGATCTAAGGTCTAACAATGAACCACAAAATAATCCAGTGGAACTGCCGCGGAATCAAAGCCAATAGGAGCGAACTGCTCTTATTGATGACTCAACAACAACCTGCCATTGTCTGCCTTCAAGAAACATTTCTGAAAACTGATGATATCACAATAAAAAAACACCAAAGTTACAATTTCATCAACAATACTGGTCATAGAGCTTCGGGTGGTGTCTCAATCCTTATTAGGAACAACATACCTCAAAGCAAAATCCACCTCAACACTCAACTCCAAGCAATAGCTGTCAAAGTGACTTTACACAGAACAATTAATATCTGCTCTCTATATATTCCGCCCCACGATGCCATAAATGAAAGTGAAATCAACAACATATTACAGCAACTACCCACACCTTTTATTCTACTTGGCGATTTTAACAGACATAACACCATGTGGGGCTGTAGAAGCACAAACCACAAAGGCCAAACTCTTGAAAATATCATTAACAATTATAATCTCTGCCTATTCAACAAAAAATCACCAACACATCTGGATCCATCATCTGCTACCTACTCAGCCATTGATTTAATCCTCTGCGACACTTCATTGTTCCTTGATTTCACCTGGAGGGTGTATGAGGACACATGCGGGAGCGACCATTTCCCAATTGTACTCGAGAGTTTGCACCCTCAAGACGACGACCTTCCCCGGTGGAGGTTGAATAAAGCTAACTCGGAAGAATTTCGCTCCCAATGTCAGAAACACCTCATAGTAAACAATACCGAAACTATTCCCGAATTCTCAAAAAACTTATAAATATAGCTAAAACATGCATTCCACACAACCCAACAATTCATAAACGAGACAGACCTTGGTTCAGCAAAGAATGTAAACAGGCTATTCGCCTACGACGAGCAGCTTTGCGGAAATTCAACACTGAACCCACAACCTCCAATTTAATCTCTTTTAAATTTCACCGAGCTAACGCCCGTAAAATCATCAGAGAAGCCAAGAAAAAATCCTGGAAAAATTACGTGAGCAAGCTAAATACCTCTTCTAACATCAAAACGGTTTGGCTCATGATTCGAAAAATAGCCGGTAAAAAACTCCACTAAAAACCTCTCCGTAACAAACCATAAAATAACAGGTAAAAAGGCCATAGCAGATCTTCTTGCAGAAACATTTTCTAAAAACTCCTCCAGCCAATTCAACACAGAATTCTATAAAATCAAACCCACCCTCGAAAAGAAAAAAATAAAGTTCTCTTCAAATAACTCCGAAGAATACAATAAGCCATTTACCCTAACTGAACTAGTGGACTCCATAAAAAAAATCCAACCACTCAGCTGTCGGTCCTGATGAAGTACACAACGAGTTCCTCAAACAGCTACCAGATGAATCGGTCAAATGCCTACTAAAGCTATATAATAATATTTGGGTGAACGGTACTTTCCCAGAAACATGGAGACAATCAATAATTGTCCCGATCCCCAAATCAGGCAAAGATACATCGAACCCGCAGAATTATCGACCCATCGCATTGACTAGCTGCCTTTGTAAGACGATGGAGCGGATGATAAATAGTAGATTGACGTGGTATCTCGAGACAAATGGTCTAATAACAAATATGCAAACAGGATTCCGGAAAAGAGGAACCATAGATCATTTGATACGACTAGAAACCTTCATCAGAGAAGCCTTCATAAGAAAACATCTGACGGCAGTATTTTTTGACTTAGAGAAGGCTTATGACACTACGTGAAAGTATGGTATTTTGCAGGACCTCTATAATCTAGGCTTAAGAGGAAGACTGCCGATGTTCATAAAAAAACTTTCTCTTCGAAAGAACATTTAGGGTACTCGTGGGATCCACCCTTTCAAACTCGCAACATCAAGAGGAGGGTGTTCCGCAAGGCAGCATCCTCCCCGTTACTCTCTTCTCCATAAAAATCAATAACATTGTCAAATGTCTAACCCCCTCAATCGACTGTGCTCTCTACGTCGACGACTTTGTCATATGCTATCGGGCCACTCATATGAACATGGTAGAGCGACAACTTCAACTAAACTTAAACAAAATAAATAAATGGGCAAGAGAAAATGGATTCAAATTCTCCAAGTCAAAAACTAAATGCGTGCATTTTTGCTCTCTAGGGAAAATGCACAATGACCCTCTCCTAAAAATTGATGACTCCGAAATACCAGTCGTTAACGAATACAAATTCCTCGGCATAATATTCGATAAAAAACTTTGATTCATCCCACACATAAAATACCTAAAAAAACAAATCAACCCGTGCCCAACAACTTCTGCGAGTCGTTGCCCACACAGAGTGGGGAGCTGACCGTCAAACTCTAATTAAGTTATATAGAACTCTTCTCCGCTCTCAACTCGACTATGGCATTTTCGTATATAGATCTGCCAGGAAATCATATCTGAAACAACTTGACCCTATTCACCATGGAAGCTTACGACTGGTATTAGGAGCATTTAGAACTTCTCCAATTGACAGCTTATACACCGAAGCTCACTAAGCACCTCTACAGATCAGAAGTGAAAAATTAGCCCTCCAATATTACACCAAACTTAAATCTTCTCCCTCTAATCCAGCATATGACTGCACCTCTGATCCAAAATACAGAAAATATTTCGACCAAAAAGAAAAATCAATTAGACCATTTGGCCTCCGTATGGAGCCTATTCTCAAAAAAGCCAGCATTCCTCTAGATAATATCCATAAAAGCACCTTGCCACAAATGCCACCTTGGATCATTAAAAATCCAAAAGTTAACCTTCAACTGAATCAACTCCATAAAACAAAGACACATCCCTTCACCTACCAAGAAGAACATCAAAATATCCTCCAACAGTAACCCGACTACCTATGTATCTATACAGATGGATCCAAAGACCACAATAAAACAGCATGTGCAGCAGTCTTAAACAAAATAATAAAAACAAAAGCTCTTCCAATGGATAGTTCTATTTTCACAGCTGAGGCTCTCGACATTATCTCGAAAGAAAAACACAAAAAATTCATCATATTCTCAGACTCGCTCTCTGTCCTATTATCATTAAACAACAAAACTAGAGCTCCCACTTATTGTCAAACTACTTTGCATACTACACTCAACATTAAACAAAGAAATCGTTTTTTGTTGGATTCCAAACCACATTGGGGTGAGAGGAAATCATAGAGCAGACGCGGCAGCAAAATCGGCTTTAGATTTGACCCCTGAAAAGTACAACATCCCATACACCGATCTGAAACCGAAAATAAATAATTTCCTCCATAAAAAAAATGGCAACAACGCTGGAATAGAAATACCAGCAATAAACTATTTCAGGTCAAACCCTTTTTGGGAGAATGGCACCCAGCCTTTCGAAAATCGCGAAAAGAACAAGTAACAATAACGCGATTGTGTATTGGTCACAGCAGACTTACGCACTCTTTTATACTCAAGCAAGAACAGCAATCACAGTGCTCGACATGCCAAACGCCCTGCACAATCAAACACGTTCTCCTTGAGTGTAAAGTTTTTAATGACACCAGAAAGCGCTATTTCCACGCAAATTCCATGAAGGACTTATTTGAGAACGTCCACATGGATAATGTCTTGTCGTTCTTGAAAGAGACTGGGTTGTACCAGAAAATATAGATTTGGTTACAATCCCGAAAACACAACAAAATAATCAACAGAAAGCAAATTATTGCTGAATAGATTTATGCTTGTGTTGGTAGAAATAGTAGTGAGAAACAAAAACAAAAAAAAACTATCACCACTAAATAACCTAATGTCACATAGAAATACTTGCAAATACTTACTCGTATGCAAGTAAATGAGTTGTATAGTTTTAGTATGGTATGATTAAATTATGTGTCTGCAAATCGTACACACGTGTAAACAGGCTTTGGCATTAAATAACCTATAGAGGTTGATATGCCATTAGACCCAATCAACCAACCAACCATTCAACTGTTGATATTAAGATCAAAATAAAATGACTTAAAATAATTCCTTTTTTCTTGTAGATTTTTATGTTGAATTCTCATCAAGGAGACCGAGAGAATTTGGCGGACCCCGAAAAGTTTTGCTTGCTCTTGTCCAAATTACCGTTTTATCAGGTGCAACTAGGTGGCATGCTTCTGATGGAAGAAAAGTCAGGGTT
This sequence comes from Sepioteuthis lessoniana, assembly GCA_963585895.1. Taxonomy (NCBI): domain Eukaryota; kingdom Metazoa; phylum Mollusca; class Cephalopoda; order Myopsida; family Loliginidae; genus Sepioteuthis; species Sepioteuthis lessoniana. The sequence goes on along the minus strand of OY757907.1, from coordinate 40,062,689 downwards.
GATGCAGACTCTCAAGCCAAATATTGAAATGCTAAAGAAAATCTGTCATGACTTGATGGAGAACAAAGACCTGAAGGCTTTTTTGGCATTAACATTACAAGTTGGAAATTACATGAATTCGGTGAGATTTTTTTTTCTGAATCTATCAAGGATCTTTTGTCTATTTATCTTATTTTTGTGTCACTATGAGACGACCTTTAACACAAGGTCTGCTCCGCACCGTTTCTTTTTTCCCTCTTTAGTGGAACAGGAGACAATCCAATTTCCCCATTTGTTGACGAAGGTATAGCTACTGCCGAATGAAAACGGGTCTCTTAAACCAAAACTCGTTAGCTTATCACTCTTATAAGTAATGTTATAATTTATTATCATGAATAATTATTTATTATTAACAACATTAGCCCAATGAGAGAAAAAGTAGATATTTTTAAATGAATAGGTCCACAAAGGAATTCGCTTTGTATCTGACGTTTAGACTTCAGAAACATGAAGAAAAATAACCTAAAAGCAAATTCACTCGTGGACCTTTTTAATATTGTATTCCTAAGAGCTTTTTTGTTTTGTCTTTGGTTCTATTTATTTGCCATTATATCATTTATTGAAGTTATACATGAACGCTTTTTTTCTCTTATTGTTCAGGGTCGTCATGCTGGAAATGCCATGGGCTTCGAGATCAGCTCGGCCATTAAGATAGTAAACGAAACTAAAGGCAACGAGTCTGGAATAAACTTGCTTCATTTTCTGGTGAGTCAAGCAGAAGAATCGAACAGTCTCGGCTTTGTAGAACAACTTCAGCCCGCAGTGCAGGACGCAAGCAGGTATGTAATGCCCGAAATCTACAAATTTATTGAAAGAAGGGGCTTTGTGTTATACATATTCTGTCACAGATATTGAGCACTAATATATAACTAAGGTAGCGTGGTGTATATCCGATGGTCGCATAGGCACAAAACAATCACTAAGTACCATTTTTATTTATATATATATATATATATATATATATATTCCCCACAGACCGCCTATAGCCCGGGAGAGCCGAGTTCAATCCCGGGTCGCGTCATACCAAAGATTTTAAAAACGGTACTTGATACCGCCTTACTTAACACTCAGCAATATAAGGTACGTATCAAGGGTAAAGTGGAGCAATCCGAGGAAAGGAGGAGCACCCTCTCTAACACCTCGGTGTAGTAGCTATTGAAAAGAGAGCCTTCGGGTCAACCTCGACTACGGTCGCCAACTTTACTTTATTCCCAACAGGCGCCTGCGGTGTAATGGTTACCATCGTAGGAAATGAACACGGCGAATAGAGTTCAAATCCTGAACGAGCCGGTTTGCATTTCACAAACTGCTCATGCTCTTAGGAAAGACATGAATTCAACTATCCTCTCTCCAGCTATGGGTAGGGCAAACTGGGCTCTTTAACCTTGGTATGGGAACCGGTCTAGGAAAAAGGGAAACCCTAACTTCAAACTTTTAAAACTCCGCTTAAAAATTGACCTCGTGTTGCATCCAACTCGTGAGGAGGGGTTGGGTAAATATATATTCTCTCAGTCAAACTTAGTAAGTAACTATGAAGTAATACAAATGTCGCCTCTGGGCATATTTCTTTACTTTATCCAGAGAATAATTTTCACATTAGGATTATTTCGAATTTCTGTTATTCAGTAAGATAGCTCTTGAAAGCACCTGTTAACTATGAAGCTGCCGAGTAGTTCGATGGATTACCTCTTAGTAATTTTGGAGGTGCCCGTGGTGTAGTCATTATCGTCGTAGGAAATGAACACGGCGACACGAGTTCAAATCCTGGACGAGACTGATTGCATTTCACATAGCACTAATACCCTTGGGGAAGGTATGAATCCAATTATTCTTCCTCCAGCTATGGGTTTAATAGGACAGACTAGGTTCTTCAGCCTTGGTTAGGCAACTAGTCTAGGAGAAGGAAAACTCTGAATTCAAACCTATTAAACTCCGCTTAAAAATTGACCTTGTGTCATATCCTGCCCGAGCGGAGGGGTTGGTAAATAGTACCTCTTAGTAATAGCTGGTACCGTAAACTGCCCAATTCCTGTGTGGTAGATTAAGCTTTGCTTAGTAAATAACAAGACTCTTTTTGATGGCTGGTCCATTGTTTTCGAAATGGAACAACAACTGTTCCATTAATAACAAAAATCAAAACTACAAGACGAGCATTGAGCACTGAAAAATTCCATCCGAGTAACAAATGTGATCCTAGACTCGTTATATATTTATGCATAGAGCGCTCATGGCCAAATGGTTATCGTCAATAGTGGGTTCTGCAATCCGAGTTCAAATCCTGAACGAGGCTGTTTGGACTTCACATAAAGCTAATACTCTTAGGAAAGGCATGAATCCAACTATTCCCTGAAGAGCTGGGTTAATAAAGCAGATTGGACTCTTTAATTTTGGCATGTCGACTAGTCAGGGAGGAAAATACTGAATTCAAACCAGGCCTGGATGGGGATGGGTTCCGACAGGTTATTCCTACCCAAGACACGTTACATGAGTGGCACCCTCACGACCAAACCAGATGACAGGATTAGTTTCTGTATGTATATCTATGCTATCATAAAGTAAAGTTGGCGACCGTAGTCGAGGAGGATCCGAAGGCTCCCTTTTCAATAGCTATCATAATATGCAATAAAGTTATGCAAATGTTTATTCGTGTTGTAGGAACTGGAACTGGTGACCAGTTTCATACCTGGAAGAGGCTGTTGGCGTTTTACAACGTGCTAATGCCCTCTTGAAAGGCATTAATCTATATTTTCTACACACACACACGCGCGCGCACACACACACCTAAATGTGGGTAAATAGGACAGGTTGGATTCTTAAGTTTTGATTAGGAAGCCAGTCTAGGAGAAGGAAAACACTTAATTTTTAAGATTAAAACTGATTTGAATTGACCTTGTATCACCTACTGCTACTCGTTGTGAAGGAATTGGATAAATATAAATAAGACTGAACAAAATGAAATGTGTATTTTGATTTTGATACTGGTTACAATCGAAGTAGTTTTGGAAGCCTTTAGAATGTAACTATTGCCACGAGTCAGTTTCTAAATGAGATCTATTCAAAAAAAAAAAATAATTGAGCTTTAGCTTGCCATGTAGTGATGTACGTAATTTGTTAAATAATTGGTTTAAATTTTTTCATTTTCCAGGCTGTCGATTCAGTTACTGCAGGAAGAGCTGAATAACTTTGCAAATAGCGTCAACAAATTAAACTCTGATCTGAAAAGCAGTGATGAAAGCATAAAGAATCGTTATGGAGGTTTCATTAAGGTAATCTCTCGCTATATATATATATATATATATATATATATATGATTACATAACAGGATTCAATTCATTTGAAGTCTTTAATCTTTCAAACTATCCCACAGACATAATCGTCCATGAAAGCCAGGTTAGATATACACATTGTTGGAAGATATTATTGATCACTTCACTAGGTGCTCCATACTTCTGGCCTTGTACCGAACAAAGTTTAGTAAATTATTTCAAAATGTTTTGCCAAAACCGAACGGAAAACTCTAATACAAACTATTAGAATCATTAGTTAAGACATAACATTTGGTGTTGAGAAATGCTCAACCCATATATTAGTGAGGAAGAAAAACAACCAAAGGAATATTGACTACTCAAACACAAATGCCCGAGAACGTTCAGAAGAAAAACTAAAGATAACTGGGTAGGAGGAATATTAACAAATACCATCAAGCAAACACATGAAAAGGCATTAAGAAATACCACAGAAGAACAAGGAAACTACTATAAACCAAATTACATAGCAGAAAGTAAATCAAAGGGAATAAATACCTGTCAACCAACTGTTAAAAGAAACGGGAGCATTTGTTGAGAACCGAGTTCCATATTCAGGAACTTAAAGAATACGCAAAGAGGTCAATTGCAATTGCCATAGAAATAACGCAAGAACAAACAGGAATTAGAGAAAACAAACGTAGAAGAATTAAAAAAAAATAAAGTACATGAATACTTCAGAAGACAATTACGTACGAGATGGTCGCACAGAAAACACTTAAAAAGAGAAACTGAATAGTTCTAAGTAGCGACCCAGCGTAACGTGTTAAGAATTATTTATAAGTGAGAAAAGAAAATGTAAGCCATATGGATAAATGTAGTAAACTCGTACTGGAGTAAATTAGAAGACATGACTGGGTGGAGAAGGGGATCCACTTGAAATTGTGCAAGCGATCAAACTTTGACCATACAAATAGTTGATCGGGCCAGAATCTGTACAGAAAACTAAAGCACGAAATCCTCTGGAATTTTAAGATAAAAACTATAACCCAATCTAGGCTAGAAACCAGATCTAATTTTAGTTAACACGAAAAAACTTTCAAAGGAAAACTTAAAGCAAAGAAAGAAATTGAATACCTGGACCTTACCAAAGAAATGGAAAAGTTATGTAACCTGATGGTGACGGTGATACCAGTTATAATCGTGAAGAATATGGAAAATAGATTTGAGGGAACAGTATATCAACAAGAATACCTGGAAGAGTTTCTGCTAGTTTCCAATAGTTTTCTTATTCTCTTCAAGAATTCTTTGCTTTTTCTTTTTAATCAGTCTGCTTGATATCTGCTTTTAAGATTCCCAAATATTTTCAGCTTGGTTTCTTTCCGAATATTCTGATGCTTTTTCGAAATGGGTTGTTCTATTCTGTGTAGCGTTTTCTGTGTTTTCGCTGAACATGAGTTTTGTATTCAGGTTTTCAAATTTTTTTTTTCTCGCATGCACAATGGGGTTGATCACCTTTACTGACGATTTGATCGATCTGTCTGTCTGTCTATCGACATGCATCATCACCATAATGAACAGTGGTGGGGTTAATGAGGCCACCTGAAAAATAGTGCTTAGTGTTTTGACTTCTGCTATACGTTGTCCATTTTAGTTTTTTCATAGCTATCGTTATGAAGTTTGTTTTGTTTTTTTGTTAATGTTTTTTTCCTTCAGTTCTATCTGGATCATGAATATACTTAAAAGCACACACACATTACACGAGGGTTGTTCAAAAAGTTTTAAGCCTAATCCAGAAAGTACCAGAGTTGAATATTTTTGTGATGCTAGCATCTAAGATGTAGATGAAACTTCAAGCTTTTTGATCGCCCAATCAGCTGGGACTGTAGAATACGCCGACTGCACCTCTGCAGAGGGGTAAAAAAACAAACAATGAGGCTACCTGTTGGCCATGGGTGGCGACCCGTAATTCTTAAAGACGGGATCCTGGTGGCTGAGGAGTCCTTGATCTGGCAATCAAAGAGGTCATGTGACTTGCAACACTTCACTTTGGCCCTTACTGGGCTAGACGGGCGGTCGGAGAGGCCCGATCCGATCAATCGGCTGGTCATGTCAGCCCTCTCTCAGTTTTTTGGCAAAAATCTGAATTAGAGGGTGATTGCTGTAGGGTCACTCATGCTGAGGAAAGACCTATACTCCTTTCTGTCTCTGGGTGAGTAATTATCTTGGGAATGAAAACCCAGGGACAAAACTAAAGTGTCTACCACCAGCATGAGTATATTGACTATGTAGCCTGATGTTACAAGGCGAATGGGTTTCCCCCAGGCACATCCCCATGTGGAACTCCGTGGTGGGTGGAGAGCATAGTCAATGAAACTCAGACCTTCTTTATGGCTTATGAAAAAACAACCCAAATGAAAAGACCCCTCACAGAATCAGAAAATGAAATGAATGAAAACTTCTATCAATTCATAGTACTTGAATCAATAGAAGAAACCCCAATCACCAAACTATCCCCATTCTTAATTAGAAAAAACAATAGAAACGCATTGTAAACCAATCAATATAAAAAAAACTATGAACACCATTATTATACAAACAACAAATCAGAAAAAATTCTAAAATGGAAACAATTTGGAAAACTAAACATAAAAACATACCCTCACCCAACCCTAAACTTTTCAAAAGGAGTTATAAAATTCCCAGACCTTGCATCGTGTTCCCTTGAAGAAATAAGACTACATATTAAACTACAAGGCGTAACAGATGTGGGGAGAATCTCCATACGCAAATAAACAAGAACCATAGACACAAATACCTACATACTAACATTTAATAAACCCACAACTTCAACCAGCATTAGAATAGGTTACAAAAATAGAAACTTATATACCAAATCCTCTAAGATTTCAAAAATGCCCAAAATATGGACATCCTAAAGATAAGTGCTCTAGACCATCAATATGTGGAAATTCAAATCACACAGAATTAGAATGCAAAAATCCTTTTAACTGCATCAACGGCACAGGGGAACACCCTGCGTATTCACGGGAATGTGAAACGTGGAAAAAAGAATTACAGAAATAAAATACACAAGAAGCATCTCCTTCCCCGAAGCCAGAAAAATAGTTGAACAAACACAAGAACAACCTAGTTATGCACGAGTAACTAAAAAAGGAAACTAGGAAAAGGAAGATACAAAACCAAAACAGGAATAACTGATTTAATGAATAAAAAATCTAATAGAAATACTAAAAATGATCACAAGAGACAATCAAGGAACACATTTCAACAGTTCCAGACGAATATGTGGCACACAACCAAAATCAGGAAAAAAAACCTAAGCAAAGAAAAGGAAAAATCCAAACTAAACAAAAAACCCTAATAAATGAACCAATCCCATTATCCAACAGATTTAGCCCAATGGACATAGATCCTGTTGAAACAATCACACAAGATTCTGATGAAACAACCACCCACATCAAAACAGACAGCATCAATCTCCAAAAGAGACTTCATAAAAAATAAATATCAAAGACAACCCAATAGAAAATGAAACAACAAATCCTACCCAAAAAAAATTAAACACAAGCTACAAAAAGTAGACATAGATCAACTTCAAGATCAAAGAAAAAATCAAAAACCAACTTCAAATCCCCCTATAGAAACTAAAAATAAACTTAATTGAAATGGACTCGACGCCCACATTCAAAAAGCCAGGGGGACTTAAACAAAAGGCGCAGGCCCCAATTGGCCTGGCTGGAAGAGTAAATACGAACACAAGTGTTCAGTGAAAGACTAGGAGGCACATTTAAACTGTCCCCAGCCAAATTTGATGCAGTCCCTTCATCAAGAGCCAAGTCATCGATGGGAATAAACAGTCCAATGCTCAGGGAACATCAAAATCTCTACAAAGATCATATAGTATAGAAAGCATGGATAGCGACACAGACTGCAGAGTTGCCAGCCTCGATCTGGAAGGTAGAACAAATAACTATAAGACATTAAACCATTTAACTATGTGCAAACAAATGAACTCGATCCTTTTTAAATGTCACTTACTAACAATCCACTTAAAAAGTAAAAACAAAATTACTGACAAACAAATCTCTCGCATATCCTGTATATCTATTTGAATGTGTGCAAGCAAGTGACTGATGTTGAATTGCTGCTGGTACAGAGCAGTAATCAAGACTGTTTGACTGTGTGCAAACAGATTAGGCGAATAGAATGATTCGTGTAGGATGAGATACTTGAAATCATTTGGCTGTGAAGAAAAATAAGCTTGAGCTTGTTGAAAATACTATTAACAGAATGTTTACAAATCATATATCCACTTAAGTCATGTGTATAACTATGCACAGGTGGATCATTGATGTTGGGTTGAATTGTTGATGTTGTATAGCAGCAATCCTTGGAGCCATTAGTTTTGTGTCCAGGCAGGTGGGCTCTGGCTCATTTGGAATATTATCAACTAAGTATTGCTTTGTAAATCTTTGGTTTAATATGCGCATAAACGAAGTTTGGCATTGTCTGGCCTGCAGGGGTTTTTATGCCATAAAATCAACCAAACCAAACTTGAGAACATTTTGAGGCTTCAAAAAAAAAAAAAACCTCAGTTTCACTGAAATCCGACAAAATCAACCCTTTCACCACTATCTGGCCAAATAGAATAAAGAACTATCGAAAAAAAACAAAAAACCCATGCCCAAGACAAAACCAACCTAACTTTTCTTGGCATTAAATGACCCACAGAGGCCGTTAAGCAAAACTCACTCAAACTTTTTGAATCACCATTCGTGTGTAATAAATTTTATATAAAATCGAGTATTTTCATAGTATGCTATTTTAATTCACTTTTCTTTTGTGTAATGTTATATATTCCTTGCTATCTCTTTCATTATGCTTAGGTTAAGTTATGATCATTCGTCTTATAAGTTCCTTTGCGGCATCATTTTTATTGTTCGAGAGAGTTTTGCTGCTCTTTTATTTTTATATCATTGGTAAACCTGTTATTGGTCCAAGAACGTTTGCCTTCTGTAAACATTTGCACTATTGTACAAATATATTTTGTATCGTTTGAATCTACTGTGGGCTGGTACATTACAATTCGAAGTCTTTTCTTTAGAAATAATGTTATAATTATATTTATAATCATTTTTATTCGATGCCATTTTTTTCAATTTTAACTGATATTTTTTTCCACTGAAGTCTGAGTGACAGTCCTAGAAATCGGAGATTTTTGCAGATTTTAAAGATGCTCAGATCTGCCATTCTCTTTTTTTTTTTTCTTCGGGCTCTTGGAGCCCTAATTACAATTGGTATCACTTTCATGCACCAGTTTTTTCAGCTCCCTGGTAATATCAAAGAATTTGTCCAGCTTTCTCTTCATTCTATGGTCCACTAGAACAGCGAAATCCACCAGATAACAAGGTTTTCCTTTTTATCGAATACAAGGTTCGGTGTTCTGTCCGGATTTGGTCTTCTGCATCTGTTCCAGAGAATTGTGCTATATTCATCCATGCCTTCCACCAGGCAGGATTTAACATAAGGTCATTTTCATAGTGGGAATTTAAAGGAAGGGAAATCGGGCACAAGCAGAGACTCGAGCGCTGCTGGTCATGGGATCAATAGGTGCAATGTAAACTATACTAGCCTTTGCACGTATGCCAGGTGACCTCGCTGGTCATTGCACTAGACCCGAAGGTCTAGTGAATCAATGTGAATCTATGCCTATCATTGTTTGGCTTCCCGGCATGTATTTTCTAGGACAGATTTTGGTTTGTGTGTGTATATATCATTTGTCAGCATGACCAACTTTGAGTGGATCACATTTCCTATTCAGTCATGCCTACTGCTTTCAATTTTGTTGTCATCATATAACCTACCCTTGTTATTCTGTGTATTATTAAAATTTTGTTTATTTAAAAACTGCATTCATCAAACCTAACGTGTTTATTTTTAACAGGTTAATTTTATGTCCACTTGGAAAAAAACAATTTTCCCGAAAGAAGTCCCCTCTATTTATAACCGGAGGTGCATTGCGTGGTATGTTAAGGAGCTAGGCAAGTCTAGCCAACAATTGTTAACAAGTTCGATTCTGAGTGCTCCCACACTTTTAGCCTTTTGCCAAGTTAAACTTCGTCAATGCTAACTCCAATAACCAGCAAGGTTCAATTCTAAAATATCTAATATTACTCTATTAAAATCTGATTGTAATTTAGTTTTGATAGGATAAGAAATTATATGAACAGTAACGTCAGTTTTTCCTCTATTCTCCAATCCATTCCGTAGAAAATTGGTTTGCAGATTAGCGGCAAGTTTCTGTGAGTCCGTCCACGTACCGAAACTTATTTTTTTTGGATTATCAGTTTTTTGTTTTTGTTTTGTTTTTTGTATCCGATTTAAAGAATCTTCGTCACTTTAATTTCCGTAGGAGACGAAAGACGAAGTGGTTGAACTGAATAAACAATTGCAAGAAATCGAGGCTATGACCCAGAAACTGCGAGCTTATTTCTGCGAGAAAGAAAAAGAATTCAAGCTTGAAACATTTCTCAACGACTTTAATCAATTCCTCCTGAACACGAAACAATGTCAAAAGGTAACATTCACGTTCGTCTCTTCCATTCCCCCACCCCAACCTCTCTATAAAATCAAATATATTCCTCTTGAAAATTAACATTTTACTTGTCAGTTTCCTAGGAATTTTTTGTCAAATGAAAATAACCAAACAAAAAAAAAAACATTGTAAACTATTTTGGTGAATCAATATAAGTTTTCCGTGAAATAATTGACTTTTTCCGACGGCTTCTTGATCTGGTAACTGAAATTGAGTTGCTTAACCGACTGGTTAGTTAATAATTTTTTTTTTTTTTTTTTAAAGGCTGCTAAAAAATCTTATTTTTTACAGTTGTAAATTAAATAGCAGATTTCGCGGAAATTCCATGGAATGAAAATGGTCAAGAGGACCTATTTAAGCAAATAGATGTGAATCCTAGTGTTGCTTTTGCAATAATACAAAATATTATATAGATTTATCGTATAAGTAATATACATGTTAGTATTAAATTTTACCAAAACCTTTTTAATTATAATTTCTATTCGGGGTAACTGTATTGCTGATACCAAGGAATCTTCGGAGCTCTTTTTCAGGCTTCGACAACACATTGTTGGAGCTTATCAGAACTTTGAAGCTCATTGGATCTTCACCAAATAATTTTATGATGCTATTAAACGAGATTTTTGTGCTAAATTCATGAGTTGAATGCAGTTTTATCAGTAGAAGCATATCTCACTTAAGAGGAAAGAATATTGCAGTTGAGAGCGTAACTGACGAACGAATGAACAAGCAGAATTGTATAGATGATCTAAGCTAATTAGTGGGTTTAAACAGTGCAAATTGTGTAGTTTTGGTAGCAATACCTTCTGTAGGATCTGTCTATATGCCCAAGAGAAGTTCTTTGGAGACAGTAGGAAGTAGGGTATGTTGCTTTTCTGATAAGATAGTTCAGGTAATTTTAACAAAAATAGTGAATAACTTTTTTTTTTCCAGGACAATAAACAACGACGAATTAAACAGGAAATATCGATGCGGAGTCAAAAGAAAAAGGACCAGAAAATATTATTGGCAAAGAAAAAGGAACAGCAGCAGCAAAAATTTACTATAACAAAAGATGGCAGTAAGTAATGAGTTCTTTCCTCCTCTGACTACTCCTTTTTAAGTTTGCTTTTCAAGTAATCATCAATATATTACATATCTCCAATGTTTTGTCAGCCTCTATTTTATAAAAGTATAGTAAATGACCATTATTCCTTTTTTAGTTCTTGCTTTTATGGCCTGGATACTGAAACTTTTTAAATGTTTTCTTAAACAAAACGGCAAATTTATTCATAACTTAATGAACAAAACAATATATGAATCAAAATTTACATGTACTTTTAAAGTTACAAAAAATTGTTTTAGAAGTGAATCTTCTTGCTTATCAGCTACTTGGTACTGAATCCATGTAGAATGTCCTTAAATCTTGAACTGTTGTGGGAAGGTTTGCAATTTTATTTGTAAATTTTTTTTTTTAATTAGTGATTAGACTATTATTTTCGAAACGCCTTTTCTCAGTTGACCCAAACTTAAGCAATGTCTAGTAAGATCAATTCTTGTCCCCCCCCCCTCCCTCCTTTCGGTTTAGGGGCCCTGAAACAAAAGCTTTTAGTTTCAGATCTGCCCCAGCTTAAATGTAAGGTATTGCATTGTACTGTATGTAAAGTCCCCAGTAACTCATTACATACAAAAAAAAAAAAAATAATGTAAGCTTCATAGGAACTATAGGCTTTGAATAATCTTAGAATCTAAAACTTTTTAGCTTTTAACACTGCAATACCAGTTAGGCATTGAAAAAATCTTTGTCAGCCAGTATGTTTCTTAGAAGCTGTCAGATGCTAAATATTATCTCCCACTTTTAAACTTCCTCTTTTTCACCCATTGCAGCCTTAGACAATCTTCTCTCCCAGGTAGAAGGGAGATCACCAGTCACAACTGCTGGAGTGTAGCAGCCAAGCCTCAACCCTCCTATGGAAGAGCATGCTTGTACCCTGTCTCCCAATATCATCAGTCATTGATATCTTCATAATCTTGTCATTGGTTTTAAATTTTATGGATCAGAGTATTGTTAGGTATCATGTGTTAGTTAATAAAATGTTAGTTATTTTACCAATCAGTACAAAACCAAACAGTAAAACTGCAATGCCCTAAATATTGATTTAATTTATTAAACCTAGAGCTATCTTAGATTACTGTATACGATTACACTTGCAATGTAGCTAAATCAAAATTGGCATTGTCCTTCAGGGTATTAGAATTTTATTTTCCAGAATATCTTAAAATATTTTCATTAAGTTTAGATCAGATGTCTGACTTTTGACAGCATAAAGGGAACTAATAGAATATATCGACAGAAATTGGAAGGCCATTTTCCTACTGTCTATCCAACCATGTTTTTATCTATTTTTTTTTTTTCTGTATCAATATTTGAAATCAACTAATTTTTAACATTAGAGTTCATTCCCTTTAACATAATCTCATTTCTTGAAGTGAATCATGTAAAATACAAAGGAAATATTTTGTTAAAATAAATGAGAATTATTTACAAATCAACTGCTTTAAAAAACTTCTTGCTAGCTCTAATGATTTTACAGCAAATTTTAATGGCACACATACTGAATAAACTCACTACTTCAGTTTAGGAAAAAAAAAAAAAATTAGAAAACTCATTAAAAGGTATTACTAAATTATATTTAAATTTTCTAAATGTAGAAAAACTACATTAGTACTTAGATATTAAAAAAAAAAAAGTTAATATTTAAAAACTTAGCTCATTGGGATCTCATTACCTTAGTGTTGATCTTTTTATTATATCATGCAATTATTTCAAGTTTTTATTTTAGACTGTTGAAACTTTTGGGGGGGGGCTTTATCCTTGTAGAGGTCTACAATAATAGCCCCCCCCCCCCATATTTTAAGTCTAAAGTAGCAGATTATACAATTCTATTGAATTGGTATTGAACTTATTTTTGCATAAGCAGCAACTTTCATTATTAAACTAGAATATACATTTTCGATAATTACTTTTGAATTAAAAAAAAAAAAAAAGAAACTGAGGGAATGAAACACTTTGGTTATTTCATTTCAATCTTTTCGTTTTAGTGTCTTAAACATTACTTTTCAATGATACTAAAGTTTATACCTGATGTTTCTTTGCATCTCTTTAATTGGGAAGCCTCCAGCTCCAAATATCATTCTATCCATTTAGGTTTCGGTGATCTTTCTTCATATTGTCCTGAAATTTTCGATATAAGCCCATCCTCTAACTTGAAGAATTGTATAATCAATATTTTTGTCAAAAGCAAATTTAAAAAAAAAAAAAATTATTTTAAGCAGCTACTTAGATTCATATATTAATATTTAGAAGTAGGTCTCCATATATTCACTATGAAATAAAGTTAATGGCAGGATTTTTTATTATTATTAGCAAGTCATGTTTCTAACTCTTTAGAAGAAATAAAAAATTTGGGACATTTTTTTTAACTTGACATGCAAGAACTCCCCCACCCTCCTAAATGACATTTTTGTATTAGTTACTTGCATTTAGTCTGCTGGAAAGTGACATTAAATGGTAATGAGAAAAAAGAACTGGCACTAGCTCCACCATACTTGGCAAATGTATTTCAGATTTAAATTGTTTTGTTGAACAGTTGAAAACTAATTTATTTTCTTTCTTTCCTCTAGAAAAATGTCGTCGCAGACGCAACATAGATGATGTGAATATTGTGGAAAATCTTGTCAACATGATCTGTAAGGGGTTTGTGGAGGAGGATGATATCATCAGCTGATTTAACAACTTTTGGGACATTGTTGCCTTTAACTTGGAGCTAAGTCACCCAACCCCTCAAAAAAAAAGCCACCTTATGCCAGAGGGTAGATAAGAAACAAACACTGCTGCACACTTCATGGCTTAAATACAACAGCAGCATAAATATCACAGCCACACTCTATTTAAATGTTAGTCATAACCTTAGTTTTTATTTAGTCTTCTTTCCATGAAGATTGATCTATAAAATATACTAATGGTGAACTTATTTGTAAAACCTCTACCAATGCAGCTCTGATTAACTATATACTAAGGTAATATGTTGACATCAAAATGAGAAGTTCCTCTGCTCACCTCCCCTCTTCTCATTCATTCTAGTCAGATTAGATACAAACTTACTCACTTCAAAAAATTTACTTATGGAACATTAATATTTACTAGTTGGCTGTGAACCTTAACAATTTTCTAATCTAATATTAACTGCTGTTTATATTCTAAATCTTAAACTTGTCTTCCTCTGGCAAACAGCAGATGCAATATCCAGGTTCCAAGAGTGTTGTCTAGGTACACACATACACATTTACCGGTTGGATTAAGGGGCTATCAAAAACTTTTTGGTTACCAAAAAAAAAAAAAATCTTTATTTGTAATAAAACGTTGAACAACTTGTTATTTTGAAAACTTATGAAAATTATTTCCTTTTCTTTTAAGATTTTTCTTACAACTTATAAAAGGATTTGTTGCAACGTTGATTTTTTTTTTTCTCTCGTTCTGCAGGGGGGGGGATCAGCTGCAAAACTGTCTGGCTCGGGTATGAGCCTACTTGCAGCCCACGTATGCATTAGGTTAGTCTTTCACAACAATGTTCAAGTTAGTTAATAAGAAAAATTAAATGCTCTTGATCTGATCTGAGATCACTAAAGATTTCTTTTTTACTAAGAAATTGCTTTTGTTGTTGTACACAAAGCATCTATTTCAGCTATGTAAATAAAACACATACTAGCAAAAATTGAGTTGAGAATTTTAATAAACTATTGGAAAGCTGAGTTGACAACCTTTTCCCAGTCTGGTTTTTAGGAAGCTTCCTCTGGGGGTATGGAGCTACCCCCTCCACCAGATACTTCATTGCCATCCTCTTCCTTTTCACGTTTAGATTTTTTTGCTTTCTTATGTTTAGAACGATGATGCTCACTTGGTTCTTCTTCATCTCTATGCTTCCTACAAGTAGCGCAAAGAATAAAATAAAATCAGTATGGGATTAGACAGTGGGGTAATATGCTTAACTTTTTACTGATACTGTAGAAGAAAAAAAAAAAATCATACCTTCGTGATCTGTGCCGATCTTCCCGTTCCCTATGTCTATGTTCTCTGGTACGTTCTCTTTCATGCTCACGGTCTCTTGACCAGGAACGATCTCTGTCTCTTTCACGATCTCGTTCACGCCGATACCCACTCCTGGAGAGAGGTAAAGAATTAAAGTAGCTTGTTAGGAATTTTTTTTTTTTTTTTTTTTTTTTAATTGTAATTCCCCTCAATAAAAAGCCTTACCTATTGTATTCTGCATCACGAGGTGGACTTCGTTCACGGCTATAATCCCACCGGTCATTAAAGTTGTTTCCCCTTAAAAATAAAGTGAAATTTTTTTTTCAATAAGTCACTAGAAAAATCTGAAAGAGATTGACAACTATTTGTAAACAAAGTCCAGAGAGAGAGAGGGGTTGGGGAAAAGTCAACTAAAAAAAAAAAAAAATCCAGTGGCTACATAGGTGAACCACCCCACCTAATCTCAATGACACTAACCCTTTATAATATATTTGTTATAGGTGCAGTTGATCTGAAAACCTTTAGAAAGTCCGTGACTGTTTGACTCTCAATCTTTCCCAACTAAAAATAATACAATGATTGATATTAGTTAGGTTTAAAACAAAACATTGGAACAAATTACTGCCACCAAACAGCCCACCTCTTTTTTTTTGGGGGGGGGGGCTATCTTTCATAACAAATAGATAGAAATTACAGACCTGCAGCCAGACACATGCCTGTAAAATGATAAGATGGGTTTTCTTCCCCTCTTTAACATTTTTTTTAATTTGGAAAGTTCTTAGCACTTTGGCTACCAATTCTGATATTTCTCTAATAAGCCTATAACACAGCATTTGTCATTTGTAGGGGACACACTGTAGATATACCAAAATGTACAATTAATTTAAATACCCACTCCACTTAGCACTAGATATCCTTCACCTTCATTTACCAGAGCAAAATACCATGAACAAAAGTTTGTTAGTAGAGGTAATTTACATTCAATTCATGATGTGAGATTTCCCCCCAACCTCTTTGAATAATAATGCCATGAATATAACAAGTTCTACAGAATTTAGATTTTTTTTTTTTTTTTTTTTTTGGAGTAATAATCAACACTAATAGGCTTCAAGCAACCTGATTGAGATGTCAAGACAATTTACCAAGATGATCAAAATATAAATATTTACAAATATTCTATAACAAAAAAAATTACCTGTTTTCCCAGTGAGAAGGTGCATTAGGATATTGATTGGAATAAGGATGATTGCCTTCATAATTATAGTTGGATCGTTCTTCATAACCAGAGTTTCTAAAGAGAAAAAAAATATCAGTTCAAAACCTACAAATTATATTTTCAGATGTTTTAAAACAATGCAGAGACTTATTTTTTGTCCTATAACTTACAAAGGCAGACAGAACTCTTTCTTCACCTCTCTCACCAAGGTGTCATTCTTGTGCTGGTTTGTTTTCCTAAGAGATAGTAAGCAAATGTGAAGCAAAAGTCACCACAAAAAAATTTCTAGCCAAATGCTTGAACCAATGACATCTGCATGGGTAATGAATTATAAACATCTTATACAAATCTTGTCCATGACAATGTGTAAAGTGACTAGTACCAAAATAGGTGATTGGCTAAAAATATGAAATATTTAATCACTGCCACCAGGAAAAATTCCAATTGGGGCAAAGAGGAACAATTCAGAGTCAACAGTTTACAAAAATCAAAACTGTTTTTTGTTAGAACATGACAATACATACCTGTCATTTGGTTGGTTCTGAGCTGGATAATAAGCTACAAAATGAAAAAGGAAATTTTTTTTTTTAATGGAATAATAGAAATTTTCTATAAAAGGTTTTCAACATAGAAATTCAACAGTTTCTATTTTGGAAAAGATTACAACCTAAAAGCAATTGTTCAAATTCATTACCTCAAATTCTTCAACATTTTATATAAGTAGATGTAGATAGATGACGTGTGTCAGCAATCTCTTGAGATCATTTGCATACTTTGGAACGACCGGCCAACATCACTCAGATCCTTGCTTGGACCACCCAAAATTATGCTTTGTCCAGGAAATGTCAGCTTCCCCCTCCCATTTAAAAAATTTTTTTTTTAAAACTTAACCAAGCAGAATAAGTTTGTAACTACTTGTTTAATTATAGTTTATAAACTCAAACAAAATTGTTCTTAATAATTATTGTTAGAGACCCCACCCCCACCATAAGGATTTTTTTTTTTTTTTTTTTTTTTAATGTTAAAAATATTCCCCTTGGATCAATAAATATACATACCAAATTTGGTAATTCTTCAAATGGTTTATAAAGAGACAAACTATTCCTCCTAATTAACATATCTAAAAAATTCAGTTTATTTCATAGAGCTGATTAAAGAGACAACATCAACTAAAAATACAGAATGTGTTGATCTATTGACAGATGAGGCAAAAGATTTGGTTGGAGACATTTTTCTGTTAGGAAAAAGATACCAGGATTCCTAATAAACAACCCAAATGCAAATATTGACATTCTCTATGGATACAACATTTTTATGTACTACTATCCCATTTATATTAGTCACTGCTCTCTCTTGTGCCATCAAATAAGGTTTACTTCTATAAAAAATTCTTAAAATAACAAGTCCTATTTAGGTAGATAGAATGTGAATCTGCAGTCCTCTATTACCAATTCAATATAAAAGAAGAATACAGCAATAGATCAACTTACTTTCATAAAGATCCAACTGACTCATTAGTTTAAAACTTCTGTATACAGAAAACTAATAAACACAGGATTGTATGAATTGTATTTTAATTTAAATAACTTCCTTCATATATAAAAGGAATAGTTCATTGACTTCAACACAAAACAAATGTTACAAGTAAGGACCCAAACACTAAAGCAGTAGTTTGCAGTCTTGTCAGCCTATTTCCCAGTATGATACTCTAAATGAAAACATACCATTAACTTTCAATAACATAAGAAAACCCAAAATTATACTTTGATCCTAAACAAAATGCAGCCTTATAAAAGAAAGGAAAGTTCATTGTAACAAACAGAGACTTTGTTTTTCAGTCACTGATGTCAGGCAAATATGTTGGATGTTGTCTAATACAATATTAGCATTTCACAGCAAAACTATACAACTTGCTCTTGTAACAACAATAAGACCAAAAGTTGCATGTATAATAATGTCCCACAAAATCATGCCAGGGAATATAAGGCAAAAACCAGCTGACTCCCAAAACTAAGATTTTAAGAACAATGAAAAATAAGCAAAAGTGGTATCATGAAGTTAAGCTTGGCCAAATATATAAAGCGAAAAAAAAAGTACATAAAGATCAAAATATAAAACTGGGAACTTCACTAAAATCAGATCTATAAACCTAATATAGAAACGAATACAGTGATAACTCGTGTTCAAGAGAACAAAAACTACAAGATCCTTGAAAATTGGTGTGGTTGCATTTTTATGAAGATACTTTCAAGAAGCCTTCTCACTTTTTTTTCTGTTTTGGCCATAATGTGAAATAATGACAAGACTTTCACACAATATGAACCAACTAAAAAATATACACAGCAAGTTAAAATGTATAGTTGACAAAAAATTATCAATGCAAAATTGTATAATTATAGAAAGATCAATGTAAACATAAGAACAATTATAATGAAGAAACAAAAATAACTACTGACAAATTAATGAAGTTTTTCATACACACACACAATGTTGGTGTGAGTAATAAAGGAACAAGGAGATTGAAACCTCAGATCCTAATTTCAAGTATCAGGTTAATGAGGCTTAACATTAAACTTCAAAGATTTATATTAAAAAAGAATAAAAGGTTTTCTTCTCTCTTTAACTGGCCAATTTAAAATTTGCATCCAATTTTGTGGTACATAATTTTTTTTCTTAAGAAAATATAACTCACAGAAATTAGTAATATGCAAAACTCATCAGTCTCTAAACATTAGAATTTAGCAGTAAAAGTTACTCACAGTCATAGCCATCAGCTGGAGGTGGAGGTACAGGAAAACCAGGTGGCATCATAGGTACTCCAGGGGGTGGAGGCATACCTGACAACAAATAGCAAACACCATTACAAACATTAAAAAAAAAAAAAAAAAGAAAAAATTCTTGAAAAATAAAAGCACTTATTCAAACAATTTTTCATGTCATAGAAAGGAAAGAAAACATCAGAATTTAAAAATCATGAAGCCACAATTATTTCAAGTGATTTAATTCTTAGTCTTGTTTATGGAAATAGAGGACACGTTTAAAGTTTATCACCAGGAGGACATACAAGTACAGCTGGATCACATGAACTTCATTCCATTAACAATACAGTTCACCATAGAAGAATACAGGAAAAGATCAACTTGCTTTTATAAAAAAATCGTACCAACTTGCATGGGTTTAAGATACCAATATATAGAAAGCAAATAAACGCAGGATTATATGAACTGTATTTTAATCTAAATAACTTCAGAAAGAATAGAATAGTTCATTGCCTTCAACACAAAGCAAATGTTGCAAATAGTGACCCTAACACTGTAGTAATAGTTTAAACTGTATTATACATACAATAGTAGGAATTTAAACTTTATTATAACCATAAGTGAATCATATTTTGTTTAGTCTTTACAATATGTAAAACAAATTTTGTTCCAAGATAGTATGTGAAACCGATAAATAAATTTTTCAAACTGTGTATACTGCTTAAGTTAGAAATACTGTCAAAACACAAAGTGAAGCAACTGTTATTTTACTTTCTAACTTAAGTGTAATTCTCCAGTTGCTTGATATTGATATAATGATTAACCAAGAAACATGGAATCAATTTTTTTTAAGACATGTATATTTATGGAAAGTTTGCAAAGAGAAATTTGAATCACAAAGTCACTTTTAATATGCTAAGATTTTTAATTTTTTTTCAAAATTAGTTCACATGTCAATACCACCCAAAATACTAACACCCCTTCTTATAACAGCTAACACACAAAGCACACTTGGTTAGTATTTTTTCCTTTTTAATTTTAGACAAATAGCATATTTCAATGTAATAGCCATCAAGGTAACCAATTTTACATACCTGGTGGTGGCATTCCTGGAGGAGGCATACCAGGAGGAGGAAGGCCATATTCTGGAATCTGAGTTAGATGTGGGTGATGTGGAGGCATGCCAGGAGGAGGAACTCCAGAATAATTTTTACGACTGGGAAAAAAAAAAAAATTAAATAAATAAATAAAATGATTAAAAAAAAATTTTTTTAAATCCCAGTTTGATTCATTTCTTAAACTATTTTTAAAGACTTTTTTTCTCTGTACATTTTAACATATTTAATATCAAACTACTAAATGATTACTTTTAGACAAGTTAGAAGGAGTCCCCATGGCATAGTGCCTAACATGCTGGACTGCAACAACATATATAGTAAGTGGTGCTATTACATTCACTTTAGGACTGATACCCTTGGGAAAGTATGAACCCTCTTATTTTTCTCAGCTATGGGTTAAATAGTATCACCAATACTGTTCTACAAAGATGCCATTGGCATTAAATGGCCCACAAAGGTTGATATGCCATTAAACAAAGAAACCAAATCAAATCAAGCAAAGTATATACACCATACTTTTTTTTTTTTTAAATTCCTTTCTCATATATCCAAATCAAAGAAAACTTAAAAGTGGTTAATCATTCAAATTACAGTTGATAACTACTGCATTAAGTGATCTTTATAAAAAAAAGTATAACAATTACATAAGATAAGAATGACCCAAATGATCAAAACAAGATTAATATCAATCTCAAAATATATTAGGCTGAAAATAAACTAAAAGTTCTACAAAAGCATTTTCTCTAGGTGTAAAAAAAAAAAAAAAAAAAAAAAAGCTAAAACACACATCAATATGTTGAAATATAAGAGTGACAGTTATAGAATAAAGATAAGTCTAACAAGCCACTATTAGTAAGGTTAATAGTCAATGACTGTTCCATTATTTTAGATAAATCAGACCAAGCTTTGTAATTATGTACTTAAGTTGAAATATGAAGGGTTTGATTACTAAAATTTGAGAGATAATTAGGATAATCAAAATGCCAAAAAGTACTTACTAATCATTTGAATCTGTGGTAGGAATTGGTTCATTATTGTTAGAAGACTGTGCTGGGCGTCTGGAGTCCCTGGCAGTTGTACCAATAACATCAATAGTGCCAGACATTTTACGATTGGGGGGTGGTGCAGCTCTCTTGCCAAGGAGCCCAACTGGAGTACTACTTGAATCCGCTTGAAAAGAGATTATAAATACCACATTAAGTCCTACTGCCAATAACAGATAGATGGAACATTATGTCAAATGCTAGCCTTAAATGTTACCATATCTTATTTTTCAAGTTTTTCAAATAGAAAAATACAAAAACATGATAGAATGAACAATATGTGTGAGAAAATAATTAAAAGAAGAATCCATTATGCATTATTAAACAGATTTAAAAGTTAAACACTCTTGAAACTTCTCATGCAGGAAAACCTACAGAAGGAAGGATTTAAAACTTTATCATAACCACTAGTAAATCATATTTTGTTTAGTCCTCACTATTACAGTATGTAATACAAATTTTGTTCCTAGATAGATGATATTTCTTGATTGTTTGGGTTGGTGAGTCCATTGGAGAATGTTGTTTATGAGTTCACTCTTACTTCTCCAGCAGTATTAAAATTGAAAAAGCATGGATTTATCTTTTTATACATTTTATTATTTCAGTTTTCCTAAAGAACAAAATTGCTTTAATGAATCTAACATCTTTAAATTAAACCAATTTTTTTCTTTAGTAACATGTTCTGAAACAATTTTATTATCTATTGATATGTAATAGTATAGAAAAACATTTTTATTAGGGTACATTATTTTAAAACATAAATAAAAACATGCTTTAAAGAATTAAAAATGAGTTCTTTAGTTTCAGCCTTATTAATCATAAAAAGTAATTTATAATATTTACACAGTATTCTTGACACTCAAATTATACATCAATCCAGTAGATATTCATTGTAGATTTAAGAGAAATGCCAAAGTATTGAAAAATGAAATGAATTATTTTCCAGAATTTTTATCTTAATCATTAAGAAACTACCCCAAAAACAACTTTTATACAAACTAAGCTTAAATTTATTGAGTCAATATCAACAACAGCTTGATGACATACAGTCAAAATGACACTGAAGTTCTGGTTCCCATCAGATCATTGAAGTTAAGGGGTAATGAGTATATTCAAAACTTAGATGAGTAACCACTTATCTGATATAAATAATTTGATGGTTTCAAGTATTTCTATTGAATACTAATAATTATATTGTTTTAAGTAATTATTTCTATCTAAAAAATCATGTTTGTAATTATTGTGACAAGGAAATATGACACCCTCATACATTTGCTGGGTTCGTGGGGAAAGGAGGCAACACGTTGGATCGTTAGCCAACAGTAGTAGTCACCAAGAAAGAAAAATAGTGGCAGTAGAAATGCTGTTTCTCTTCAACACTCCCAATTAGCATTAGGAGACATAGTCATAAGAAAATCCCACACACTATTAACTATGTATGCATCAGAGGAGAGAGGTGATTGGGACAAAGGAATAAAACTGAAAAAAAAAAAAAAAAAAAAACCTGGTCATTTTTCAAACTGCGGAAAATAACTAGTGGCCGTCTGTATGTTGGAGAGAGAAGACATGTAGTTTGGATACAGAAGAAATCTAGATTCCAAAAATTCTGCCATGCAGAGAACACTGAGAGGAAAAAAGCTTCTCCTTCGAATAAATTCACACTTCAGGGTCAGGGAACCTCGTCAACTGAAACACCCAAAGTTAGAGACTTGTCCACGAGGAAAGAGATAAGAATTAATCTTGGTCTTATCTGAAATAAGACGTGCATCTTTCTATCAACGCATTATGGGAGCCCATAACGAAAGAAAAGAGAAAAGAAAAGACTGCTAAATCCTAAGTAAGTGAAAATACAATTGAAGTACATTCAAGTTTTTCTTGTTATATTCATGCTGATGTGAATAAAAGATAAATTACAGAAGGAAAGACTATCCCTGATAAGATAAAGGAGAAAAGAAGAGGGAATATTCCCTGAATGATAAACTTGAGATTTTGAATTCGTACTCTGCCATCAGACCCAAAGTCTGAAGGAAAGTAGACCCTATCTACCATGCTGAAGAACTGTGTTTTTACCTTCCGTCCTTTAAAAGAAAACTTTCTCACTTCTGGCTTTTACCTGAATTGTTTTTTTTTTTTTCTTCCTTATTGTTCAATAAAAGAATATTGTTATTTTTTATCTTCTTGACCCAAAAACTGAGTTTTCTTTTATTGTCGAAGTATGTTATTTGTTGAAGACCATGTATTTGAGGGGGAAAGCTAGCCAGTTACCCATGTTGAATTTTAATAACTCACCTATAACCCAACTAGTGGCTTTAAAATGTGGTTCAACTAAGGGTTGGTGATATCTGTAATATCAAATACTTGGCAAATCACAGCCCACCTATATGTCCAGCTTTAACTTGTGGACTTGGCGGGATTAAATGGAACCCTGCAAGCCTGCTGGGCGTAACATTATATATAAAGTATTCTTAGCCAATACAAATAATTTTTTTAAAAAATCTATTTGACCCATAGATAGGATTCTAATAGGTAATAGCACTTTGATGGTTGGTGGGGTTTTATGGCATATCAACCATTGTAGGTTATTTAATGCCAAATCTTTTTTTATGTGTATATCAAGTATATATGATTTGTAAGCAAGTACAGTTAAATGGTCAAACAATTCAATTCAATGCAAGTCTTTTGTTTGCTCACAGTTTAAGTATCAACCAGTTCTATTAGACCCAAAGATAGGACCCTATCAGGTGCTATCACTCAGGGTCAAAGTGGACCTAGGAGCAATGGCAATGAAGGGGTACTCCATATTCTCCCAATTTCTAAGCCTGGAGTGTTACCATCGGATGGCTTAGTGTCATATTCAGGACACCCGTTGTGGGAGAGGGATGTCTTACCCCACAACAGAGATACAGTTGGTGTCTTCTACAGCCCCAGCTGACTGGGTTGTAATACCACTCTAAGTCAGTAGACCAGTAAAGGAGTACTCTACACTCCCCAGATCTCCAGAACTGAAGCCTCACCATCAGTAACAGTTTAGTGTATTCCGAGAACAATTCTTTTGGTGAGAGAGGTCTATTCCTCTAAAGGGAAGTCAACATATCCTAAGTCCCACCAACAGAACAAATCTGCTCTAGAGTAAAAGCATTCATCTTAGAATGTCTCAATGGCAATTCAAATATATGGAGAAAAAAAATATTCACAACAGCAAAATATTAGCAAGTATTATATACTTACTATTTAATGGCACAGGTTTCTCTTCTGGGGTACTCCGAGAATTCACAACTGGAGTAGGTGCACCAGCATGGTGTACCTAAAAAAAAGAATCACAAATTAAAAAGCTCACTTTATATTTAATTCCTCTGTATGCATGGCATCAAGCATCATTTCATGCACAAACAAATATTTTACAACATCTAATGAACATACAAGCATTATTATGCCAAGTATGCATGTGTACATTATATATTTTAGTTTAAAAAAGATAAGAAATTTACAAATAATATATCTCCACACACAATCTGGCCAACTTATCCAATGATGACATTCTGCTGATTTTACACATCCAATGTTAGGTTAGCCTTTGTTCTATGTTGTCAACTGCAAATTGTTTCCCTGTTGACAATTCAATGAGCAGTGTGGCAAAGTGGTCCAACCAGCAGACAAGAAGCTTGTGCTTCTCTACAATTATTGTTTTGTAGTCAAGGGCTAGCAGTTGTTCTGGAGCCTCACCATCAGATGCAGTTTATTAATATATATTTACTAACAAACTTTCTTAAATTTACATGACCCTATATATCACCCACAAATAAGTACAGTACACACCTACTATTTTTGTATAAAAAGTTAAATTTCTACTAAACCAAAAAGGTAGTAAAGTTGGCAACCTTACTTGAGGGTGACCAAAAGGATCCCTTTTCAATAGCTACTACACCAAGGTGTAGGGGAGGGCACTACTTCTTTCCCTGGATTTCTCCTGTAATAAAATGGGAGGTGGGTGGATCGTATGCCTCCTCAGCAACAGAAAGAAAAGAGTCTCTCATAACTGAATATGTGGAATCATTTTCTCCTTAATACAACGTGAACAGCGGGATTTCTACGCTGAAAAATATCCCTTTTTCCAGCAAGTCTTCTAGCAGTTCTTCGCCCCAGTTCATCACTCATTCTGCATCACTTCGACTTGTTCCAAACGCCTGTCTCTCATGCATTCAGGCGGGATTTGAATCATCAGACCAAAACGCCACATCCAGGTCAATCGTACAATGTAGTAATTTACATGAGCACCAGCATGTAGGTAGCTGTGACATCAAACACGATTCACGATCGGGAGGATGTGAGTTCTATCTTCCCAATCGCCTGTTTCTCTGTCCCTGATCTCATTTTACACACCAGACATATTCATGCACACTTTGAACTGCTGCGTGCGTGATTTCTCTCGCCACAGCTCCACTTTACCCTTGATCCTTACCTTATAATGCTGAGTGTTAAGCAAGGCATAATCAAGTACCATAATTTGACCTGGGATTGAACCCCGGGCTCTTGGACCATTGGCGAACACTACTCATTAGGCCAATACCAGGAGTTTATTATTTCTTGTGGAATGTTATACAATCAAAACTGATATTATTAGGAACTATCTATTACCAAACTCTACAGTACTAAAATTCTAACAAAAAAATATGAATATGTAGCAACCCAAAAGTAAGTATAACCCTTATTTATAAATCACACAATTTTCTTTTTTTTTGGTTAGTTTCAATGCAGTACTTTTTCAATAAATAACCAAATAATATCAGTTTTGAGTGTATGTTCCACTAAAAATAATTAAATCCTGGTATTTTTGGTGTAGGAGAAAATTTTTTTCTTTTCCGATAAAATTTGGTAAAAGTGTACTTATTTATGGGCAATATTATAGGTCCACATGCATATTTGCATGAATATTAAAGTTAAAGTCACCAGTGGAGATTTAAGACAATCAACTCAAAACTAATATTATAAAATTCTTAAAGTTCAATGTCTTTTGCAAAAAATTAATTCAAATAAAAACTGACAGCTCACCATGATTTTATTGGTTTGATTTTCCATTCGAAGACGTCTCTGTTTTTCACAGTATTGCTGCCATGTATCCTCATTAAAACCATAATTGAAATAATCTGTAATGTCAGCACCTGAAAAGAAAAAAATACATTTTCTTTTCACTCAAAATCACCAACTGTATACTACTTTAAAAAATGAGCCCAATTATCAACTAGGCTAAGATATCTTGCTATATTCACTCTAAAAACTTTGTTGTTTGAAATCTGAAGTTGCTGCTATCAGTTCTCATATCCTTTTAGGTGAAAATATATTAATGGTAGATTGGTTATGTTTCAACCCTTGTAGGTTATTTAATGCCAAATCCTTTTTATATATATTAAATATATACGATTTGTAAATGAATGATTTGTAAATGAATAATTTGTAGGTAAAATTTTTAAACAAGCCAGAGCTCAATTGTTTGCACACAGTTAAATGGTTTCAGGTATTGCTATCAAACACGAATAATTCTTTTTGACATTATTCATTCATTTGTACACAGTTAAATGGATCCAAGTATTGCTATGTAAAACTAATAATTCAATTTAATATCAGTCATTTGTTTGCACACAGTTAAATAATTTCAAGAATAGAAAATAATTAGTTATTTCTATATGATCCATAGATGGGACTCTAACAGGTATTAACACTCCAGGTCAGAGTGGATCTGGAATAATGACAATGAAGGAGTACTCCACTCTCCTAAAACTCCAGGACTGGAGCCTCACTATCAGATGATTTAGTGTCATATCCTGGATGTTTGGTTAGGATGTCATACCCCTCTACAGAGATGCAGTCAGCATATTCTACAGCCCCAGCTGACTGGGTTAGATCTAATTCTTAAACACAAGACTATTTATATACACATCAATAATTCTAAATATTACATTAAGACAGTAAACATTAAACAAGCATTCATAAATTGAAACAACAGAAGTCACCATGTATCATTTAAGAATAGCAATAGTTGAATGAATGTAATTCTAGATTATTTCACAAGATTTTAAGTTATTGAAATAACTTTTCACATCTTATCTCCTTAAATACTTTATGCTGAGTGCTATTTTACAATATAAAACCATAGTAAAGAGAGATGAGGTCAGACACTAAAAAACATAATATAGTTATAGCCTTTTTCTTGATGGAAAATATTCAAAGATATGTATTTACCAACCTCTTGCACAAGTAGGATTTAACACAAGGTCACTTTTTAAGCAGAGTTCAACAGATTTGCATTTAGAGTTTTCCTTCTGGTAGACCAGTTGTCATACTAAGGTTGAAGAACACAGTCTGCCCTACTATTTATTCATAGCTAGAGGGAGAATAATTGGATTCATTCCTATCCCAAGAGTATTAATGCTATTTGAAATGCAAACAACCTCCTCCAGGATTTGAACTCAGTTTGTCATGTATATTTCCAATGACAATAACCATTACATCACAAAGATGTATGTGCCCATGAGCAAAGGTTGAATGTTCTGTGATCAATTTTATTTTTGTGACCTCAGGTAGAGATCAAAGAAATAAGGATCCAAATGGCTAAAAACTCCTTGACAACAACTAGTGTCTGTTATCTGATAACCACTTATAGGTTCCAAGTGTGTATGGAATAGAAAGTATAAAAGAAACAAAAGTAAAATAAATGTGATGGTCACTAACTACCAGTAAACTGACTGGAATATGTTTTAATCATAGGAAAATCATTATCTAGATCAGGGCGTCTGAAAGTGGCCCATATAGACTCCTGGGAGTAAATAAAATCTTAGCAAGGTGAATAAAAGTATTGGGTCCACATAAAATGAATTTACTCATTTGCATATGTAAATCTTTTTATAATATAATCGGAAGAAAGTTATCTAAATCATATAGACTAGTTGCCAAATATAAAAAAAAAAAATTCTAGCAAAACAGAATGTGGTTTTTGTGGTTCAAACTCAAACCTAATACAGGGTGATCCCCCCACCAAAAAAAAAAAACAAAACCCATATATTTTTGTAGAAGTAATAATGGGTTCTGTTTTTTTTTGGGGGGGGAGGTCACCCTATATTTATGATCTACTCAGTATCCATCAAACCTATCCTTCCTAGTAAAAAATAATTCAAGAATTTAAAAAGGTGCATTTGCATTTATAGTTTACCGTTTCTTTTTTCATTTAAATTGTATTAAGCACTGGTAAATTAGTTATGTTTTGTTATTTAATGTTCAATCAATTTATTTGGGAGTTAAGATTAATTTTGGTTACAAGTAAAAAAAAACCTGAAAAGCCCTGGTCTAGGGTCTTTTGTTTTAAATCAACTCAGCTTTAATAAAAATGTTTTCTCCCTTTCAGAGATTTTTTCACGGGTTTCATTAGACAGATAAAAAAAAAAAAAAAAAGACCTGAAAAGCAGTACTCCCCAACTAAACTCCAACCACTATTAGATGTGCTTTCTACATAACAGACATATATCTAAACCCTAATTTTATTTCATTTCATTTTTTTGCACACACTAGTCTCAAAGCTTTCATTCAAACATACAAGATAGAAATAAAGGAATCTTCCTAAGTCTTAAATGCAATTTTCTTCTTTGACTTTAATATGAATTTGCAACCTAACGCATCATCAAGATGTGCAGATAGCAGAGTTCCCCAACTCTGTCATCATCCTTTCCTATCATTCATTGCACTTTACAGGTTCTCCAGACTGAATCCAGTGTCTGCACAGAGCAGATGTACGAGATTTTTCAGGTAAACCAACACTGGCATGACCATGTATAGAAATCTATAAGAGAACATCCCTTATAAGTTTATCCTTACTACTCCAGAAGTGCTCTGCATGTCTTATTTATTTAACTTGGATGTTTTGTCAGATGGGAAGCAAGTAGCTATACAGCTGTTGTTTTATTGAGTGTTGTTTTCAGGATATTGAAAACAGCACATAACATTCTTGTGTAGTTCCCATCTAGCCTTTTCTCCACCCATTTGGTTAGTGTCCAGGTGGTGCATTTATCAGTAGCACTGACAGAGCCACAACTTTTGTTTTATCAGAGAGATCAGATTTCCATATGATAAATAACCTGTCAAATAGTAGTCTACACTTTCGCCAGGCGTATGTTGTCACTGCTTTCAGTAGATGAGATATTACTGCTGAGGTATGCCACTTAAAGTAGAGATAGCTCCTTCTTATTTAAAACAGATGAACTGTTTTATTTGCATTCACATAGGGACCAATGCCTCCTACTACCTGCTCCAGACTATGCAGCAAGGATTCGGTTTGAGCTGGTGTATTTGTGAGAAGCGCTATGCAGTTTACGTCTGTCATAGTTTCTGTAGGATATTGTCTGTTTCTTGTCTTTTTTTAGTGTGAAACTTTTCTTTTATCAGATATATTGACATTCATAATACATAATCTATGAAGATAATAAACACATATGGTGCTAATGTATCTCCTTACAAGACCCTAGCATCAATGTTGAAAAAGTCAGTGTCACCATCAGGTGGGCAAACCATTGCTTTCATGTTTTTTGCAAAGTATCATTATAGTGCTATCAGTTTCTTTGAGGACACCATATGTTAGTAGTATTTGTTTCATCTTTCTATGGAATCAAACGCCTTGGAGAAATCTATAAACAATAGTGTTACCTCAAAATTTTTGGCACATAATCCTTCAATGATTAGAGAATTGGAATCTAGACAGTTGTAGATCTAATTCTCCAAAAGCAATTCTGATTTTTCCAAAGAATTTTTTTACTTCATTATTTAATGCCAACTCCAGTTTACACACACAACCACACACATTATATATAATTTGTAAGTGAATAGTTTATTTCTGAACAAGTTAAAGCTCATTTGTTTACAGACGGTTAAATGGTTTCAAGTATTGCTATTTAATTTAGTAATTTTATCTAATACAAAAAACTTGCACACAGCTGTATGGTTTCAAATAACAAATAATCCCTCAGTTCTATTTGACCCATAGTTAGGACCCTAACAGGTACTACCACTCGGGGCAGATTTTTCAGGTTATCTCATTTTTCCATAACTCCTATTGACTTCCATGGAACTTTTGGTTTTGTTGGTATGCACTCAGCTACTAGGATTTGGTTTTACAATGTCCTATCTGATGATTATTCATTCAAAGATGTATGCACAAACTTTTACAATGGCACAATTTGTTGTAACATACTCTATTGAAACAGGGTGCATTTATATGACAAAAGTCAATTTCTATTAGATGTGACTCATGGCAGAGCTTGAATATGATATGCTCAGAAAACCATATATCCTCAATTCAACATCCAGGAAGATATCTTATTTGGTAGTTATGGTATGTATGACTGCAAGCTTGATTTTATGTATATTGAAAAGCAACATTAACATATTATTTAAAATATTTAATACAGTATACATCATACAATATTAAATATTATTATTGAACGATATCAGATTTGATATTTTTTTTTTTTATATTTGTAAACAAAAGACTTCCATTCATAGTCTCAAATTGAATATAGATAAGGAAAATAAAATTTTGAAATTTTTTTTTTTCAAATTAGCATCAACCCAATGTTTTGATCTGAAAATATTGTTAGTAAGGAATTTCAATAATAAAAAAATTTTCTTTAAAAACTACGATTTAAAAGTTGTTTGTTTTTTTTTTTCCAGGGAATGTATTTGTAAATTTTGCATCAAGTAATAAACACAAGTAAATTCCAATTTAGAAATAAAAGGAAGAAAAAAAAAGTTAACCTGGTTTTCTCCATGGTTTGTCTTCAGCTTGTAAACTGTCCAAATCATAATCATACGTTGGAATTCCATTGTTCAAACCCACGGCTTCAAGGTCAATTCCTTTGCCTTGGGTTTTGTTCATTCCACCAGTTCCACCTAAAAGAGAAATCATACAAAAATTTCAAAAAACAATAGTATACAATATCATTGAACAATTTTAACCCAATATTACAAAATATTATGAGTATCAAGGTAGTTATTGAAACAGAAGCTTTTCTTTTAGGCATTACAATTTTTTCTTTTTTAGATTTGCAACTAATCTCATTTTCACATATCAGACCCCAGATTCAGAGTTAAATTTTTTCTATCAATGAAATATTAATAGCTATGAAATCAAAATAACAGATAGAAATGTAAACAAAAACAATTGTTTAATGTCTACAGTATTCAATTCAATGTTTATTGTTTACTAAAATTTTGAGTTAAAAACTGTGATTTAAAAAAAAATTTTTTTCCAATAAACGAATGTGATGCTATTTGCTTGCAATAAAAAAATTAGAACCTCAAGAACGAATTTTGAATTATTTTAGTACACACGCATATATATTTTTTTAATAATGAGTGCATTCATTACAAAATAGAAACCTCTCTGCTTGCAATATCTACACAAAAATAAATAGTGGCTCAATGAAAAATAAGATTTTCCCCTTTGAGTAGTTGCTAGAATTTTTCATTGCTATCTCCCCTGAAATGATTAATCTAAGAAAAATAAAATGTGATTTCTTTCTTCAGGAGTCACCCAAACCAAAAAAAGAGGAAGGAAAAGTGTCTAAATTAAGATTTTAATGTGGATGATAAAAAAAAAAATTAATTATCTATGTTCAGCTCTTTTGCATGTCATTCTTATTAAATCAAATATAGTGAAAAAATTTTTTTTTAAATTCAAACAAAAATTAGAATACAAAAATGGTAATAGCCAAAGAAAAAAAAATGATTCTAGTATTATTACAAGACAATATGAAGCAACAGAAGCAGAATATGAAAGTGAATATTCACTAAACTTTATTGACAAATATAATTTACAATTAATAATTGTTATGAGTTCTGAAAATAATAAAATATAACAAGTATTAGATTAGTCTGTTCTGTGCCATGAAAATAGTGCTAGCTGTGAGATTTGGTTTGGGTGTGTTTTATGGCATATCAACCATTGTGGGTTATTAATGCCAAATATTGTTTTATATATATATATATATATGCGTGTGTGTGTTATGTATTGACCCTCGACCGATGCACCTGTGTAAATAAGCGGAAGAACAGCAGAAGCAGGTGTGCGTTAGAAAATAATATAACCAGTTGGAGAGAGGATGCCAAAGTAGGAACCAGCTCCAGACAGAGGGCTTTGGGCCCTAGTGACCCCCCGTTGAGCAACCCAAGCCAAGATGCAAAAGAAGTGCTGCTATGGTCGAAAGAAGAACTTAGGTCAATATAGCAGTCCGTCCTTGTCTGCACTCATTTCCCACACACAACAAACATCACCTTTTCAAAAATAAAGTGTGAGAGATTTATATAAAGAAGTGTATTTGTTCGTTATTGAAGTCGTCATTATCAGTTGATTATGTTCCCGTGTATATTTGTATACGCGTAGTTTACTATACAACATATGTATGATTTGTAAATGAATAGTTTATAGGTGATATTATTTTTAAATGAGCCAGAGATCATTGTTTGCACCCAGTTAAATGGTTTCAAGTATTGCCATCACTAATAATTCTCTCTGATATTAATCTTTTGTTTGCACACAGTTAAAGGATTTCCAAAATTAACACGAATAATTCTATTAATAATAATCCCTAGTAAAAGATTGAACAGTTTTATGGGACTCATAACGATACTACCACTCCAAGTCAGAGTGAACCTGGGAATAATGAAGGAGCACTCCACATTCCCCAATCTCCAAGACTGTGGCCTTACCATCAGTTTAATGTCATACACAGGATACTATAATAGGTTTCAAGTATTGCTAACACTAATAATTCTATTCAACATAATTCATTCATTTGCAAACAGTTAAATGGTTCAATCTAATAATTCAATTTAATATTAATCATTTGTTTGCACACAGTTAAATGGTTTCAAGAATAGTAAATGATTGAATGTTTCTATTTGACTCATAGATGGGACCCTAACAGGTACAACCACTCTGGGACAAAGTGGACCCAGGAGTGAAAACAATGAAGGAGTACTCCACATTCCCCCAAAGCTCCAGGACTGGAACTTCACCATAAGATGGCTTAGTGTCATCCAACAGGATGCTTATGTGGGTGCAGTCAGCATATTCCACAGCTCTAGCCATCAGGGCTGACAACATTATGTGAATAATGAAGCATCAATTTAATGGGATGGAAGAAACAGACTAATTGTAAAACTTTAATTTTACATTCACTAAATTCAATTACATTATTTAGCTCCTGATACCCTCACAATTGTTATTTCCTTCAAGGTATTCATTAGAAATACATCAACCAAGTTGAGTTTATTAGTTTTGAATTATCAGTCTAGTAATTAATACAGATTATTTAAAATGAAATGAATATGGTAGCCACTTGCTCAGTGGTATGAGCTGTCATTCTTTCATATATATTTCATTAAATGAATTAAAAACAATATCTCCAACTTGACAATTCTATAAACAACATAATAACACTACTTACCCGATGATGAGGATTTATTGTAACCGGTACCTTGTTTGAATATTCGTGGTGTTCTGGGGGAGGAAAAAAAATATTACAACAATTGCAATAATGAAAAGCAAACTATTTATTTTAGTTTTAACCTGAAAAGTTTGGATATAATAATTAGTGAATAAATTTATTTTTTTAAACTCTTAAAACAAATCTATGAATATACAGTCTAGAGCACTTGACAAATAAAAGAAAAGAAAAAAAAAAAAAGAAAAAAAAACGTAACAATCTATAAATCTAATATCTTGGCTTTCTAAATAAAAAAAAAAAAAAAAAAAAAAAAAAAAACACCTTAAAATGTATAGTTAGAGACACATATCACAAAAAAAACAAAAACAAAAAAACACAAGATGTAAAGATATAGAAGAGTCATTTTTTTTTTAAAATTAAAATAAATAAAAATATTAAAATTGAGAATTAAAAAATAAAACTTACTCATAAACGGCGGGTCCTGTCTTAATGTCACCAATAGTGACCTGCACAAAGTCATCATCATCAGAATCATCATCATCTTTTCTGTCACCACCGTCATCTTCTCCACTCTGGAATTAATTTTTTTTTTTTAGATTATTATAATAATGATAGGTTTAATATAAAAGGGCCATAAAAAAGGATTTTAAATATTTCCCAAATATAGAAAGAAAATCAGATTATTTTGAGGCATATTCATTTTAACATCAATTAAAATCAACCAACTTTTCTTCCCTTTGATATTATTATACCCACTAACCTATGCAACAATGAACAGGAGTTTTCTTGAAAATTTAAAAAAAAAACAAACGAAAAAGCAACATTCTTTTTCACACCAAAAAGTATTAAAATTATTAAACCAATCAGTCACATTGGCTAACCAATCTCTCCATGTTGTGATGTTTTCAAAAAAAAAAAAAAAAAAGTTAGGCACCAGTTTTGGTTGAAACTCTAAAAGTGCCACAGATCAGTTTCACAAAATGAAAGCTTGAGCGCTGGTTGGTTGGGTTTTATGGCATAGATTATTTAACGCCAAATCCATTTTTATGTAAATAATCAGTTCTATCTAAAACAATTCAGTTTAGCATGAACACACAATTTAATTGTCAAAAACATTTCTATTTCAAACTATTCAATTTAGTGTAAGTATAGTTTCAATGTCAAAAACCATTTAATTTCAAACAATTCAGTTTAGCATAAGCACACAGTTTAAATGTAAGTACAGTTTAATTGTGAAAAACAATTCTATTTAAGTACAGATTTTGTTTACACAGTTACATGTCAAAGCAGTTTTATGTTAAACAATTCAGTTTAGTGTAAATACAGTTTCAATGTCAAAAACAGTTCTATTTGAAATAATTCAGTTTATCATAAGTTCGGTTTAATTGTCAAAAACATTTCTATTTCAAGCTATTCAGTTTAATCAAACAATTCAGTTTAGCATAAGTATGCCGTTAGTTCTATTTAACCCATAGATAGGGCCCTATCAGGTGCTACCACGCCAGGCCAGAGTGGACCTGGGAGCAATGGCAATGAAGGCGTGCTCTGTATTCCCCAAGGCCCCAGCATTGCTGGGACCTCACCATCAGACTGTTTAGTGTCATATCCAGGACACTCGTTGGAGGGGGAGGGTCTTACTCCTCTGCAGAGGAGCAGTCGGCGTATTCTACTGCCCCAGCCGATTGGGCAATACACAGAGTTAATGTCAAAACAGTTTTATTTCAGATAATTCAGTTTTGCATAAGTACACAGTTTAGAGGTCAAAACAGTTCTATTTCAAGCAATTCCGTTTAAAGTAAGTACGCAGTTTAATGTCAAAACAGTTCTATCTAAAACAATTCAGTTCAGCATAAATACACAGTTTAAATGTATAAAAACAGTAAACACCATGGCAGTGAAGGGGTACTCCACATTCCCCAAAGCTCCACCATTGCTGGAACCTCACTATCAGATTGTTTAGTGTCGTACAGGACACTCGTTGGGGGGGGGGTCTTACCCCCTCTGCAGAGAAGCAGCCGACTGGGCCCTTGAGTGCTGGTCAGTTCCATATGTTATTCTGTGTCTAACTGCAGTTTACTTTGACCTCCCAGTACTAGAAAGAAAGACTCCTTTCTGCTGACCATAGAAGCACTGAATACTTCAGCCCATTTTATATATATATATATATATATATATATATAAGCCTTTCATACCGATCAAATCCTTCTCTATGCCTACACAGATGCACACACATATACACTATGCCAATACACATACATACTCAGAGATAGGCTCACACCTAAATATATGTACCTAGAGATAAAAGGGCTTATAATGTCACTCATATATAGTTTAATAATTTAAAATTTTTTGGGGGTGTGAAAAAAATGAAAGAGCAACAGATCACTCACCTCCCGGCCAGAAGTTAAGTACCATAGTATTTTACTCTCATGTGCTTGATTTAAAACTGATTCCATTCACAAAATTCTACTGTAGATAAGACTAAATACAAAATCTCCATAGGTTATGAAATTATGAGTACAAGTAAATAAAAATAAAATAAAAATAAAAAAAACATGATATTATATGAAAAATATGCATGGTAATGCCAACTTAATAAGGAAGGCAGTTTATAGCACTATGTTGTCAGAAGCTTCTGGACACTAACAGATAGACTGCACATGATCATGATTATCAAAAACAATCACACATCCTTGAACTTGTACATGAAAAAATGACATTTACCAAATACCTCTTCATGCTGCTTATTAATTTGGATCAGGGGAATAGTACACCATTATTATGGGGTAATATGGAAGAGTATCAATGATGTTATGCTGCAAATATTCCCTAATTCCAAAAGCTTTATGGTGTTGGGCACTGTCATTAATGAAGAGGGAATAAGATGCCAGTGTGTGATCATCAAAATCAAGCACACAACTAATTGAAGGACTTGATCCTGTTCCATTGGCTGTTATGATAGCTTTGCAATATACACAAAATCAGCCCCATACCAAATTGAATCTATTTCCTGGATGTTGAGTTAATGATATACAGTTCTCTGCGATCAGTCACACGTAATATAAATGGACTCTAGTCAAACAAGTGAACTTTCTCTCTCAAGTGTAGATGTTTCAATTTTGCCATTGCACCAGTGGAAACATTTGTGTATGCTTTGAAATGAGGAGTAATCATCAAATAGAATGTTGTAAAGCAAGATCATCAGCTTTTAACATGAGTGGAGTTAATATGTCATTAATCTTAAAATAAACAACTTGTTGAACTGTGTTCTTTTCTGATAAGTTTTACAAGCAACCTGTCTTCATGAACATTAGTTTTCTTGGTCATCTGCTCCTCAAATTAGCCTTTAGATCATCTATGTTCTTGTGCTTTTATAGCAGATGACCATCACTGTATGGCTTATGCAGAACCATTTTCCAATTCACCAACAGGACAATAGAGTAAAATGCATCCCAATAATCTAACATTGACTGCCACTAATTCTTTACCTCAGAATTAAGGTAAACTTTAGTTTAGATTTTTAACCGGACATTGGCCTAGCGGTTAGAGTGTTCGTCAATGGCCTGGGAGACCTGGGTTCAATCCCAGGTCGAGTCATACCAAAGACTTTAAAAATGGAACTTGATACCACCTTGCTTAACACTCAGCATTATAAGGTACGGTTCAAGGGTAAAGTGGAGCAATCCAGGGAAAGGAGTAGCGCCCTTCCCTACACCTTGGTGTAGTAGCTATCGAAAAGGGAGCCTTCGGGTCACCCTCGACTATGGTCGCTAACTTTACTTACTTAGTTTAGATTAGAAAACCTTTAATTTTTAAGGCAGAGTCACACCACAAATTAAACTGCAAATTTCCTGTGCATGGTGTGACGGTCCAGCGGCAGTCATGGAGGGGTTAATATAAAAATAAAAATCACGTCACAAGGACTGGAAATGGTCTAGACGAATGTTTTTGAGCCCTAGAAACAGCACTGGATAAACTGAAAAGAGCAAAGGTCATGATCCAGACAGGGAAACGACATGTGATTGGTCGAAGCAGTTAGAATGTTTTTACTGCCAAAAAAGATAGAAATTCAATAGTCAGTTGCAAGCTTCGCCAGGAAAATGAAAGGTCATCTTTTTACGAAGTCCAGTGAAAACGAAATTCTGGTGATAGAATGACATCATGGAATTCGGCAACTCCGTTGAATAAGAAACAAAAATTCAATGCAAAAGAAGATGCGACATCATAAAAAAGAAGAATGATGCATTTAGATTCATTAATTTGGAACTTAACGAATATATAAAATATTTAAAAAAAAAAAAAAAAAAAAAAAGGAACAAATTCAAATGAAGAAAAATAAACCCGACAAGAATCATTAATTTAGCCGTTGAGCTCAACAGAGAAAAACAGAATTAATGATATGAAGAAAACCTTATAAAAAGAGAAAAGGTTAGGCGAAAACATTTTTCTTGTAAATGATAATTGTGTCCTAAGAAAAAAAAAAAACTTGAATGTTTTTTTTTTTTAAGATGTATTGTAATTCCTTCTCTAAAAGAAGTTATTTCGAGGAATTCAAATGTGGCGAATACTAATTGTATTCAAATGGAAAATCGTAGATAACCGAAAGTTTATTTAAAGTTATTTCTAACTGCAGAAATAATAATTGAGAATTTATTATCACAAGTGATAAATTACATTGAAGAAAATCCTTTATGTTTAAGGATTTTGGCAGAAATATCTGAAGAGATATTCTAAAAGTCGTTTGCTGTGCGCAACTTATGTTGGATAACATTTTTATATACTTAAAAATTGTAACTACTTCCAATATGAAGAGAGGATATTTTATTGTTTTCTAAAGGGACAAAAAACAAGGGGAGAAAGGGGAAGTTCCCTCCCCTTAACTGTAAAAGAAACGAAGTAAGGATATTTTCAATTTTAAAATAAATTGAAATTAAGAGATCGTTTCTTGACGGATACAGTTAAACAAAATTGGCAATGACTCTAGCTTCATTTGGAAAGGTGAACTTTATTGTTGACTTGACATCTTCATACATGTATATTTTTGTGTTTTTATTTTCAAAATTTTATTTTCTTTAAAATAAAAAAACACACAAAAAAAAAAAAAAAAACAACATATAGCCACATATCATATTGTTTGTCTAGTTCGGAATTCATCACGCTTTCATTTATACAACGTCGCTATCTCAACCCTTGACACATTCTTATTCGTCCACAAATTAAACCTATAAGTAGTCTTTATGTTCGACTAGCTATATGAACTTTTGGAGTTATCACCAAAATATAACTAGTCACGGAGAATCAATTGGATAAAGACTGGGTGGTACGCGACTATAGTCAGAAATTCTCCCTGACATCCAGGTTAATGTAACCTGGAAATATAGGAATGCTACAATGGGTATACCATATACTGGCAATTGTCACAACATGTACAAAACATAAAAATGCATTTTCGTTTGTCTTCCACTGGAGACAAACAAATAGCACAATATTTCCTCAAAATATTTTTTGTTTTATTAAATTATTTACTGATAAATTGGGTGGTGCTCAGTGCTGGAGTATATATATATATATATATATATATATATATGAATGAAATAAGACATTTTCATCTAAAACACTAATCTATGAAATAAAATATCTTTAAAATTAAAACCTTTTGTTTGGACAATATATATATATATATATATATATATATGCGAGGTTCCTAGTTTTCATTTACTAAGTTTAGTTGAGTTTGATAGAAGAGACACTCAAATCCAACTTACAAGCATTGATTCACTAACCTAGCTCTACAACCATTAAACTTTGTGAAGTTGCCTAGTTACCACTAAGATTATTTTAGTTTTTGGCATATGGTCAGAATTATGGAGCACCAACTGAGAACTGAACTGATGAGTAATTGTCTGCAAGCCTACCTCACTAACCATCACATTAACCTTATAAAAAAAATTAAAAAAAAGTGGAGAAAAAGTTTCAAACCAAAGGGTACCTTTTTTAAAATACTATTTTAAATGTAAACAAAAAAAAAAAAAAACTGTAAGACAAAAAATTTTATATTTTAAATTCTTAGCTTCTCTTTGTTATAAGGACACATTTTTATTTAACTTCTGTTTATAGTACCTACCAATAATGTTATATCTTTTAAGGGTAAAAAAAAATTAAATTAAACCATTGTTTATTAACTCAAAAACCGATTTTTTTCTAAATACTTTTCATAGTTCTTAAAACAAAATATATTCATTTTTAATCAGTATAACTAAAAAAGACTATGAATAAATGAATACTTTTCATTTGAATTAATATGCAAAATTTTCCACTTAAAAATAAGGACACATTTTTAATTTTTAACTTCTTTTTATTGTTACGTTCTTATAGAAAAATTAAACAAATACATTTTTTATTATAGTAACTCAACAGCCAAATAAGAACTGAATTTAAATTTTTCATATTTTTTTTTTAAAGTTTAGAAAAATAAATTATAATGTTTAAGGTTACAAATTTTTTAAAAATATGTATTTTAAAATGTAAAATAAATCAATAAAATAAAATAAAATCCTAAAATAAAAGAATATTGCAATATGTGATTTCTTTGATTCTTTTATCATTGAATTTTTAGAAGGCAAATAAAAATTTAAATTAAAACTACATAGCTAACAAAAAATTGTTCTGTAAGAATAGAAAATAAAAATTTATTGAAAACAAAACAAAAAATTTTTTAAAAAATGAAAATGTTCTAAACCTTTCATTAGTATAGGGTTACATATTTTTATATATTATTTTGAATGTAAACTTATAAAAAAAAAATCATAAAATAAAATACTTTTCATTTGAATTAATAAGCAAAACCTTTCAACTACAAATTAGGACACATTTTTAATTGTTAGCTGACCCTTCTCTTCTGATATTTCAAAATTATAATGTGAGGCTTATCTATTTGAAGATACTTTAGTTGTATGTTTTATTTCCAAATAAATGCCAGATATAAAAGTTGAGAAAAACTAATGTTAACTAAAAAGAATTTTTTTAAATATCATCTCAGAACTTTTTCAAAAATGGAACAAAAGTCTTTAGTATCTGCTTACCAATTCACCAGCCTCCTTATCATCGGGGTCCTTTTTCACTGGAGTACTGTCTGTCTCCTTAGGAGTAGATGATTTCTCCTCTTCTTTTGGAGACCCTGAAGACTTGATGCTTGTCTGAGTATCTTCATTGACATCTCTTCAAAAAGAAACAAGATTAAAACATTATATTTGATATTGCTTAACTAAGAAAAACATGAGATTATAATTACTTCTTTAATTCTACTAAAATGTCTTGATGATAACTCCAGATTATATTTGCCATAAAAGAAATAAAAAGTAATGGTAGAAGTTTTACTTTACGAATGAAAAGTCTAAATATAAGTCAAAGACTTTTCAAGGACTTCTGACAATACTAGTCTATACCTGTGCTGTCAAAAATGAGGCAAATATGAAATCAATATATTTTGTACTAAAACCTTACTGTTATTAGCTTAAACGTGAGTCTTCAGATATATTGAGTCGAGTCATAAATAATTACCGTATTTTTAAAGCAAGTCATAACTACACATTTCAAACTTCTGTTTTAAATGCAACCAAAAATTACCAGATTAAAGAATGCTTTCATTGGTCATTCTGATTTCAGTAATGAAAGAGTGCACATCTTAATTTAATCTATGATCTCACAACATCCCTAAAATAGAAGAACTGAAAATACATATTTGACATGTTGTAGGAGCTTAAGAATAACAAAAACACTACAGAAACAACAAAGAAAATTTGTAGTGTTTATAGTCAAAGTGTTATAACTGACTGCTAAGTCTGAAACAGGTTTTCAAAATTTCCTTCTGGTATTATGTCATTGAGAGATGAACTCAGACCAGGTCACTAATTAGACCTCAATCAAGATGCTTTACAAAAAGAATTGACAGAATGCAATCCATCCAAAAATATTAGACAATTAGCACTTGACCCCAACATATCCCAATCCACAGTCACTTGAAAAAAAATAAGGAAAGAGAGCAAGCTGGGTGTTTGGGTTCCCATACTCTTAGGGAGAAGATTGCATATCTATATCAACAAGTCTTCTTTCAAGGCAGAGAAATGACCCAATTCTCAAAACTAAAGAAACCAAATCTATTTGGCCCAAAGATGGGACAGGTGGGAAAAAAAGTCCTTTATGATGATGTTCAACACAAAAGATAGTGGATTGACAAGGATGAATCTCCAGTCTACTCCAAAAGTGGAGCTTTAGGGAAGAAAAGTTATGCTGTATGGTGTAAAACCCACAGTATTATTCATTCTGAGTTTTTACACCACAATCAGACACTCAATGTAGACTTATACTCCCATGTACACAAAAATCTTCAAAGAAAATGCTTCACACATATGCTTCTCTATAACACAATGCCATATTCTACCCTATCCACCATATTCATTAGACCTTGCACCAAGTGAATTCCATCTTTTTCATTCTCTACAAAATGCTGTGAATGACAAATTTTTCTCAAGAAAATCAGGTGAAAATATTTGTGGAAAACTTTGTGACCTCAAAACCAATTGAATTTTGCGAGGAATCAACAAGCAACCAAATAAGTGGCAAGAGGTGATCCAAAATAATGGCTATTATACTATTGATTGAATTTAATTGTTTAATTATTCATCAGTAAATTATATTTTACTAAAATAGAAATTATTTATGACTAAGCCTAATATTTTCTAATATTTGAGCCATATATAATTATGAAAATTTATTATGACAAATGTAGAGCACCCAGTGAGAATCAAATTCACTAATGTAGTAATGGTAAACTTAGCTAACTTGCTAACCACTATGCTACGGAAAGTAACAATTATTTTTTCCCCCAAGACTTTAATAGAGTAACTACAACAAAAAATATACAACTAACTTTAAATTACAGAAGATTTTTGTGTAACACCTAAGAGTAGAATTACAATAAAGTGAAGCTGAATTCAATTCTTATGATAAATCCATTATATTTTAAGATTAAATAAGCTTGAATTGCAGAAAATGATGAAAATAAGATGTACTTACGTTGTTGAAGAAGGTTCATTATTCTCTTTGGTTTCAGAATCTGATTTAGTAAAGAAAAAAAGACAACATAAAGTCATTTTGAGTAATGAGTTCCAATTATAAACTATAAGAATTCATTTAACTGAACAAAGAAATTTCTGGAAATTCTTACAGACTAAATTATAAAATAATATATTATATAGGATTAGGATATCTACATTTTGTCACAAAAACATTATTACTTTTATGATTTATTTACATTTTCCATTTTATTTCTAAAGTTTATACTCAGATTTTCAATATCACAGAATATGAAATAAGCAAACTGATCATATTAGATTTTGATGCAAAAAAAAATGTATAAACTGAATTGTAAATATTTCAAGAATATTTTCATGAATGAATCCATTAAAATTTTAAAAATTATCACAAAAGAACAAAAAGTATACAAATATACCCCTTTTTAGGTACACAAAAAGCCTATAATGATAAAATTTTAATAGTGACATCAATTTGAGACAACCTATTGATGTTTATTGCTTTAAAAGAATATTAGTGGAATATTGACCATCAAATAAACTTCTAAATGAAGAAGTAATTTTTAAAAATTGTCAATACAAGAAATATTTCCCTTAAATTTTTTTTCTCTCGCTTTTTCTCTCTCATTTTATTTGTAAAATTAGTGAAAATTTAATGAAAATTTCACTAAAATATTTCTGGAAAAATTCATATTAGCAAAAAAATATTTTTAAACATATTTTCAATAAATCTACATAAATTTGTTTATTTTTTTTTTTCCTTTTATTGTTTGCTCTTTGCCTTAAAATATTAAGAAATAAAGAAATTCATCAATAAGTATTACGACATTTTTCATGTATAGATAGATAGATAGTTAGCAAAGTATTAATTTACCATATATGAAGGCTCTCATAAAGGATATTTACTGCTTGTTAGATTGGTTATTAAAGAAGATGTCTCTTGTCATATTCAGTTTAACACCTTATTGGTCACTGAACTTTGAAGATGTTCACTTATGTTTTAAAAGAAAACCTAGCAAGGATATATTAGGAATATGTGAATTCAGGACAGACAGCAACAGCATGTAAAAACTGAAGAGATTCACAGAACCATCATCAACAAACAAGGATGGTAAACACTTACCAAAAGGGAAAATTGTATATAATCACATCCCAATTTAACACAGGTACAACTCAACCAATCAGTCAATACATGATACAGTATACACTGCACTCCATAATGTAGGTTTTAAAGCATATCAACCTTTTCAGGGTTATTCTAGTCAATTTAACAACTATGGCCTCCAATCATATACTGGGGGAGTCCCCATGGCAAATACCCTAGGTAAAGGTATCAACCCCCTTATCCTCCTAGCTGTAGGTTAAAGAGTACACCACTGTTCTTCAACAAGAATAGCATTCGCATTAAATAATCCATAAAGGTTGATATGCCATTAAACTAAAGAACCCAAACCAATTGTATGCAGTACATAAATTTATCTTCATAATTATTTTAAACAAATAAACACATCATTACCTCAAACAAATCTATTTGACCCATAGATGGGACTTTAACAGGTACTACCACTCCAGATCAGAGTGAATCTGGAAGTAATAGCAACAAAGGGATGACTTCACACTCCCTAAAAGCTACAGATCTGTAGCCTTACCACCAGGTACAGTTTAGAGTCATATACAGGGCACCATATATTGGGGGAGGGATTTGTTACCCTTCTGCAAGGAATGCAGTATATATATTGTAGGTCCATAGGGGGTTCCTAATCATAAAACAAGGGTATCATTACTGACACCACTGTATCATTTATTGCACAACATGTGAACAAAGAGAATAGCACTATTGTACGATGAAAGACAATCATATGGCTAGCATTTTTAGACAGTCAAATTTGTGTGTGGAGGATGTTGCATGAAGCAATAGATTCAGCCTAAAAGCATGATGCTATGAAAACTAGAGGTGGGCCTAACGAGGTGTTCAGTTCACAAAGACCAGGAGTGAAGACAAAGTTTATCTTGACAGGTAAACATACACAGATCTTGATGCAGACCATGTGCATGTATTAAGTAGTTATATCTTTTTAGCACTTCAGCTTAATCAATCAAAAAAAAAAAAAAAAAAAAAAAAAAAAAAAAAAAAGTGACAATAGGAAAACAATTTA
Source organism: Sepioteuthis lessoniana (assembly GCA_963585895.1). NCBI lineage: Eukaryota > Metazoa > Mollusca > Cephalopoda > Myopsida > Loliginidae > Sepioteuthis > Sepioteuthis lessoniana. The sequence goes on along the minus strand of OY757907.1, from coordinate 40,017,846 downwards.
TATTTTAATCAAGACGGTAGTGTTATGATGATCTTTTCATTGGAATGAAAAATGCAAAATACTCCAATCAACGCCCTTATCTAATTTTAAAACACCTCAAAAAAATTTAGAATAACTTAAAAGTACTTCCATTTTAAAAAGATAATCCCTAGTGAATTTAAATCAGTTTAATCTTTTTCCCTCTAAAATTAATCAGTGCCCTGAAACTGAACATTTTAAAGGGCAACTTTCATTCAAAAATAAGTATTTGAAATTTGTTACTTAAAAATTTTCGAAGAAATAAAAAATATTTTCAATATTTCTTTTTATAATATTATATTTATCGAAAGTACCTTCAACGTTAACTTTATAAAATTACGGTATGTTAATAATCTAGAAATGAAACAACGCATGTTTGTAATTTTATATATTTTTGGACAGCCGTACTAAGAAATGGTGATATGTTCTTTCTTAAATTTGAGACTTAAACAATCAACCATTCGTAAAATTACCATTATTAAGACTATTAAAAAAAAAAATTTTAAAAAAAGATAGGAATGTTTTTCACGTTTCAGCGAAGCAATTCAATGAAACTAAATTTCACCGAATCTTCTCCTTTATATTTAGAAGATTTTGCAGCGTATATCCAGTTTTTTTTTTTAGAAAACGTCTGTGTTAATTAGTATTTAAGAAAAGAAATTTATGAAGCGAGAAAAATAAAACAATAAAATACACACGACTGTTTATTATAAATACAATTAAACACAAACGGTGTTTTCTAAAAATGTGTCCCTTTGAGATGAAACACATCTGTAATAATTAACAATGACTAGATATGCGTTTTTGTTTTAATTTTTCCATCTTTTCTTATTTTCTTACAGAGCTAATTTTTTTCTGTCTAAAAAATTATTCCAGAATCGAAATAATTATTGAAAAAAAAAAAGTTAACAAAAACATTAACTGTTTATAGTCTACAGTATTCAATTCAATGTTTGTTTACCAAAACATTAAATTAAAAACAGGCTCTGGTATTGAAAGAAAAAAAAAAGACTTTTTTAAATTTAAAAATAAAGGCCATAATTTCTTACAAAAAGAAAAGAGAATATTAAGAACGAATTCTGAATTATCTTTTTTTAATGGGGGTTGCTTTCGTAAAATAGACAGGACATCATACCCATCTGTTTGCCAATATATACACATATAAATAAATAGTTCAATAGAAAATAAGATTTTCCCTCTTTTCCCCTAAAATTATGTGTTAGGATTTTTCATAGCCATCTCCTGAAATGATTAATCTAATATCAATATTTCTTTCTTCAAGCAACACCCAACCCAAAAGAAAGAGGAAAGAAAATTGTTTAAATATAAAGATTTTAATGATTTTTTAAAAGTTGATGATCCAAGTTCGGTTCATTTCTATATTTATTCTTATTATATAAATATAATCAAAATAAAGTAAAAAAAATTAAACAAAAATTACACAGTAAACAATTTTGCTTTCTTCAAAACAGACAACTTTAAGCCAACCTAACTTTCCATCGTTTGGACATGCAAGTTTTAATTACAGAAAAAGATAGAGGTAAAAATATCTACCACGAATTAAATAAAGGAAAAATTCATTAAAAACAAAACTGATCTTACCTCCGTAAAGCCAAGCGTCATCGTCTTCGACACCATCAGCCGTCGGCGGTGCTGTACTCGTTGAAGATGAGGCCGCCATTTTTACTATGATATTATCTCTCCCGGGATACATCTCCCCAAAATCTCGCTCAGACGAGATTTTGGTTACTCCACTACACTTTTTATCGTTTTTATTTATGCTTAACAGACTTAATTTTTTTAAATCTTAAAATAAAAATAATGACAAATGGCTTAATTTAATCAATTTTTCAAGGATTCAAATATCAGACATTTCCTGACCTCTAAACTTAGTTTTAATTTAATTTAAAAAAAAAAAAAAAATATAAAATTTAACAAAGCAAAATATTAAAACTTGATATGTTAGATCAGACATAAATAAATATTTTTTAATCATGGATTTAAATCCATTTATCATTCACACATATGCAATATATATGATAAAATTATTTTATCAAAGTAATATTTTTATTTGAATTTTGTTTTAAAAAGGTAAGTGACTAAAAAGTCAGAATGTTTTCATGTTTCATAAAAAGAAAAAAATTCTGGAACCAACAAACATTAGTATTTTTATAAAAATTTATTTCTGTCGCGGTACCGGTATATGTGTGCGTCGATCCCGCGAATAGGTTGTATCTTGTTTGTTGTGGTTGATTGACAGATGACTGGACAAATGACAGAGGCAAGTGGATAAGTTTAAATTTAAGTTTTATTGAGCAAATCTTACACAAAAGGTGTATAGTTGTAGAAATCGGTGTAGTCTCTGATGAGTGTCGAAAGTCGGTGTTGTAGAAAGTCTTAGACTCGGCTGTCTATTAGTTTGTGACGCGTCTAGAAGGTGAGGATGGTCTTTGTGCTTGGTGTAGATATTGTGTTGCTGTATAGTCAGGTTGTAGATGTTGCTGGAGACGGTCAATGATGGGGATACATTGGTTGCAAAAGCTGGATGATCGATGTCTCGGATGTGCAGTATCTTCGTTAACCGGGGGGGGGAGCGAAGTGGCCTTGAAGTGTTGATGCTAGTCCGAACAGTGAGTCGCCCGTGAAATAGATGTTATAGAGGCTGTGTGATCGATGTTCTGGTTTATTCAATCCTTAGTTAGCAGGGGTGGGGGTCGATATGGCCTCAAGTGTCGATGCTAGTCCGAGCAGTGAGTCACTTAAACTGAATAGCTTGAAATAGAAATGTTACTAAACTGAATTGTTTGAAATAGAACTGTTTGACTAAACTGAATAGCTTGAAATAGAAATGATTTTGACAATTAAATTGTGTTCTCATGTTAAACTGAATTGTTTGAAATAGAAGTGATTATTTGTAGAAAAGGGATTTGGCATTAAAAAACTTACAAATGTTGATATGCCATAAACCCAAACAACCAACCATTTAAAAATCCTATCACACATTAGGCTGTATGAATATTGAGATATGCATTCCCTTAAAAAATGTCTTTAGACATTGATTTTACATCTTTTATTGAAAATTGAATATCCTGGATTTTTTCTACTTTCTTAAAGTATTTGCATTTGTATTCTCTTGAGCTACCATTGCTTTTCTTAGCTTTCTATATTCAGATTATATAATCTAAACCACGGGTAGGTAAACTGTGGCTTGTGGGCCGTATGTGGCCCACTGCCCTGTTTTGTGCAGCCCACGGGAGCCTCTAAAAAAATAAAAAATAAACACTTGAATTGAGACTAAATTCTTTTGATTTTAAAAGATGTGGCCTTATGATAATTCAAAACCCAGTGATGTGGCCCTCCCACCAAAAAGTTTGCCCACTCCTGATTGAAACAAATCCTTTGTGAAACATATGAAATACATTATTTATTTGTGTTATATGTGTATATATTAATGTAGGGAAGGAGACAAAGTGAGGGTGACAAAAATTTTAAAAATGAATAACAAATAACAAGAGTTGATAACAAGCAATATGTACATTCATAAATCTAATAGACATGGCAATATACACAGTCAGAAAATCCATTTAACAAAAGGTTCTGTTTGGTGTTTAAGGTTGTACTTGTTGTTTGGGCAAATGTTCTTTTTGGTAGTATGTGTAGTACAGACAGAAAGTTTGGAAATCATAGTAGCTAGCAGTGGGCTTCATTTTAGGTGCTTGAATGGGATTTGTGGCATGGATAGTGTAGTAGTAACAGCAGGAGGTAGGTTTCTTTCTAGCTGCATGAGTGATGCATATAAGCATTCACTTCTTGGGCCTGTTACACATAGAACCAGAGTGAAGGTTCAGTATATTGCACTGGTGTAGAGGAGGATTATGTATAGTCTTAGTGAATGTGGTTATGTAGAATGAGGGGTTATGGTTATGTAAAGTTTCATGCATTGGACATGCTTAAAAGGGAAGAGGGGAACTGGTGACAGAATAAAACCATTAGGAGGAGTTGCTTTGCTGCATCTGCTGCAGTTGGTAAGACACCTATGGAGTTGCTGAGTTGCATGTTTATACTGTCAGTGCCAATTTAAAAAACAAAAAAGGCAGTTTTGATACATTTTCAACAAATTGTTTTTGATGAAATACAGTATACTTACCAGACTAAATTCCCAGTAAGCAAGGCTTAGAATACGCTGAATGTATCCCCTGCAGAAGAGGAAGATACCCCCAAATAGGATGTTTTTAGAATGATACTAAACTGCATCTGATGGTGAGACTCTTAAGAAACAGCAACACAAATGTCAATATAAATGTACAATGAATGCAATTCCCTAACCTCTAGGCATAAAATATTATCCCTAGACAGGTTGATATGTCATTAAATTCAATCAATCACCAGAGTAGGCTCTATTCGACTTCTTTTGTAAACTGAAAATTCATCTCAAGAGTAAGATGTAAAGATACAGAGAAAATTAAAAGAAATACCATAGTGCAACTTAACACGATCAAAAGAGGAATTTCTGAGGTGCTTTGACCAATAGAAAATGTGCTAGATTAAGTTTGTTGAATGCTAAGGGGACAATTTTGAAGAAAATTAATGTTTCATTCATTGTCCATCTCTATCTTAATAAATACAGCTTCAGGCTTGATACCTTGCTTTATTTCAATATTGAAAGTGGTTATATATGCATTTAACTGATAACCATTGAGAAAAACAGTCAAGTATTTAAAACCCACCAAAACGAATTTACCAAGTAAAACTGGAAAAATCTTATCATCTTATACTAATATAGATGTCAATATGAAAATGTTTATCAACTAGTTTGTGAAAGTTTGGATTATCTGTCCTTGAATAGATCTTTTGTTACCAGGGTCTTTTGAGAGTAGGAAATTATTTCCATGACAATAAAATTATTATCTTATTTATGCTTATGTTTCTAATAGATATTTTATTTCTTATACCAAATGACAAAGTATGTTCCTTCTGTGAAATTATTTCTTGATATAACTATTTTGGGGAAAATTGTGATAGCACGCATCTTTCCCTGGACTTCAAATGAGAACATTCTTCTATCAACTTGATCATTTTGACAACTTTTCTTAACAACTTATTTTTTTATTATCTTATTTACCAATCCTGAGTATATTCACTTTCATGTATTGGTGGAAAATCTATGAGAAAGATGATGGTCCTATTTACCCAACCCCTCCGCTCGGGCAGGATATGACACAAGGTTAATTTTTAAGCGAAGTTTAACAGGTTTGAATTCAGAGTTTTTCCTTCTCCTAGACTAGTTGCCTCACCAAGGCTGAAGAACCTAGTCTGGAGGGAGAATAATTGGATTCATACCTTTCCCAAAGGTATGAGTGCTATGTGAAATGCAATCAGCCTCGTCCAGGATTTGAACTCGTATCGCCGTGTCCATTTCCTACGACGATAATCATTACACCACGGAAAGATGATGGTAGTCTTCAAGGAAACTATTCTTGCATTATTTACAATTTGAAGTATCATGTTTCAAATGTTCTGGTAAGCAATGAATGCAGAGTACGGTTTTCAGCCTGGTTGTAAGAGCACAGTTGATACCTGATTTCGGTAAGGGGTAAAGATGAATTCATATTCACTTTTGCTAAATATTTTTACTTGAAGTTTTAATATCAACATTTTGTCTATTCTTTTGTGATAAATTCTTGGGTTATATATTGTCATAAAAAATCAGAAACACTTTTTGCCATTTTAATTATTAAGTTTTATACTTTCTTTCTTTCTTTTTTTAAAAAATTGTAATCTAGTCTGGTTTTCAAAAAGTTTCTCACTCACCCACAGTGATTTTATTTTTAACTAACAATTTTTTAAAAAATAAACACACCAAATATTTGGGAAAATACTTATTTAAAAAAAACCGTATAAACAATGCAAAATAGCAACAACACTCGTTTTTTTTTTTTTTACTTACAATTTTTTTTTTTACTTACAAAAATTGCCCGCTTATCCTTAGAATAATATTTTCAGCAAATGTAACTATTTACTAAGGTTAGTTTGAATATGGCAAGAAGCTATAAGTATGGGGCACTCAGTCAGAATCGAATTCACTAATAATGGTCTCTTAATCTCGCTTGCTAACCATTACATCACGTCAAGTGTCTATTGTCAACAAATATAAGCGCACCGGTTAAAGTCAAAGGGAGATAATGAGTACGAGTCGATGTTATGGCAATTTTTTTAACGTTGTCAAGAATCGTGTAAGTAAAACACTAAAGAAAAGAAAAGAAAGGAAAAATTAATTGTATTTAAATCCTTCGTTTTCAATTGAATTTTGTTATATCAAAATTAATTTGCCGTCTCTTATTCTAATCTTTTTAGTTACAGTTACTTAATTCAATGCTGACATGAGTACACACAACACACTTTTTTCTTGCTTTAGACCTTAGATTTCTTAATTACAAAACCGGCAAAAAGAGAAAAACAACAACAACAACAACAAAAAACATGGATTAAAGTAACAAAAAGAAAATAAAATCAAAGGAGGAACCCTCTTTTTTAGCAGATTGGATAAAGTAGTGATATTTCAAAATTTGTATATATTGTATTCCAACTTACTGGATGTCAACGTCTTGCGCAAACTTTTTTTTTAAAAACTAAAACAAAATTTTTAAAAAATAATTTTTTTTTTCTTATAAAATATATTTAGTCTAAATTTAGTTGACATTTAAGGTCATAATCTGTGCTTTGAGTTTTGGTTGGTATTTTAATTTTATTTCATTTTATTTTAATTAGTTTCTTATTCGATCATCAAATTTGACTTATTTCTGAAACGACTTTAATGACACTTTTTTTTTCAAATTTCTCTGCCAAACTGCTCAAAATGTTGAATTATAACTGATGTCTTCATCTGTTTGTTTATAGTCACAACATTTCGACTGTTGTACTTCGGCTTTCTTCAGTTGTCTATCGTATTTTTTGGCGACCTTGGGAATTTCGAAAGAAAGGAGAGGGTGTACAATGATCGAAACATAACCAAAATGTAGCGACAACTCGTAATTTTAGCTTTTTGCTTAGATGTGTCACAAGGCCGTATGAATGGAGCACACAATGAGACTCGAACTCATTCGTGAAAGTTTGCTAGTCTCGCTTGCTAACCATTATACCACCCGAGGCGCCCAGTCTGAATAGATTCAGTGTATTTACCACTATATATTCGTACTTAATTTTGAAAATAACTTAATCGTTGAAAAATTAATAAAATTTTTAAAAAAAACTACAAGAAAATTTGTTACTGATATCATCCTCCCCTAACCCTCAGAAGGTGATTAGCAGATAGTTGTCTTTTTAGACCCTTCTTCTTACCCGAGATGATTGTTTAAAGTGGACATCAGCTCACACAACCATAATCCACTTCAATTTTAAGTCTTTCCTTGACAATAGCTCATTCAGTAAGCCTGGACACCCAAGGTCCTGGCCTAATTTTTGTTGCAGTAACTATCTCTTAGCTAAACTATTTTAAAAGATTTAAAGAGAACCAACTGCCCTGCTACATTTGCCTGTGGCTAGATGTTTACTTAAGTGCACTGCATGTAGAGCTTGAAAGAGTTACATTCCATTACAACTATTTTTTTACATAAAAGTAAAAAAAAATTTAAAAATTTGGGAATTATAAAAAAACATATATTACATAAATTACTTCCTGATATAAATTGAATACAAGCATGCAATACTTTTTCATATTATTGAAATCTTTATTTTATATCATATTGTACCACCAATACAGTGAAATGGAGAGTTAGGCTGTTGATATCTAAATTTTATAAACATTTCTGTGACTGTCTTGAGTTAATTAATTTTCTCCATTCATGTATATGATATATATAATTGTTTGTATTATATATATATATATATATATATATATATATATATATATATATATATATATACATATTTAGAGAGCACCTATGTTAAATCTTAAGTAACTGCCTAACCTCTAGACATGAAATAAACCCAGATGGGTTGACATGCCATTAAAAATCCATCAACCAACCAATTATGTTGCATAATTGGTAGATAAACATTTCTACCAGCTTAATCTTTTAAGTAAGCTTTTAACAGTTTAATCTTTTTAACCAGCTTTTTAAAGATCAGCAACTCATTTAGCAGAAATATGGTCAATTTTATTATTTATTACTGCCCTACAATGATAAAATTTTAACCATGAATAATATTTGTAAACATGGCTGCAACTGCTGCATTAGTGAAACATTCTCCTTAAATGAAGCCTATCACTAATAATGTGATTTACTAAGCCTCAATTAACATGGATAATGAGGAAAAACATATTTTTGTTCCTTCCAAAATAGCTTTAAATCTAAATGTTATACAAGCAATGCTTGCAAAAAATGAAATAAGATTTTGCTATAGCAAGTAGAATATTTATGCAATATAGATTGATATTTGGTTTTGGGTTTTTATCTCATCAAAATCCATCCATAACTTTTTCAAATATAAGCATTTGAATTAGAAAAAAGTTAAAAACAAACTGTGGACAAAAAAGGTCCCTATTTTCCTGAAAATTTTTGCACAGATTGTGTTTTCATTGTCAGATCCCATTTACAGCAAAAACTATTCAAGATAAAGCAATGAAATGTGGCATGTATATGTAAAATTTGCTGGTGAATATCATGAAATCATTAAAAAGACATAATTCATCACTTGAGTTTTTTTATGGTAGCAATGCTCACAGAACTTTAAAAAAGATGTGAATTTTTAGTAGGTTCCATTTGAAAAATGCTAATAAAATCACTATAAATCTATAAAATCCTGTCAAATGATACATCAAGCAAAATGAAATTGTTTTGGTTTGGTTTGGTCATATGACATATCAACCATTATTGGTTATTCAATGCCAAATCCTTTTTATACATATGTATATTTTATGATTTCTAAACATATTTTGTAGATAACATTTTTAAATGAGTCTGAGCTCATTTTCTTTGCACACAATTAAATGGTTTCTCTTATTTCTATCTAATATGAATAATTCTATTTAATATTAATCATTTGTTGTAAAACAATTAAATGCTTTTAAGTACTGCTATTTAACACTAACAATTCAATTAAATATCAGTCATTTATTTACATATAGTTAAATAATCAAACAATTCTATTTAGCATATCAACAGTTAAATGGTTCCAAGTATTGCTATGTATTACTAACAATGCAATTAAACAGCAGTCATTTGTTTACACACAGTTAAATGTAAAAACTGTTCTATTTCATACCATTCAGTTTAGCATAAATACACTTTTTAGTTCTATTTAACCCATTGATAGGTGTTACCACTCTGGGCCAGAGTGAACCTGGGAGCAATGGCAATAAAGGTGTACTCCACATTCTTCAAAGCTCCAGCATTACTGGAACCTCACCATCAGATAGTTTAGTGTCATATCCAGAACACTCGTTGGGGGAGCCTCACCCCTCTGTAGAGTTGTAGTTGGTGTATTCTGTAGCCCCAGTGAACTGGGCCAGGCAGACTGGGCTCTTTAACCTTGATATGGCAACCAGTCTTGGAGAAGAAAAACTGAATTCAAACCTGTTAAACTCAACTTTAAAAAAATGACCTTACGTTGCAACCTGCTCATTGATAAATAAAAAAATAAGTAAACAATTGCAGTTACAGGGAGAGATTGGAGAAATTAAGATTAACTATTTTACTAAAAGAAAGAATGAAAAGTTATCTAATTGTAATTTTTAATTATAGTTGACATTTTTTAAATATTTCTCTTCAAATTGGAAATTTACTGTCAAGACAGATTTAAAAAACTATTAACCAATTTAATTTTTTTGCTCATAGTGTAAATTTTTTTTAACAAATTACCTAATCAGATTAAAAACAGTAATAGTGTAAAAAATTTTAAGATTGAATGGGATGATTTCAGAAATAATGGTTAGAAAAGAATTTAAGGGGGCATTTTGTGGGGGTTATCAGATGAATTACTTAACAGAATTTGATCTTTGAATAGATATTGTACATGTTCTATGCAAATATTCTCTTTTTTTTTAAGGTTGTGAGAAAATAGTAAAAACAGAAGATGCACAAGGAAGCTCAAATAATTTAATTGACCATTTAAAAAAAAAAATTATCTACCCCCACTCATTTTCCTTTGATATGATTTTTTACCTAATTAATAATTTTATCCCAGCACAATTAACCACCTATTTTTTTTTCTAATACAGTGCTGATTCCATTAGGTCTTCCATTGAGGAGCAGTCACAAAATGGCATTTACTGTTAAGAATTCAAAAGGAATTACAGACTGACTTCTGATGTTTACATAAAAAATTTTTTAAAAAATTTGGAAAATAGATGAAAATAAGAAAAACAAATACTCTTCAGATATAATGAAATGATACATCAACCTTTTGTTGGTATTTAATCTGCCGAGTATCCTTTGATTTTACACCTATGAAGATGACTAACCTACATTATTTCTTACTTATAACGTTCTTTATAATGATTTTCCTTTTATCACTCTGATTGGTATTTTCTATTTTTACAGTCTGCAACCTCTTTCAAGTCACCTACCAGTGGTGACTAATTTCTACCCAACATGTCATCAACTGCTGGCATCGAAGTCTGTCTCTGGTTGCAAGATACTGTTAGTGCAGTTACAAACTAAAGCCACTGCTCCCTCACAGGTGACTAAAATGAAAGAGGAACCAAAGAAAGAGGAAAGTCCTGATATAAAGCTGTTTGATGAAACAGGGAATTTGATCTCTCTGATGAAAAAGGATAAAGCCGTCAAGTTGGCCAGATTAAAAGAACTTAAGTTAGTTGAGATTAAGGGATCAAAGTCTGCTAAGCCGCCATTCTCTTATCAACTGATGACTGGCAAACAGCTGCATGAAAGTCGACAGAAAGAACGAGAGATAAAGAAGGATAAGAACCAAAAGCCAGAGGAAAAGGTGTTAACTATAAAAGGAAGTATATCGGATCATGACCTGGAAATAAAGGTTAAAAAAATGAAAAATTTTTTAGAGAAAGATTGTAATCTCAAGATCATTATCAGAACTTCTTCAGCTAATCAGGTAAGAAACTAAAGACCATTTTGAATTATTCTTACATTAATATATATTTTTTAAAATCTAAATCTTTTTATTATTGTAAAATTACATAATCATTCTGTAGGATTGGTATGTTCTAGCTAAGAAAATGAAAAGAATGAACTTAGTCCTAAATAAATTCTTAAAACTCAAATACATCTGAGGAAGACTGAAGAATGTATTGGTTGAAATAATAATGGTAAACATACTAGTTTGAAAAATGTGGAATAATAAAGACTAAAAAGTATTTTGTAGTTTTTAAAAAAAAGTTTTTTGTTTATCAAACAACTAGATATAGGCTTATTAGTTTTTGAAGAATCGAGAACAAAGGAATTTAAGAATAAAGAAACAGTTTTCTTAGAAAATCATGATTTCATTTTTACTGTTCTCAATATTCAGTCTCTTGATTTTTTTGGACGGGTATGTTTTCAATGAAGAAGACAAAAAGGATTATTAAAAGCATGGTAGTGGGGAAGATATTTAAGTTATGTCCACACTCTCCAAGGACCAATATTAGGATTAATATATCTGTGATATACCGTCACTAAACACAGTGAAAGGGAAAACAAAATAAAATTATTTGTACATACAAGAACAATATTTTATATGCACAATATACCTACCAGTGATATTAAAAAGAAAGGATACACAAGCGTGTCCCAACAGCTTGAACTATATATATATATATATATATTGTTTCATGGACAAGTAGTATGTGGAAGGGGTACAAAATAGCAAAAGGGTTACTTGATAAAGTAGATAAAAAATAGTTACGTTGCTTCACTGTTCCATGGCAGAGCACAGAGATATTTCAAAAGGCCTGAGGCAAAAAGTTATTTAGGGTGGGTTTCTGAAGAATGTATTGGCTGATACATGTTAAAAACAGCAGAGGTAAAGATACACATTTGAAAAATGTGGAATAATAAAGACAAATTGTATTTTCTTTTTATTTTATTACCTGATGATTTCTATTCATGAAATTTAGTTGAAATTCTCTTTGGGTTAAAATATGACTTTGCTTTTCAAGTAGATCTGTCAGCAGTTATTGAACACTGTTGCTATTAAAGACTGCTGACCTGTAGTATTGCTGTAAGTTATATATGAGCATATGTATATATAAGTTGGCCAACCATTGGAGAGAGCAACCCAAAGGCACCTTTTCCAAAGCTACAACACCAAAGTGTAGGAGAGGACACTACACTTTTCCTTTCATTGCTTCATTTTACTCTTGATCCATACTTTATCATGGTGTGTTAAGCAAGGAGGCAACAAGTACCATTTTTTGAATCTTTGGTATGACTCAACCTGGGATTGAACCCTGGTCTCCCAGACCAATGGCAAACACTCTATCACTGTGCCAATGGGCTGGTATATACTCTATTTGAGGGCTTATAAAACACTTTTTTTCCAAAAAAATGTCTCAGAAAATTACCCTGCATCTTATAAGATCAAGGGTCAGCTTTTTGTTACTGGCAATTTGAGTTCTACTATTGTAGTAGTAGTCCTTAAATTAAACCGCAAAAATCTTTGCAAATGTAAAGAAAGACTGAAATACGTACAAAATTTAAAAATGACCTGATAGTGGGGAGGACTACAAATGTCAGACCAAAACTTTTCACCTGACATTTATAGCTTAAACTTTATTTTTTCTAAATGCTTGCCCAAATTGAGGTAAATCTTATAAGGCATCAAATATGGTGTGTCCAGGTCGAGTCATACCAAAGACTCAAAAAATGGTACTTAATATATCCTTGCTTAACACTCAGCATTATAAGGTACGTTTCAAGGGTAAAGTGGATCAATCCAAGGAAAGTAGTAGTGCCCTTCCCTACACTTTAGTATAGTAGCTATTGAAAAGGGAGACTTTGAATCTCCCTCAACTACGGTCATCAACTTTACTTTTTTAATTTATATATATATATATATATATGTAATCAGATGCTGGGCACTTTACTAGGATGGAAATTGTTAGGTTACTTAAGCATTTGTTTACTCTATATACTCAAATAATGAAGTAGGCACTCATGATGTAATTGTTACCATTATAGGAAATTAACATGGCGATCCAAGTTCAAATCCTGGATGAGACTGTTTACATTTCACATACCCTTCTTGGGAAGGGTATGTATCCAACTGTTTTCTCTCCAGCTATGGGTAAATAGTAGGGCAGACTGGACTCTTTAACTTTGGTTTGGCAACCCGTCTAGGAGATGGAAAAGCCTGATTTCAAACCTGTTAAACCTGTTTAAAAATTAACGCTGTGTTGCATCCTGTTCTTGGTGGAGTGGTTGGAAAAATACATACTCAAGTAATGGACAACCCCTAATTTCTAACCACAAAATGTTTTTATCAGCAAGATCAGAACAAGAAACACGGTAAGCTTTGACATTTAAGTATATCTCAAATGATTGATGTAGAGAGTTGAAGAATATCCCATTTAGCTGCAAGAAGATGTAGAAGAATATCTCACTTGGTTAGGAGAGGAGATTGGGAGAATATCCTACTTGGCACCAAAAGGGTATGTGAATGAGTGTGATGTGTGAAAAAACAAACAGAAAACCAGAATTTTGTATATATATATATATATATATATACTGCATTTTTTTCTTCAAGACTTTTTATCTCATTTATTTGATATTTCTAAAAAAATGTGAATGTAATAAATAGATGAAAAACTTGTTTATATCTTTGAGTTCTCAAATGCCTAAAGTTTATTGTTAGTGATTTTTATGTCAAGTAAAGTTCTTCCCTGCCAATTATATACTGTGCTATTGTTATATTGACAATGTGAGCAGTTTCAGAAATTGTTAAATCATCTGGATACTTCATTCATATCCCCTAGCACCAGTTGAAGTTGCCATTTTGCTTCTTTCTTTTTTGTTATTTCCTTTGCCTATTTCCACCAAATGAAATAGGTGTAATGTAATGGCTGTCTTCCATCACCAGGGAACTTAGTGTCCAACTGTGTGACCAACATAGGAGGTTAATCATTAGAATGGTGGGTGCAAGAAATAATCACACTTGAAAGTTGGGGAATTTTCAAAAAGGGTCAGGCAGTCAGTCAGCTACTGGTAGAGTGACCAGGAACAACTTAAAATTTGGGGTTAGTGAACCCTCAACCTCCTTTGGGAGAGGGCTATAATTTTCTAAACAACAGATCTTTCTTTATTGACTCAAGAATACCACTTCACATCTCCCTGATTTTGAGACCGGTCCAGTGGGAGGTTGCAACATTGGTAATAAAGTGAGTGATATTTTTCTGTGACCACATGTCTGACTTTTTTCTTTTTCCTGATGTAAACTCGTCATCATCTTTTCATCTCGTCTTTGTCTCCATCAACTTTGAGACTCCACTGCCACAAAGGCATGAAATCAAATAGTTTCTTGTTAATTTTTGTGAGTATTAGATCCATTGTACACAACATATCTTCACCTGAATGATATTTCAGTTCATGAAGAAGATTTTCTAAGCAAAATAACTCCTCTTCTATCATTGTCTTTCAATGCTTATGATAAATAATTATTGTGAAACAACCACAAAAACCCAGGTCTGAGTCGAGTTATAACGAGCAACAGAAAAATGAATTCTTTAAAGTAAGGGGAATAACTCTGTTATTTTTAACAGAGTTATATTCCATGTGTATAAAACGACTATTTGATAACTATTACCTCTCTTTTATTGGTACTCCACATGGTACATTAGTTAACTGGGGGCACCTCTGGTGGTGTAATGGTTATCAAGCTAGACTAGCAAACCTTCACGAGTGAGTTCAATTCTCATTGGGTGCCCCATTCATACGGCTTTGTGCCACATTTGAGCAAACTGCTTTGTAAATTACTACATTGGTTAATTGGCGAGACTAGCAGATCATTGTTAGTGAGTTTGATTCTTACTGGGTGCCTTTAGTTTCTGGCTTTGTGCTAAACTAAGTTTAATCTTAGTAAATGTCTACTACGTCTCTCTCTTACTTGTTACATATCAGTCAGTTGGGTTTGTTCAATTCCTGTTTTACCTTTTGAGTTATTAAGAATAAACTTCACTGGTTGCTAGACCAAGTGAAGTGTTGTTAGATAGCCATTTACCTATAGAGAGATTCGTTCGCTCTTTAACAGGTATTTGTTTTTTTTTTCAATTCTGCTGGGTGTCTTGCCACACACCTCACCAATTAAGTCAGAGCAAGAGGATGAATTTAGAGTTTTCCTTTTCCTAAACTCTTTGTCTTACTGAGACTAGAGTGCTCAGTCTGGTCTAATAATTTTTACATTTAGTGAATGAAATTTATATATGAATGTGACACTTAAAGTGACTATTTAGTAACACAAGAACTAAGCACATCTAGTAAATATCATCTATTATTGGATAGAGGTAAAATAATTTTTATTAAGGCTTTTTAGTACCGTATTTGGAACATTCGTCGAAAACATTTTGCCTCATGAATTTTTCATCATATAGGATTTTTGCTGTAAGACAATTTCACTGCATTTTTTTTTTATACCCTTATCTTGAATGTCCCTTTAGGAGTAATGTACAGTTTAATATGCAAAGTACCTTGTTATCATGTATATCTGGCTCACACTGTTGTTACTTCTATTTTAACATTTTAATAAGCAAAGTACCTTGTTATCATGTATACCTGATTTTTGCATTTTGATTAACAAACTACCATGTTTCTTTGGGTTTTTTTCCTTGTAAAAATCTTCATAATATGTTATAATTTGTGAATTATTTAATTGTGTCCCAAACATTGATTTATTTTGGTAAGGATAGAAAAAAATGCTTCATATAGATGGGAATTTATTTTTATAAGTATTACTTAACATGTCTTTTTTACTGGGTCAAACATCAGAAAAGAAATTAAAATTAAAAAGTAAATATTTATTTGAAAAAATAAAAGACTAAATATATATCAAATTAACAAAGAAATAATTTAAAACTTTTTATAAATTTATTTGAAGTATCTTTTTTTTTTTAAATTTCCTATTATTTTTTAATTAAAAATTTTTCCCTCTATCCATATATTTCAACATCACTTAAAATTTTTTCCCTCCACTCAAATATTTGAACAGAACCCAAGGTACTTTGCATATAAAAAAATACAGTGACATTGTCTTACAGCAAAGTTTTCTATGGCGAAAATTCCTGAGGTGAGTTTTTCTATGGCAAAAATGTTTACAGCAAATATTTCTAGAACCTTTAACTATAATATTTTGATCAAAATTTTAATCTGAACAATTTGTTCATTGCTTGGCTGTAACTTAAAATATTTTCTTACCTTTCCTTTTTTATTATTTTTTTGTACTTGTATCAATACTTGGTTTTACAAAGTTTCTCTTTTTGAAAGCTTATTTTAATAAATGACCTTGTAAATGTGACTTAAAATATATAGATTGCATCCCCTGCAAATGGGTAACAGTCTCACCCACTGGAAAAAAAAAGAGTTTTCTTATGTATGACACTAAATTGCATCCAGTGGTTAGGTTCTAGTGCTGGAGCTTTGAGGAGTGCAGAGTACTCCCCATTGCCATTACTCCTCGGCTCACTGTGACCTGGAGTGGTAGTATCTGTTAGCATCACATCTATAAGTAAAGTACATTTTTTTGAGATAATGAAGTGTTTATCAGTTTAAAATGATAGTGAAGATGAATTTTTTGCTGTACTTAATAAAAGACCATAACAGATCTATTTGAAAATCATTAGTATTGTAATATTTTGACCTTCGACCCGGCCCAAAAATGCTATTCCAAGGTGATGCACCAGAAGGCAGTGACACATTCCAATGGCCAGTAATCAAAAGAGATCACGTGGGCAGATTAAGGCTGATAATATGGGACAAGATGAAGGTCCCACTGTGCCACTACAGAGTGATGCACCGGAAGAGAGTGACCTCTGAACTGCATGACAGTTATTTCCGCTTGATGACGATTAAACATTTGATTTCAAAGATCAAGTGGGCGTCGAACGATTATATAACTCAGTTGAGTTCTGGTGCCAGTTGAGTTGAAGATCGGACGGAGATATAGACGAGATGTGGTAGGGAAAGCCACATTAGGCCGAAGGGGCCTTTGGGCCCTGATGAGTTGACGGTCATAACCTTTTCGAACCCTTGCAATAAAGTGACAGGTAAATATTTTGTTAAAGAAGTCTTCACTCATCGTTTATAATTGCGTCAGTAAGAATATAACAGTATTAGATAGGAATATGTGAAACTATATAACTGTGTGCAAACAAATTATCATAATTAGATAGGAATAGTTAGTTGAAATCATATAATTGTATGGAAAAACAAAAAGATTGACTTAAATAACCCAATTAGGATTGACATATAAAACCAACCAACTTCAAACTTTATTTTATTAAAATTTACTTCCTTGAACAGTTGCTTTTATCACTGGATAACTAATTATTTTTGCTGGTTTTCTTAACATCTTATTTAGTTCATAAGTAAATACAATTACACTGAAGACAGTAAGTATTTATATTTTATATATATTCTTGCTTATGTTGTATGTATGTACCCCACCATTCTGCCACTGATAAGAATGTGATACAAGATCAAGTTTTTATGAGGAATACAGCTGGTTTGAATTTTGAGTTTTCCTTCCCCTAGACTGGTTGACACACCAAGGTTAAAGAACTTAATCTGCTTATGTTGTATCTTAGTTGTGGTCCAATTTGAATTGAGTAGAATACATAAAGAAAGTTATTGTATGAAATGTTCAATTTTTCATACCATTCAAATACTGTATCGGTTGTATATTGGTGGTGAGGCTCCAATTTTAAAAGTCTGGAAAGTGTACAGTCACCCTTTCATTGTCATTACTCACAGGTTCACTTTGACCCTGAGTGGCAGTCATATCTATGGACCAAACAAATCTGTTTCAAAATTATTAACATTAGACAGGAATATGTGAAACCATATAACTTTGTGCAAATTATTTGTAAAAAAAAATAGTTACTTGAAGTTATAACTATTTTCAAATGATTATTATTAAATATGAATAGTTAATTGAAAACATAAAAAAGATTGACTTAAGCATTAAATAATCTGACAAAGAATATTTGTCTCTTATTTTTAGTTAAAGCAGTCAATCATTATTAATTCTGACTCATATTATTCATCTCTTTCATCAAATGTAGTAGAAATTGAAACATGAAATAAAATACTTGTCCTAAGTATATTGATATTAGAGTATTTTTGTTTATCTTCGTTGTATGACTTGTAAATCCACTATTACATTTCAGGAAAATAGTCGGAAACAGCAATCCATTTTGTTGAAGAAGATTTCTGAACAGACAACGGAGACTGCCACGGTGAAGAAAGCTAGCAGCACAGATACAGAAATGATCATGCTTCTGAGAAAAAAGAGTCTTCCTTCCTAGAAAAAAAAATTAATCAATTTAATAGTTAATATATTTTTTTTATTGAAGATTGTTTGATAAAGTTTGAAGATTTAAAAAGACATGTTCTTTTCTTCTACAAGAAGATATTGGATATGAAACCAAATTCTAAGGATAATAAATCTGAGTCAGAGAAGGGTTTTTTGTCTCTTTTATTCAAATTTGTGATAAATTAAAAATCCAACTGAAGTAAAAAAAATTCTTTGTTGAGTGAGGGGGGGTAACAATCAAGTCCAACACTTACTGGCAGAGTAATCTTTCTTCTCCTTCTCTTCTCCTCTTCCTTCTTACTTTGCTTCATCTGTCTGTCTCTCTGTTTCACTAGTTGGACAAACTGCCTCCTCACAGATATGCCAAAATTTTGTCATCCAGTCACTTAGCAATATAATGCTAGAACCAATCAAGAGAGGGGGGTGGAAAAGAATGGACGCTCTCTTCCTCTCCTGTAAGTTGTCTGTTTCTGGTTCAATTCCGAGTGTCTCTCTGACGGACAATGCATGGCGTGACTTTTATCCTTTTTCATCATGGATTAGCATGATGGCTGCTACACCAACATAGCAAAAATTTCTGAGTACATATCTTACATCAGTAATGAAGATGATGGGATTTTGGTTTTGTTGCTTATTATCAAAATATTCAAGTCATTCATTATTTAATGATACTTCTGCTGGAAATTGTGATATATTAAACAGCAATACAGAGAATAATCTTTAAAAAATGTTTTTAGTTCCAGTTGACTGACAAATGGTTGGTGTCATGTCCCAAATCGATAAAGATTACCAAATCATTTCAGCATTAAATTCAGAATTGGCACTTGCAGGACACATTGTATTAAATGGCCCACATAAGTCTGGCTTTTTATTGTAATTAGAAGATTCATTTTATCTAGAATGCGACATCATTGGCTATTTATTTCATACAGGAAGTTGTCTATGGCTTATACCAAGAATAATCCAACCATTTCAACTATCAGTTTTTATCACAACCTGTAGACTGACTCTTCATGGAGCCACAGTTTCACCATGTCAGTAATGGTTCTGCAGTTCACATAGCAATTATTTTTCTTTTTTTATGGAGTGGAGTTGCTTGCAAAACACTTAACTTGTTTTGAATTCAGATTTCTTTTCCTCAAAGATTGGTTACCAACCAAAGTTAAAGAGTTCCATCTGCTCAGTTAGTTTTTTTATACAGTATTGGATAAAAAAAAATACTGTAAAAAAATTGAACCCTTTTTTATTAATGCCAAAAATTTTAATGAAACTTCAATGGCTTAAACACACATAGGAAGTGATTATTTTCCTTGGTTGTCAAAGTTTCCTTAGTTGTAGCAAAAAGACATAATTTTCTAAAAAAAAAAAAGTTCCCCAAAATACCAAAAAATAGGAAATTTCTTATTTTCTTTTCCTTGATTTGATATCCTAATTTGTGATAAGTCAATAGCTACAACTCAGGAAACTTTAACAACAATAAGCAAGGAAAATAATCACTTCCTTTGTGAGTTTGAAGTTTCATTAAAATTTGTGACAATGATAAAAAATAGTTCAGTTTTTCATTGCTTTTTTTTTTTTTGGCCAAATACTTAAACTGCCCTGGGAGAGGTGGATTCATGCCTTTCCTAAAGATATTAGTGTGAAGTGAATGAAAACTTTGATGGGCTTTGAACTCTTTGTTGATAACCATTACATAACTTGTGCTTCCATTTTGATTATAAAAAATGGTTTATATTAGAAATTTTTTTCAAATGATGAATGATTTGAAGATATTAAATATTCACTTTTAATTCTTAATTGAAAAGCAAATCAAGCTCATAGATTTGGTGACAACTTAGATAGTTGGGTTCCTTGAACTGGTCTGAAATTAGTTCCTGTTTTCTTAGAAAAACAAAGTGATAATGAGCTTCACCTATTGAGAAGAAACTTTAGATACATAGTAATTTGGACTAGATTTTCTTTCAATAATTTCTGGAATTGTTATATAATTAAGGAATGATTTTTTATATTAATCATTTTTCATTTATTATATTTTATTATTTAGCTTGGTAAGGCTTGGAACTACTCAGGTCTCTTAGTCCAGGTGCATAGTCAGATGGTGCTGTCTTACGCCTGCGTGGAAGGGATGCGATAATCATCATATGTCATAATAAACCTCAAGACAGGAAATGAGACTGGAGTGTGGATGACGTCATGGCCAGAAGAGATGGTCCTGAGAATTTGAGGATTTTGAATAGACAGTTGAGTTTTCTGCCATTGAGGCATACAGTTGAGTTTTTCGGATCTCTACCAGCAGAGATCTTAAACACCACAAGATGTGCTACACATGTGAAGGATCAGCCTAGTATGGTTAGCATAGGCTTTTAAGAGTTGTGTCTCTTTCCTCGTGTTGCCAAGGACTGAAGCCAGAAATTAATAAACCCGTTCGTATCTGAAATGACTGAGTCCTCCTGTATATGTATCTGCATTATTATTATTATTATTATTGACATCACCAAATTGATACAACAGAATTATTAACCTAGTTTGAAGGTGATTAGACACTTTATTCCTATCACTATTGTGTTTGTAAATCCACAAAACTATAGTCTGTTTTTAAAGGAATAACTCTTCAATTTTAATTCTGTCTTTATTGATGCAGATTTTCAATTTTTAAATATTTTAAGTAAAAGCAAAGTCAATTGTCTATCTAAAAAAAATGAATTAATGCAGGTGTCTGAGATACATATTCTGTGGATCATATGCAGCCAGCAGATTTCCATTGTTAGAACCAATTTCCTAACCAATATTTTTCTAAAACTTCGGCATTTAAATAAAAATTAATCTTTCTGTTTGATTTCCATTCACATTGGACTTGTTGTATAAGTTCATGTACTCACCCTAATGGTGGGGCTTACAATATGACAACTGCATCTCCTACAAAGAGGTTAGAGCCCTTCCCCATTTGACAAAATAAGGGAGAGTACTGGGTATAACACTAATTTGCATCTGGTGGTAAGGCTCCAGTTCTGGAGTTCTGAGGAATATAGAATAATCCTTTGTTGTCATTACAGCCAGGTCCACTCTAACTATATTATTAGTAGTAAATAAAAATACTTGAAACTATATATATGCAAATTTTTTATATTAAGAATAGTTGAAGGTATAATTGTTTACAAAGGACTATTATTAATTACTTGAAACCATATAACTGTGAAAATTATAAGTATTAGACAGGAATACTTGAAAGTTTATTAGTTGAAGCAATAATTGTTTAAAATTGATTATCATTAATTGGAACCATAAAATTGAAAAAAAGATTGACTTTGCTATTAAGTAACCTAACAAGAGTTGACATACCATAAAACCAACCAAACCAGTTCATATACTCCTATTCACTATCCAGATAGATACAGTGTTTTCCTATCAGCAAAGTTGCTGTTTTGCAATTTACCACTTCATTTTTCCAATACACTGACTGCACTTCTGTAGAACTCACCCCATTGAGGCCACCTGTTGGCCATGGGTGGCAATCTGTAATGCTTGATGATAGGATCCTGGTGGCTGACCAGTCTGTAATCCAGCAACTGAAGTGGTTACATGACTTTCAACAACTCACTTTGGCCCTTATTGGACTAGACAGTCAGTCAAGAGAGGTCCAATCCAATTAATCAGCTGATCATAGCTTAGTACCTATATGATTGTCCTAACCATATTCTTCAAATTGCCCTTATAGCAAACAAATACCTAACCCTATTTTATCTTAAAGGTGTGAGAAGGTAGTGATTGAGGGTCAACTCCAATATTTGAAACTATTTAAACTGTGTGCAAACATGATTAATATTAAATAGAATTATTAGTGTTAGATAGCAATACTTGAAACCATTTGATTAATAGAATAGTGTTTAATAGCAATACTTGAAACCATTTAACAGTGTGCAAGCTGGTGATTAATATTGGATAGAATTATTTCATGATAAATAGCAATACTTGAAACTATTTAACAGTGTGCAAACAAATGAGTTCTAATTCTTAAAAATCAAGTTACCTACAAACTATTCACTTACAAATTATATATATATATATATATATATATATATATATATATATATATATCAGAATTTGGCACTGAATAACTCACAAGGGTTGATATGCCATTAAACTAAATAACCAAACCACTTCATGTTTAACTATAATTCTGCCTCAGGACATAACGGTCCTTTTATATTAATGTATTAATCACTGACATTTTATGCTTCTTTATAATATATGATAAAAATGACTAAGAATTTTAAAAAAAATTTCTCTGCTAGTAAGAGACAATCTTACCTGGAACTTGAATGTTAGCCATATGATTATCATCACATGGTGTACAAAATGGTTTAATTAATTCCATCTCCTAATAAACTTCTTGATGGAGTTTCTTTATTTGCATTTACATTAGTAGCAGAGTGTACGTTTCTTTTTCACTGTCTTTCTGCTTATTTCTTATACTCTCAGCATAAGGGCAGTTGTTTGTTTAGTTGTTTAATGGCATATCAACCTTCTTGGATTATTTAATACCAAATCCATCATTCTACAAGAACAGTAGTGGTACTATTTAACCCATAGCTCGGAGGATAAAGGGGTTCATACCTTTCCCCAGGGTATTTGTCTGAAAGTGAACGTAATAACACGACAGGAGTTTGAACTTGCTTACTACAATTTCGCAGTCCAGCGCTTTAACCGTATCACCACAAAGACACCCCAAGGGCAGTTATAATTCCAAAGGAACTTGCATTCATATATGAAGCATTTGGTAATGTTACCTTCAGATCCTAATAGGTTTAAGTTTTTGTCAATGGAGCATGTTAAATATTTGTTATATCCTCTCCTGCTACTACATTGCTGACTAGAAAAATGAAGGAATCAAACTGAACAGGAACCATAAAACACTTCACTAGTGTCTGCCTGGCTGTTTTCATTATATGTATTTACCAACCCCTCCACACTGGCAGGATGTGACATGTAGTGAAATTGAAAGGCAGAATCCGCAGACTGCTGCCTCTGATGAGCCAACCGGGGTTCGTCATTCAAAGAGACAACGAGTGGCGTACAGTATATGCAGGCAGAACAGCTAACATTTACGTGAATTCAGCAACTGTCCACAGCTGGATAAAAAACAGGTGGTGAGCTGAGTAAATGAGAGAAATGAAATGTGACAAAAAATCTGTGTGAATTGAATTCTTTTCATAGCAACACCAAAAGAAAGAAACAAGAAGTGACGAGCAAAATGGCCTACCTCAAATGTCAAAAATGGCACAAATGTGTCTTGCATGTAGAGTACTGGAAGTATAGAAAAAGGGAACCATGAGCATTGTTGGGAGTGCAATTTGTAAATCACGCATTTTGCCTCTAGTGGGACAGGGTTTGCAACGTATGCAAATTTTGGTCTGCCAGAACCAGTATAAAAGAAGCATTGTGGGGAGTGGCATTGTTTTTTTGGGGTTTTTTTTTGCTTCACAGGAGAATTGTGTGAACCAGTGTATCGACGTGGCAAGTAAGAGAGAGAGAAAGAAATGGAGAGACAGGACTGGTAGCGAGCAGTTAAAATTGACACAAGGTCAATTTTTAAACAGGGTTTTACAGATTTTTAGACCTTATTTTTCAGATGTAGGAATCATTGGGAATGAGAAAGCTTTTGGTAAATGAGCCAAAGCATGGCTTGTTTACCAAAACTTTTTAACATTCCTCAATGATACCTACATTGAAAAAATAAGGTCAAAAAGAGTTTGAGTCCAAGGGATCCTTACCACACTTTTAACCTGTTCTATAAAAGTCCAATGTAAAATATGGAAGAAAAATATTTTTCATTGAAGAAAACAAGGACACAAGAAATGGCAGTAAAGTTTTAATGATCATCAAGAGAAAAATTGAAAAAATAGGAAGCAGGCAACTAAAAAAAAAAAAAAAAAAAAAAAAAGAAAAAAAAAAAGAATGCTAACAAAATGCAGACTACAAGTTTGAGGTAACTACCAGTTTGTTGTGAGACACAATCAAATGGAGAACACCCGCTGGAAAAGTTTTGGAGGAGGAAAATAAATAAAAATAAAAACCAAAAAAAATCTTATTGTTCTAATGGTTTGTTTGCATATAGTCACCAACAAAAATGGTGTAACAATCAAGTATGGTAGAAGAAATCACCAAAATGTCTTAAAAACAGTGCAGTCATTTTATGATACAATTTAGATGAACATGTGGGCATGGTTAAAATGGTCCCATGCACTTCAGAAAGGAAAATGCAAAAATGTTGGGAATTATAATTTATTCATTTGTTTTAAAATTTTCTCTTGTGTTTGTGTATTTTGTGTGCAAAAAAAATCAATAATACAACTTCTGTACCATAATATTTGCAACATTTACACATAAATGTAACACCTATTACAGGACAAAGGTATAACTTTTTATATATATATATATATATATATATATATATATATATATATGATTGAAAATTTTTGTAAAAATAATAGTGGATTTAAAAAAAAAATACAACTTCTGTCCAATAGTAATTGTTACATTTGCATATAAATTTCATATACTAAAATGTAACAAGTATTATGGGACAGAGGTAGTAGTAATAAAATTTGTTTTTTTTTGTTTTTTTTCTCCCAACTTTTGTATTTTCCAGTCTGCTCCTACAGTGGAATATCTTCAAACCAGAAATTATAAATAAACAAATTATAAAACGAAAGATAAAAATTAATTTTTAATTGTTTTAGAAGGAAAAAAAAAATACAATCTAAGAATTATGATAATTTCAAATTTAGTATGGAGAAAAAATATAAATGAAAAAAATTACTTGAAATAAAGAAAAATGGAAACTTGATTTGTGAGATGCCTAAATAGGCTGTTCACATCTTTTTTTTTTTGTATTATTATCTGACATATAGAGCAGATGTCTCCCTACATCTACTGTCAACAGGGACCCACACATATATGCACCACAGAAAAGGGGACAGAGATTGTTGGGTTTTTTTTAAATTCTTCCCCCACCTACTGATCCATACCCAAAGACTAAAATTTTGTGTGGTACTGAGGACCCTGTACAGAATGTTAAGAAGAATAGAATGTTTTCTCTGCTATGAACACTACATTTTGGAATCTTCTGTTGGTGATGTTTTATTTTTATTTTTTTCTAATATTTGAAAATAAGAAAGCAACCATTTTTTTTTCTTATAAATATTTCAAATGTGGATCTTTCAAACTAAAACCAACATATTTGTGTATCCCATTTTTACTTGAAAACTTTTGTAGGATTTATTTTTGTAATTATGTAATGATTCAGAGAATTAGAAATAATCACAAAATGAAAAAAAAATAACATAGAAAAAAAAATTTAGAAAAAAATTATGATTTGAAAGTTTATTTTGCTATCAGATGAAATTGAGCACATGTTTGCAACACCTGTTAACACCTGAGATATCTTTTCAAAGAAAAAAGATACAATGAGATAAATCATAACACCTCACAAACCTAACTATAAAATATTTGTTGACAATGTCCAAATGACAAATTAGCCAAGAAATAGTAAAATATAAGATATATATATATATATATATTATATATATATATCCCTACAGAGTTAAGATATAACTACCTTCTCATGCGGGCTAGTTTTGATACATAGTTTTAACATGGGGACATAATCATAAGTACCATACTACTATGATCCACTCATTTAGTGCAGTGTGGAGGTTCTAATGTAATATTAGAACCCAAGAACCAGGCTTACCTCATTTCTTTGACACATCCTGCCTGATGACAAGAACATGGCCCAGAGAACAGATGCCACACTCTAATCACAACCTGAAGCTTTACATGCTACTAAGAAGATAATGTGTATTAGTTATCAGCAGATATTCATATTCAAATGTGTCAATTCTGGGATATCTACAACATCACAGTTTTTTTTTTTATGTTATAGAATTCTATATAACCATATCCTGGAGGGGTTCTTTACGTTATTTTTCACTGCCACAAAATGTTAATAAATTCAGCCTGTCTTTCACTTTGGCAATCAGAAACTTCCAAGCAGGGAGCAGAGTGTAGTATCTGTTCATCTTCCTTGGCTATGTTCTTGTAGCATGATGAAAAAAAAAATTAACCTGGTCTTGGGAGTCCTGACCACAAGGCAGCACCTTCCAATATACAAGTGGAGGTGGTTAAATATTGACTCTCACTTAGGTTAAAAATGTTTTTTTCCCATGATTTTAGGTATAGCTATTAAATGCCACCAATCCATCATCTGTAATTAACACATTGCTTGACCAGAAAATTAAACCTACAAATCCATTCATTATTTTCTTTTTTTTTTTACTGAAGCTCATTTAATTAACCAGCAAATGCGTTGTCTATTCCTGAACAGTTTTATATATGTTTTAACCAATCAAAAGAATTAGATGTGAAATCCTTAAAAGTAAACAACTTTTCTAGGATCCAAATCTAATTGAAAAATCATATTGAAAATAAAAAGAAAAACCATTCTGATGATATTCAGCTAGCATTTTTTTCTAGTTTTACTAAATATAAAGCAACTTTTTTAATGGCAGTTTTAGTTCTGCCAATGCCAGGCATTTAATAGATTTAAGGAATTGTATGTTTTATCTTTGTAATTATTTAGTAATTTTTCTTAAAATAAAAACAAAATAATTTCCTACATGATATTAAGTTATATAATATTTCTAATGTTTGTAACAGTAATGAGGTCAGTTTTGGAATGGTTAAATAAAAAATTTAAAAAATAAAGATGAAAAAAAAATCTAAAATTGCATAGTAGTTGATCATTATTTACTGACCTTACATTAGCTGTTGTTACTAAGTGGTCACCCATCTAAGTGCCAAGCAGATTCATTACTGCTTAACTTCAGTGATCTAGCAAAAACTAGAGCTTTTGGTACAACTTAACCATCAGTTTAAAAGACTAAGTAGAGTTTAGACCTAGCACAAAGCCTCAAGTATTGGGCATTGGTAGAGGATCAAACCCACTACCCGGTAGTAATACATTTGATTGATTTGCAAGACTAGTTTGTTAATCATTACACCATGCAAGATACTCCTTGTTTAATTGGGTACAACGTAGTTTGGCACAAGGCAACAATAATGGAGCACCCAGTGGGAATCAAAATCACTAGTAATGGTCTACTAGCCTAGCTCAAAAACCATTGCACCATGTAAAGGACCCTAAGAAGTCATTTACTTAGCTTTGCATGAGGTAAGGAATACAGAGCACTCAGATGTTCTTTCAAGGGTAAAAGTATGGGAAACTCAGTGAGGATTGAACTCACACCTCAGGGAGAATGGATCAGTGAAACTAATTATTATACCATGATAGGGTGCCCTCTCAAAATTACAAGTAATGTTTCAAACACCAAAATTTTGAGGTGGAGATTTTTTTTTTCTAAGAAAAAATAATTCAGGAGTTAAAAAATGAAGTCTTTGCACCATTGTACATAAGAAAGACTTTTTTTTTTTTTGGATAATAATAAATTGATAGTAATTTATTATTGAAATGAACTTGACATTTTTTTAAAAATTTGATTGAAAAATGAAAAGAATTCAGATGAGATTTAAAAGACAAGACAAAAACAAAATAATGCAGCAGATTGAAAGACCAGTAGAAGAAACCTTTTAAAACAAATCTATTGTTAGATGAGGTTCCAATGTTATTAATTTCTGTAAACTAATATTCACATCTTTGTTGTTTTTCTTTTAACATCATCATCATCATCATTCAAATGATTATTCTTTGAAAAAAAATCAAAGTGATCCTCAGTCATCCTTTGGTGTCACATAATACTGGTATTTGTTGAATTATTTCACTCATACACAATAGTAAGCATTTTGATTTTCATAATCAAGATAAATTGGTCATTTTTTTTCCTGCATCAAATTCTCTATCAAAATAAATATTTCCTTATCAACTCTTTCTTTAAAATTTGTAACAACAAAGATGAGAATATGGGACTGATGAGAATCTGAAATATACATATCTATATTTGGTTTATTCTTCAAGTGTGCATAAAATTTTACATTGATCTACAAAGAGAAGAAAAATCTATAAGCAAGCATTGAAGAAATTAAAAACAATGCCCTTCAAATAACAAAGGGCGATTATGATGGTGATAATGATAATAATAATAATAATAATAATAATAATGATTAGGATGATGGCATGAAGATGAGAATGAGGCTAGTAACTAAACTTCAAAGTGGCTCTAAAAAAGTTAAAGGCTAGATCTATAATGATTGGTCATTTCATATAAGGACAGTGCATTTGCGGACTTTAAAATTGGCAATCCCCAAACACTATCTACAGGCCATTTTTATTTACACTATTTCACATATCTGGCAGTTCTAACAATTTTCTACATTTATTTACAGTTAAAGATTTCTGCCAAGTATGTCAAGTATTTTGGTAATGGTGGAAATGAGGGTGACTGCTGGAGATGGGGGTGGAGGGCAAGAAAAATCTTCTTTTTTTTTTTAATTAATTAAAACTTTTTTTTAATCTGTAAAGGTTTCTTAGAATTTACTAATATTTGCTTACTGTTGTACACAGATCTCACATTACTTATGATACATGGTGTTCCTAAGTAGTCAGCCATCTAAGCATAGAGTAATCCCATAGCTGCTTAACATTGGTGATCTATCAGGAACCAGGGCTTTACCTGTGACTTGACCATAAGTCTAAAAGCAAACAAACAAAAACAAATAAAAACAAACAAAAACAAAGCATAGATTTGTCATAAAGCCAAAAGTATGGATCACATAATGAGGATCAAACTCATTACTCTGTAATAATCGGTCTGCCAGATTAGCTTGTTAACCATTACACAGCAATGAGTGTCCAATCCATAAAGGATTCTTAGATAAATTTTCTTTTAATATTGTGTGTTTTGAAGAGAAAAATGTATAGATAAAATATATATATATATATATATATACACACACACACACACACACACAAAGTTTGCATGTCAGACAAAAGATGCTTTTTATAATTTATTTGATTTTTGATAACTTCTACATTGAAAAATTATTTTATAATATATGAATTAAAAAAACGATTCATGGCAATTTTGG
>OY757907.1:39909871-39988051 GCA_963585895.1 Sepioteuthis lessoniana | reverse complement strand
ATATAATATACTATATATATTATATATATACATACATATATATATATATATATATTTACATATATATATATTACATATATATATATACATATATATACATACATATATATACATACATATATATATATACATACATATATATACATACATATATATATATATACATATACATACATATATATATATACATACATATACATACATATATATATATATATATATATATATATATATATATATTTATATACATACATACATATATATATATATATATATATATATATATATATATACATATATATATATATATATATATATACATACATATATACATTTTTGAAGACAAAGAATTGGCAGCATCACTTCATGAAGACTCATTTCTCGCACAAGGTGAAATTTCAGAATCATTAGGAGTTGATCACAGAACAGTTCAAAATGTTTGAAAGCATTAGGAATGATTCAAAAGCATGGACTTTGGATGCCATATGAGTTAATGCCAAGAGATGTCCAACAGCAGCTTGTCAAGTATGAAGAGTTGCTTCAACAGCAGAAAAGGAAAGTATTTTTACATCATATCATGACTGGTGATGAAAAGTGGATACACCATAATAATCCTAAGCTTAGAAGATCGTGGGATAAGCCCGGTCATGTATCAACATCAGTGGCAAAGCCAAATATCCCTAATTTCCTCTGCATTTGCTGGGATCAACTGGGTGTAGTTAGTTATCTTCAGACTGACTGAAACCATCATAAGAGATTGCTATCAACAACAATTGATGTGTTTGAGCTGAATATTAAAGAAAAAATGGTCACTACATGAGCAGACATGACAAAGTGATTTTGCAACATGGCAATGGTAGACCTCATGTTTTAAAACAGGTGAAAACCTATTTGGAAACATCTAAATAGGAAGTCCTATTCCCTCTGCCGCATTTACCAGACATGTTCCAATTGATAGCACATAGCCTGGCTGAGTAGCATTTTCATTCTTACGAAGATACCAAAAAATGGATCGACTCATGGTTAGCCTTAAAAGACATGTCCGTTCTCCGATGTGGAATTCAAATGCTGTCAGAAAGATGGAAAAAGGTAGCGGCTAGTGATAGACAATACTTTCAGTGACATGTTTCTTACTAATTTTTGCAAACAAAACATAACTTTTCATAAAAAATCAGCAAGAACTTATACAAGGTCCTAATATATATATATATATATATATATATATATATATACACACATATACACACACACACTCACGAGTGTGTGTGTGTATGTATATTTAAGAATATTTTTAATATTCTTCTATGAGAATTTTCTGAGGAGTTTTCAAGAAAAATATCTTTATGTGAGTGCAACTTTTAAGAGATTCGTGTTTACATTTTTGTTTTGGCTGGGATTTTTATTCCTAAATCATACTATCTAGCTAGAGCTGGTGCTTAGGTCTCATGGGCACCCCCACAGCAAATTGTTTATTGCCTCCCATTCCCTGAATCTATGATATTACACCCCTTCCTCTACTACATGTCAATTTTCAAAAAAGTAGTATTCACAGAAAATATATAAAACCTTGCTTTCTCGGTGTCCCAAAGAGGCTTGGATTCTTCCCAGCAGAGAGGTTTGAGAGTAGTACATGCTGACCCTGTATCCAGCTTATGAATATCAGTTACCATCTTAAAAGATGTAGCATAAGGATATGTACTGCTAGTTATAATAATGCTAATTTATCATAATTTTTAGCAAAAGTTGATTATCATTAAATGAATTTGAATTTGAAAGGAAATCAATTAAATACAGTCTTTATGCTAACTGTTTAGTTAATACCATTCAAATACCATAAAAATATGACTGTTCTGTTATAAAAGAAAGAATGTATAGGAAAAACTAAAGAAAGTAGAATGTAAGTATTTTAGTTGTTTTTAAATGTTTCTTCTTTAATAATTAGAAATAGATCTAACAAAAGATGTTTGATCACATGATTTCTTGCAACATAGTAAAACAAACATGAACTCTGCTAAGCTCTTTCCACTAGATATTTACATTATTACTTACTACATACTGTTTTCACTACTCCTTTACAAACTTTGTACTTATGCAAACTAAGTTCTTGAAATTTACACAGCAGGCATTCAGTCATGCACTTATATTAGCAATCTACTAACATTTGCTTTTTACATGGGTATCTTCTGCAGTGTAATGGTTCATAGATGATTACTAGTGAGTTTGATTCTTACTAGGTGACCCATACTTCTGGCTTTAAGCAGCAATGAATCTGCACAGAACTTAGAGGGGTGACTATTCAGTAACAGCAGTACTGTAAGCAACTGAAGGTTGGGAGGCAATAAACAATTTGCTAAAGAAAGCTTAGTAAATAACTGATTGGTTGTTTGGTTGGTTTTTATGGCATGTCAACTTTTAATGGGTTATATACAAGAACACAAAGTTAGTTTAACAATTATGGTCTCCTATTATATATAGTACAAAAAATTAAAATTGCAATCATTTTAAACAGGTAATCTCAAAAAGATATATTTAACCCATCCATCAGACCCTAAAAGGTACTACCACACTAGGTCTGTGTAAATCTAGGAGCAATGACAATGAAGGAGTGACTCCACACTCACCAGAGCTACAGACCTAGAACCTTACTATCAAATACAGTTTAGTGTCATACCTAGGACACCTTTTTTTTAGAGGGGGTGGGATTCTTACTCCTCAGCAGGGGGTGCAGTCAGCAAATGGGTGAACATGCCTCAAAGGGTCTAATAGTTAGCAACCTCATCTTACAAACCATTCCAATAGTTGAATTCTCACTGAATACCCCATACTTCTCGCCTTGTGCCAAATTAAGTAAAGCTTTTATTTATTACATTAACTTTCCAGGAAATAATAAATTACAATTATTTTTTATTGGTTAGCTGCATTCAAAGTCAAATCTGAGCAAAGCATTTCTTTAAAAGATAAAAAACTTTGAGGAATTAAGATTATTATTTGGCAAAAGATATATCAGTGCATAACTATAGATCTAGAATTGGCTCAGAACAATACAGATATCTATCTCATTTATCAAAACTAGCATTAATGAGTAGAATGTTCACCAATGGCTCAGGGGACCATAGTTCAATCCCATGTTGAGTCATACCAAAGACTCAAAAAATGGCACTTGATACCACCTTGCTTAACACGCATCATTATAAGGTAAGGATCAAGGGTAGAATTGAGTAATCCAGGAAATGGAGTAGCATCCTCCCCTACACCTTGGAGTAGTAGCTATTGAAAAGGGAGCCTTCAGGTAACCCTCGATTAAAGTCGCTAACTTTATTTCATGCATCTCTAACCACCTCATTTTTTTCCAGTAGTGTGAGGTATATCTAAAAAGGTACAGATAGACATAAATTGATTGTGAAAGCTATAAACACAATACAACAGTGACTGCACAGTACTTCTCGTAACAGCCCAAACAGCCATAATATTGAGCACATATGTATGCAACTTCACAATAAAGATGAATGCCACCATAAAATAGTTGACAGAGGTGCAAGGTGTACTAACATTTTTGTATGCTAAGGGTAAAAATCCAGTAGAAATTCAAAATGTACTTGTTGCTAAGTACAGCAAACATGTAGGAAGAAGGTATCAACGGACAATGTAATGGCAAACTGAATATCAGACTGGTAGTGCAACAAGTAACTGAAGCCTCAGATATAGAGTAGTGCCTGTTTTTATAGGGGGCCACAACTACCAACAATTGAGTGAAAAATGTGTATCCATGCTGCTGAAAGCTCAAATCACTTATATGTTGAATGATACAGTTTTAATAGCACCCAACCAACACATAGAATGTGTGGCCACTTTCTATGGGCAAGTATGCTCTCTTTAAAACCATAAGAATAACAAAAGATAGCATGGCATGAATTGAAGTTTTGATTCAAAATGATATACAGAGCGAAACTTTGTGATATGACAGTGAGACTTGACCTTCCAGAGTTGAGATATCAGAAAGTGTTATTCTGTTAGGTTCCAAAGCTAATTTCTGGTATATGGGTTGATACTACTGGAATGTTTTACTGCTTCCACAGTGTAGTCACAACTTGGCTCCTTCAGAGTATTATGCTTAGGACCCTTAAACAACATTTATCCAGGAAGCAGATCTACTTAGTGTTGTGGACCAGTAAAGGGTCCGGAAGAATAAAACAACTCTGGTTTGCATGGAACAAAGTATATTAACAAAGTATAATACAACATATGTACAAAGTGTTAGAAGTCAGTCCGACTGTCAAGTGTTCACCGGGAATAAGTAGAGAGCCCGGTATTAATAGTCACGGAAGAGTTCATTACCGACCGCAGGTTGGGTACCATGAAACTTATATAATGCTATTTTTGCAGAGACACAAGGATAGCCACAGTTGATCAATGTCACATTCTTCAAGGAGAGCATTTATGTGTGCATATGCAGTGAGGGAACAAGTTCATCAATCTTGATAGCAACTTCATGAAAAAGTAGCATAGTAGTGTGGGTAACATAAACATAATGCTTTATTTGTCTAGTAATAAACATGTTTGGATTAATAAATGTTTGTACCTTACTGTTTGGACATCACACTCTCCCATTCATCTCGACATATGAGGGCCCATTATTTCAGGTCATTCATTTATAGTGATAAAGGTTTGTGTAGAACTAGCCACATTTTTGGATAAGCAGAGAGCAGAAGAAAAGTGTACCAGTGTGTCACAGATTCTCCAAAACAACACAAGTTTTTTAATCAAGAGTTTTTCTTTCTAGAGAAGTTACTTAACCAAGGCTAGAGGATCTAGTCTGCCTTACTATTTTATCCATAACTGGAGGGAGAAGAGATCCTTGTAGGTTATTTAATGCCAAATTCTGCTTTATACATATATTAAATACATATGATTTGTAAATACATATTTTGAAGATAGTGTCTTTAAACAAGCCAGATCTCATTTGTTTGCACACAGTTAAATGGTTTCAAGTATTCTTACCTAAAGTAAATAATTCTATTAATTATTAATTATTTTTTGTTCACAGTTAGATAATTTAAAGTATTGTTATGCAACACTAACAATTTAATTTAACATCAGTCATTTGTTTGCAAATGGTTAAATGGATATCCATATGATTTCTAAGTGAACAGTTTGCAGATAATCTTTTTTTTTTTTTAAGTTAGAGCCAATTTGGTTCCACTGAATTAAGTATTGCTACTGTTTTCACACAGTTAAATGGTTGCAAATATTGCTACCAAACACAAATAATTCTATTTAATATTAATCATTTGTTTGCACACTGTCAAATGGTTCCAAGTATGGCTATGTAATACCAATAATTCAATTTTTGTGCACAGTTAAATGGTATCAAGTCTTTAGTTTTATTTGCATACAGTTAAATGGTTCTCAGGTTTCAAATATTGCTATTCAACACTAATAATTCTATTCAACAATACTCATTCCTTTGTATACACTTAAATGGTTTCAAGTATTGCTATGTAACTGTTACAATTCAATTTAACATCAGCTATTTGTTTGCACACAGTTGTGCTTAAATAGATCTATTTGACCCATAGATGGGACTCTAAAAGGTAATACCACTCCAGGTTAGAGTGTGCTTTGGAGTGACGAAAATGAAGAGGTACACCACATTCCCTAAAGCTCCAGGATTGGAGCCTCACCATCAGATGGTTTAGCGTCATATCCAAGAAAGTTGCATCTTACCACTCTGCAGATATGCACTCAATATATTCTATAGGCCCAGGTGACTGGTTTCCTTTCCCAAGTGAAATGCAAACAGCTTTATCCAGGTCTGAACTCAGCCTGTCAAGTATATTTCCTTATGACAAGAACTATTATGTCACACATTATATATATATATATATATATATATATATATATATATATAATGCATAGGAAGGAGCATAAGTAATAGAGAAATCAACAGAAAACAAATATTTGTTGTAGAAATAAAAATTAAAAAAAAACAAAACAATCATGACTTTTCAACCATTATCATTAGTTTTTTATCATTTAATTTTTCAACCATAATTATTTTTTTTTATCGTTTAATTTTTAACTGTCTTTATTATCATAACATATTCAGGTCAACATTCTAAGACAGCAGATCAGAAATAATAAAGAGAAAGCTCTTAATGAGACTCAAACCTACATCCTCTTTGCATTAGGAAAGCTTGGGTAAATGTAAAGTAGACATGAGTTCCATCCTCACTGAGAGTACATCCAGTCATTCCTGTTATAGATTGACAACCTGAGTGAATTATGGTTAAAAACAATAAAAAGTAACTAAAATACTACATCTAAAAAAATTTTTAAATAGAGGATTATATTTTGCAATATTAGCACTGTCATACCCAGTATATAAAATGGGAGGAATCCCTATAATGTCATGGCTAAAACGCTAGATTGCAACAAGTTCAAACTCCAGTCGTGCTATTACATTCACTTTCAGACTAATACCCTTGGGAAAGGTATGAACTCCTTATTCCCCCCCAGCTATAAGTTAGATAATACCACCACTACTGTTTTTCTACAGGGATGGCTTTAGCATTAAATAACCCACAAAGGTTGATATGCCATTAAACAAAGAAACCAAATTCAAGATAAAACAATGTAGGAACCAGGTAAATTCAACACAGCAGACTTCAATATTTTTCAAATGTATTTGTACTGAGTGAATAGAAATACCTTTCAAACAAAGAAAAACTATAAATGACTTATACATATATAAGTAAGATTATTTGACCACTACCTCTTAATGATGTAATGAATGAGCCCACTGACTCAGTTTTATGAATGTACTTACTGCAATCAATACTACCTGAATTATGCATACATTCCAGATGTTATTTCTAGAAAATTCAGCATATGATTTCTATTTAATTTTTCCAATTACTACCAAATAAATGCACTCACTTAACCCAGCAATTACAAATCCACAATCATACCTATCAACAGACACACTCACACACGAACAGAAAGTAAAATTACAACACTCTGAATATGTATTTCAGTTTACTTTAAATTAAATAAACTAAATATACAGGTAATATATTTGTATTACACAGTAAATGACCACATATACAAATCAATCATATATACATATAATTTTTTTGGCTATCAGTACAATTTACCAGTTTTTGAAGTTAGTTGTTTGAACTATGTAGAACATTATCTCAACTTTCTACTGACCTCATCCTCTAACCATTAAGTTTAAATTAACATCAATGAATTAATAATCTATTATTGAGAACTTGTACACTGACTTTCCAGGTAAATTCTATCTTCATTCACATTCAGTGTGATCATCAGTTAACTAAAATCTTACATCATCACAGAATTAACATTTTGTTACTGAAAAGTTGTTAATACAACAAAAGATTATATGAAGTGGCTGCATCTTGATCTGGCATTCCCACGATGTGATGGAAAACCAATAAAATCTAGTGGTATTATATGATACTGCTGGCATCATCATCATCATCATATCGTGCTGGTAGCACGGATATCCCTGACCCTCTCTCGCCACTCCTCCCTATCGTTCATCGCCCTAGGTAGGTCTTCAGGACAACATCCTGTATCCTCACATAGCTGCTGAATGTACGTTCGAGCTGGTTGCCCTGCTTTTGCGCGGCCATGTGAGGGGATCCATAAGAGTACATCTCTTATGAGTTCATCTCTGCTTCTCCAGCAGTGTCCTGCATGTCTGGTTCATCTAACTCGAATAGTTTTTGTGATAGGGGGCAGGTGGCCGTACAGTTGGTGTCTTGTGGGGTGTTGCTGCCAGGACTTGTTCAGGATTGCACGCAGCATTCTTGTGTAATTGCCATCTAGTTTCTTCTCCAGCCGTTTTGTTAGCGTCCATGTAGTGCATCCATATAGCAGTATCGATGTGACCGCTGCCTGGAAGAAACTGCGTTTCATTTTATCGGTTAGGTCTGATTTCCATATAATCGATAGCCTATTGATAGCTGTCCATGCTTTCGTTAGCCTCGTTTCGATGTCCTTTTCGGTTGATTCGACGCTGCTTCCTAGGTACGTGAATTTGTCTACTAGTTTAAGTGGGGTTCCTTCTAGAGTGGAGATGTCCCCCGTTTGGTTATAGCACATATATTCCGTTTTGTGTGCATTAACATAGAGACCTATGCTTGCTGCTGCTCGTTCCAAACTATGCAGAAGTGTTTCGGCTTGGTCAGGTGTATTTGCCAGTATTGCTATGTCATCGGCGTAGTCGGCGTCGGTAATTGTTGTTGCGGGGTGTCTTCTGCTTCTTTTCTTCATCAGTTCGAAGCCATTCTCTTTGATTTTGTCAATCGATGTTCTAAGTACGTAGTCTAGACAAATGATAAAGAGGTACGGGGCCAGCGTGTCCCCTTGTAGTACTCCTGCTACAATGTCAAAGTATTCTGTGTCTCCATCCGGTGATCGTACTCCAGGTTAATGGTCATGAAGCACTGATGCCAAAACCATGCCTGCAACCAGAGTCATCATCTGATGAACTTTGTTGGTCATACAACTGTTGCTTACAAATTGTATATACACAACCCAGCACCTGTCCTAGAAAATGACTCGCATAAACTCCTATAGGACTTTAATATACAAACGGATCACCTAATCCCAGCCAGAAGACCAGACCTCATAATAATCAACAAAAAAAAGAGAATCTGCAAAATTGTCGACTTTGCTGTCCCGGCAGACCACAGAATAAATCTGAAGGAAAGCGAAAAGAAGGATAAGTACCTCGACCTTGCTAGAGAATTGAAAAAGCTGTGGAACATGAAAGTAACGATTGTGCCAATTGTGACTGGTGCCTTAGGCACCATAACTAAAGGATTATTAAAAGGCCTGGAGGACTTGGAAGTTGGTGGACAGGTAGAGACTATCTAAACGACAGCATTGCTAAGAATGGCCAGAATCCTGAGACGAGTCCTGGAGACTTGAAGAGACTTGCTGTCATTCAAACTCCAGTGAAAAACCATCAGCTAACACTGATGTGAAAAACTCTAAAGGAGTAAATAATAATAATAATAATCTTCCTTGAACATTAACACAGGCCTGTACTCTTAGATGCATACAATCACACAGATACAAGTGAGTACCAGTATATCACATAAAACTTTGTAAATTTTACCAGAACATCTACTACCCACTGGCATGCATACTACTAAACTCAAGCCAAAATTGTCAGTGTCCTTCAGGGTGTTGCAATTTTAATTTCCATCAGTGTGAAACATTTTACTAAAAAAGTGACGTCTATAAATGAGCCATATAATGATGTTAGCTTTTATCTTGTTACTCCTATATAGTACCAAAGTAGATCTCCACAAACAGTCTGTCGGCTGTTTCCTGCCTGAAGAAAAACATTTGAAAAAGATATAGGAAATAAGTCTCACAAAGTGGAATTGACAGGTGGAAAATATATATAATGCCATTTATACAACTGCAGATATTACCAATGTAAACCTATTGTCTGAAAGAGTGTGGAAATATATCCACACATGTACACAAGATCAAGGTTCTATCTATACATAACTAAAATTCTCATTTTATATATATATATATATATATATATATATATATATATATGTGTGTGTGTGTGTGTGTAATCAGATGAAGAAATGCTAATTCGAACTCACAAATAGAAGCTTTAAAAACTGCTGTAACAATGGATTAGAGCCTAGCAAGAGAGTTATCATTCTAGGAAATGGAATCTGCCTCCTGAGTTCAAATCCTGAACAAGGCTGTTTGTATTTCACTTTATACTTATATCCTTGAAAAAGACATTAATCCATCTGTTCTCTCTCCAACTATTTGAACAAATATAATTTGTTTGTAATCTTTTTGTTTTGGTGGGGAGTTTTCATGGCACAGAGACTAAAGTTCTGGATTGTGGCCTCAAAGTAAGCAAGTTCAAACTCTAGCTGCACTGTGATGCTCACTTGTGGATTTATACTCTTTGGAAAGGTATAAACCTCCTTATCCTTTCCAGCTATGGTTTAAATAGTATCAATGCTGTTCTACAACAAGGATGGATTTGGCATTAAACCATGAAGGCTGATATGCCATTAAACAAAGAAACTAAAACCTTTGCAAGATAAAAATAGAAATGTTGTGCGAGAAGAACCACCACATTTTATTGCTATCAACCTGGTTCATGCATTTAATCATGTTTAGCAATTCTGGATGCTAACATTTTGGAAATTTTTTTAAAGCGAATTAAATAGTTTAATGGAAAAAATTTTGTTCCCCTGATCCTTTTAAAATCTTTATAAGAATCAACTCTACACAACTAGAAGCTTTAAAAACTGCTGGTACTATAGAATAGGGCTTAGCATGAGATTTCTCATGGTAGGAAATGGAATCTGCCACCCAAGTTCAAAACCTGGACAAAGCTGTTTGCATTTCACTTTATGTTTATATCCTTGGGAAAGACATGAATCCATCTGTTCTCTCCCCAGATATGAAGAAATAGTAAGGCAGAATCAGTTGTTTAGCCTTTATAAGGCAACCAGTGTAAGAGAAGAAAAAATTTGAATTCAAACCAACTTTACTCTGCTTTAAAAAAAATTTTAAATTGACATTTTGTCACATTCTGCCTGTAGTAGAGAGTTGTGTATATACGCACAATGAAAAAACAACAGGTTTATGGGTCATCTAGTATATGTCTCAAATTTTGCTTGTATTCATGTAACTATAATCCAGCAAAAATAGCACACCAGAGCAAAATTTTTATTAGGCATACAGTCAAAATGGTCTAAAAGAGAGCAAAGCAATTTCCCATCAAATTTGTAACTGAATAATAATTTTGTGGGGTCTGTCGTCACTCTGAATGTTATTTTTTAATCATCCGAATTCATGATATAATGGAGATAATTCTGAAATACTAATTAGTCTTTCAGTCCTTCCTAATTAGAAGCATCAGTATCATCATGGACCTTCTATTATAATAGAAATCCAAAAGATTCACAGACCATCTAACAAGTATGTAAGTTGACAACCTGTAGTCAATGGCAACTTGAAGGCTCCCTTTTTAATAGCTACTATGCAGAGGTATAGGAGAGGTTGACACTCCTTTACCTCGGTTGCTCCACTTACCCTTGTTCCATACCTTATAATGCTGAGTGTTAAGCAAGGCACCATCAAGTATCATTTTTTGAGTCTTTGGTATGACTTGACCTGGGATTGAACTCCAGTCTCCTGGACCATTGGTGAACACTCTAACCATTATGCAATGAGCCAGTTAAAGACCATCTACTAATTAATAATCTAAAGGTTACAACTGTAAATACTAAAAAAAATGTAATAAAAACTAAAATAAGATTATAACTAAAATAAACTAATATAGAGTCTGGTAGAATGATCTCTCAGGTTTGGAGCATTAAAAAAAATGCAACAAAGATCCTATGGAAAATTTAATTTTACTATAAGAAAGAACAATATTTGCCACTTTGTTTTGTTATTGTCATCAACTTGTTTATAGCATTCAAATGCTTACCTTCACTGGCTATACAGTTCACTGCAATGCTCATCTAGTTACCCACCTGTCAACTGGGGCTCTAGAACATATCGACTGCATCTCTCCAATGAAAGTCCTGGATGTGATACTAAACTACATCTGATGGCGAGGCTCCAGTGTGGACCTTTGGAGAATGTGGAGCACCCTTACATTGCCATTACTCCCAGGTTCACACTGACCCAGATTGGTAATACCTGTTAGATAAGAGGGTTCACAACCTTCCCAAAGGGTATTAGTCCAAAAGTGATGTAATAGTGCAATTGGAATTCAAAATGCTTACTACAAGGCTGCAGTCCAGTATATAAGTTATTACACAACAAGGACATCCCCAAAACTACTTTTGATGTCACAAAAAGTCCCTGATGACTAAATCTATATTATATAATATCTGAAGAATTCAATATGAAAAGTATTCAGATATATCTACTTTGCTTATACTTTGGATAAGACATAAAAGTATCAGACAGTATTAGCATACAAATTACTTTTTAAGAGGTGCACTCAGTGTAAGGGAACAGAATCAGTGAGCCAAGTTCAAATCCTGGATGAAGATATTTGCATTTCTTCTTTACACCAATGCCATTAGAAAAGCTATGAATCCATCTGCTCTCTGCCTCCCAGTTATAGGTAAATAATAAGGCAGATTAGGTTCTTTAGCCTTGGTTAGACAATCAGCCTAACAGAAGGAAAACTCCAAATTCAAAATAGCTTAAAAATTGACCTTGTGTTACATCCTGTCAGTATTGGAGGGGTTAGTTAAATAGATGCTAGTTACTTTTCAGAAGCAGTTTGAACTTAATAACAAATTAATGTTATAATAATCAAAACCAAATAAGGCTTAAAGAATAAAAATTTGTTATACAAAGGAATGCTAAAAGGTTCTCAGCCAAACAAAGAAACACACTTTCTTTTCAATTTTTTTTTCTTTATTTTTTGAAGGGTTAAAGAAACTAGACAAATAATGTGCGCTGAACTGTAGGATGAACATGTGGAACAGCATGTACATTTCATGACTTTAGGTCATTTCCTTTGTGGTCAAAGCTAAGAATTTTTCAATGTTCCTTGTATACTTAGTTGAACAAATATTTCTTTTTTTACAAAATGCAAAATAACCACAGAAAGATCCAGAAAGAAGTTATTTGCATGACTTGTATATTATGAACTTTAAACTGAGCTAACAAAGTATTATAATGCTACTGGGGTGGGTTATTGGAATAATAACTCAAATTGTAACTTATAATGAAAAGGTTTTATTTTACAAGACGTAAAAGGATATGTTAACAGAGGTATATGGCTAGCTAGTCTTGTTAGGGAAAAGTCAGCCACCTAGCCAACACTGTAATTGCTTATATTCAAATAGAATAGTCCATTATAATACAGAGAGGTATCATCTCTTCTCTAAAACACTTCCCTCTCAAGATCATTTCCCTTGGAAATTTTTTTTTTTTTTTAATGATCTGAACTTTAAGGTTCTATCCACTTCCTTTTGCTTTTACAGGACTGTCTTGGGACTACCACTTCAAGAGTTAGTGTTAGAATGTCAAAAGTATCATGAAGTACATCCATCGGTACTTCTTCGATGCAGTTACTTCTCTACTGATTGAGATGTCTT
Source organism: Sepioteuthis lessoniana (assembly GCA_963585895.1). Lineage (NCBI taxonomy): Eukaryota > Metazoa > Mollusca > Cephalopoda > Myopsida > Loliginidae > Sepioteuthis > Sepioteuthis lessoniana. The sequence goes on along the minus strand of OY757907.1, from coordinate 39,974,903 downwards.
TTGTGCTGCCATTTTGCACTGCATACCATATACATAACTCTTCCAACTCTTTTGGTAATAACACTGTCTTCCTAAAATTCTGTTCCTCTTTTTGAACATCATGAAAAAAACTTCATCCTCAGGCCTGAAATATTTTGTTGAGCTTCTGGTCTTATTTGAACTATTTTGTTTTCATCCTGATACTGTGTTCGGGTTAGGTGCTATTCTGTAAACACACAAAAATTGCTGTATCCTACCCTCTTCTGTCTCCATACTGTTGAACTTTTTAAGGACTCTCTTAAAAGTATCAACAAACCTTTTGGCTAGCCCATTTGATCTTGAATGGTACAATATGGTATATGTTCAATCACAAGGGATGAACAAAAATTTTTGAAATTGCTCCCTGTGAACTGGGTCCCATTTTCACTGACAATCATTTCAGGGAGACCAAAATGAGCAACTAGTTCCTGGTGAAAATTTATCATAACTATAAAAGTGGGTCTTCTGTATTTGAATAGCTATCTACAACTACTAGATAATATTACTTGTTTAACGGTTCCACATAATCTATAAGTAATCTGAACAAATGAACATCAGTTTTAGACCACAGTTGAAATTTCACCAGCGGAGATTTTGCTGCAAGGGCACAATTTCTGTAGGTTTTCACTACTTTTTCAATGTCATGATCCATCTGTGGCCAATAAGTACAGCTCCTCATTAAAGATTTCATACATAAAATTCCAGGGTGCCCTAAATACAATTCCTTTAAAAACGTTTTTTGTTGTAGTAAAAGGGGAATTTCTACCCTATCAGCATACATTAGTACTTTGTCACATATTGAGAATGCAGAAAATATTTTACTTTTCTCCTTCATTTTATCTTGTTCTTTCATTTTTATAATAAAATCATCTTTTTCAGTCTGAATTTTAATTTTGTCCAATGTCATAGGCAATTCTTATACTGTATTACATAGTACCTCATTTAATTCTTTTTCAGCTCTTAAAGTTACTATTACCATGTCTTCTAGTGGTTCAGCAAAACTTGGGATCAATCTAAACAGACCATCTGGATGTCCTATTTTCTTTTATGGTAAAAACTCCATTTTATAATTATAGTTCAATAAAAAGGTGCCCCACCACTAAAATCTGTTGGCTATATGTGTACGGATACCTTTCTTTGATCCAAATATGGACAATAAAGGATGGTGATCTGTCTGCAGCATAAACTTTCTTCCATGAACAAATTTATGGAATTTTTTAAGAGCAAATATTATTGCCACACTTTCATTCTCTATCTGGCTGTAGGTTCTTCTGCTGCTAAAAAAGTACTTGAAACATGTGCCACTAGCTTTGTCTTACCATCTTCAAATTTGTGAAGAACCACTGCTCCAATACTATATTTACTTGCATCTAACGCCACAATAATCTCAAGTTTAGGGTCAAAATATGTTAATGTTAAGTCAGACATGAGAATATTTTTTATTTTGTCAAATGCTTTCTGGCATTCAACAAACCATTTCCAATACAATCCTTTTTTTAGTAGGTTGATTAATGGTTTTCTCAAGTTGTACATGTTTGGTACATATTCACCATAATAGCTTGTCAGCCCCCAAAATGCCTGAAATGTAGCAACATTATTTGGAGTTGGCATGCTTTTTATTGCTTCTGGTCTAGAAGGGTTCAGGCATTTTCTGTTTGCATCAATAATTAGTCCTAAATACTTTATCTGTGACATAAAAATTCACACTTCTCAGAGCTAAGTTTGAAACCATATTGTTATTCTTTCAAATACTTTTTTTTAATGTGATCACTGTTGCCTATGATTTTTACTTTTTATCAATGCCTTGTTGAGATATGCAATGGCAAAATCTAAACCAGCCAGCATGGTGACCATAATTTGTTGAAAAATGTGAGGCACAATCTTCACACCAAACAGAAGTGGGTTAAATTTATACAACCCCTTATACGTATTGATGGTCAACAATTTCAAGTATTCTTCATTGACTTGTACCAGAAGGTACACATCTGATAAATTCAACTTTGAGAAAACCTTTCTGCCATTAAATTTAGCAAAAATATCTTCAGATGATAGTAACAGATATGTCTGTAGCTTAAGGGAACCATTTAGACCAGTTGAATAATCTGTGCAAATGTGTATTTTGTGATCTTTTTTTACATATAATGTTGGAGCCAACCAGTCTAAATATTCGACTTTTGAGAGGACACCCAAATTTTCAAGTCACTCTAACTCCTTGTTTATAGGTTCTCAAACACTAACAGCAGAATTTCTTTTAGGCTTGAAAATAGGCTTCACATTTTCCTTGACCTCAAAATTTTCTTTTGTCTTTGTGCATCTTCTAAGTCCTTCAGAAAATACTTCAGGAAACTTATTTCTAAGATCCTTCATTAAATTTTCTTGCACCCTATTTGTGATAGGGGGAGAAACATAAATTTTATAACAAAAAGAATTTATGGGTAGTTTCCATAAATCAAATGAAAAAATCCAAACCATTCCAAATAGATCTGCAACATTCTGCAACACAAAGACTTTTGATTTAAGCATCTTTCCAACAAAAGAGATGTTACAAGTGAATACACCTTTAAAATTTAATTTTTTCCTAACACTCTATATGCAACTTTACCAGTTTTCTTCAATAAAGGTTAACTAATTTTTTAAATGTTTCTTCCTCGATAATTGAAATATCACTTCCAGTGTCAAGTTGAAGTTTAACTTTTTTATTGCTAATTTTATGCACATGTTTTTGTCCCTCCACAATTTCACATCTTGATAACATTATATTTACATTACTTATTGGGTTTGACTTTTTCTTAAATTCTGTCTGCATGGTTCTGCAGTGTGTGCTTCAATATCCTGTATGACCACAACAAAACCAACTTTTATCACAGAAAAAACATTCACTTTTGAAATATAGACCACCACAGCTAAAACACAGATTTGATTGTGCCAAATTTTTAAAGTTTTCTTCAGCCAAACTTTAGGATGAATAGCATGTACTTGTAACATGTCCTTTTCATCAATTCTAGTGTTATCATGTTTGTTTCAAGTTTACATTTCAACAGACATTCTTCAGTGACTTTCTGAAACATTATATCAGGGTCTTGTTCTAATTTAGTCTATATTTGAGCCCAGATGTCTTTATCTCTATTTGAAGTAAGTCCTTGCATGAAAATTAAACATTTGAACATGTAAGTATTTAGTTCATGCAACAGAAAATTTTCACAATTTCAATTTTCCTGCAGAGGTGACAAAGTCCTTGCCATCACCTTTAAGAATATCTAAACATTTGTAGCGAGTATGAAATAAAAAGCTCCTCTTGCTAAAAATGGAGGACAATATATTCATGGTTTCTTCACAAGAGATCTCACCTGTTTCACTCAGAAGTATGAAATTGGTGTATTTATAATCTTTATCTCGACCAAGCTTCTGTAGAAGCAATCTGACATTTTTTTTGGTCTGTCCAATTTGCACATTGTTTTTTATATTAGGCGGCATAACTTCTAAAATAGGATAAAAAAGTTATACCTTCTTCTGGACAATACTTAAATTCTGTAATAGAATTTGCAATTGCCTCTACCACAACAAAAATTTTCCTTCTTCACTCAAGTTCTTCTGTGTCACTGATTTTAATAATAAAGATAAATCTTTTTGGAACTGTTATTGTTTGAGAGATAAATTTTATTTTCAACTGTTCTTGTAGTCTCTGATTTTCTGATTGTACCTTTTGGCTTTCGACTAACACTTTCATTACTGCTAATAATTCTTCCATTTTTCAAAAATAGCAGTTTTCATTCCATGTCAGTAGAGAGTTTGAATCTTGTCGCCACAGTTGTCATGTTAGTGAGGTGGCTTATTGTAATGATAACTCGAATCATAACTTACAATGAAAAGGATTTATTTTACAAGATGTACAAAGATGTATTAACAGAGGTACATTGCTAGCTAGTTTCACTAAAGAAAAGCCGAGTATTTAACAGACACCTCACCATGTCACTATATGGCACAAGGCATTTTATAATGGGGGCCTTGCACAAGTGAAAACCTATGCGACGCAGAGGCAAAAATTCTTGGCTCTGTTGGCATTCTCCGAATGGGGTGCAACAAGCAACAAGCAATGAATTTAGTCCTGCAAAGCCGGTAAAACCTGAGGTGACACCCCGAAGCCAAATGAATCTCAACCACCTTTGCTAGGAGGGTGGACATTCTAGCCACCCTCACTAGAAAAAAGCCAACTACCCAGCCGCTACCATAACAATTTTTATTCAAATAGAATGGTCTTTTATAATACAAAGAAGCATCATCCCTTCTCTACAAAATAAAATCTTCCAAATTTACTTGAGTATCAATACTTATCAATTGGGAAAAAACATTGTTTGTATATTTATTTTTGTTTGTAATAACCAAATCAATGAGTTTCAAAGGAGATAACTGAAATACTGAGTTCATTCCTTTAAATCTGCCATTGACAAGTACATGATTAATTTTAATTGCCTGTCAACCCGTCTAGGGTTATTTCATGCCTAAAGGTTATGGATTTGTATACATAGTACGTTTATATTTCCATTTCTTTGTATAGTTTCTTAAGAGTATTTTGCATATGGTAACATGATATCAAGTATTCCTATTTAATACAAATAATTTTCAAACAGATCTATTTGACCCATACATGGTACCCTAACAGGTACTATCACTCTGAGTTAGAATGGACCTGGGAGTAATGGAAATGTAGGGATACTCCACATTCCCCAGAGCTCCAGAACTGGAAACTCATCACTAGATGCAGTTTAGTGTCATACCCAGAGGATACAGTCAGTATATTCTAAGCCCTGCTGATAAGGTATAAAAATAAGGTACAAGTTAACTTGCTGTAGAGTAGCGGTTAGCAAATTAGCTTTGCTGACTATTACAACAGTAGTGAGTTTCATTGTCACTAGGTGCTCTACACTTGTGTCATTAAAATTTTTCAAAATTATATTACATGGAATCACACCAATAATTGGACAGTTGTTTGGGTTTTATGGCATACCAACCCCTGCAGGCTACCCAATGCCAAACAAAATAGTTCTATTTCAAACAATTCATCTAAGCATAAGTACACAGTTTAATTGTCAAAAACATTTCTACTTCAAGCAATTCAGTTTAGTCCAACAGTTCTAATTCAAACAATTCAGTCTAGCATAAGTACAGTTTTTCTTTACACAGAGTTAGATATCAAAAACAGTTCTATTTCAAGAAATTTAGTTCAGCATAAGTACACATTTTAGTTCTATTTGACCCATAGATGAGACCTATCAGGTGCTACCACTCCAGGCCAGAGTGAACCTGGGAGCAACAGCAATGAAAGAGTGCTCTGCATTCCCCAAAGCTTCAGCATCACTGGAACCTCACCATCAGATTGTTTCATGTCATATCAAGGACACTCTAGGACATTTACCCCTCTGCAAAGTTGCAGTCGGTATATTCTACAGCCCCAGCCAAGTGGGCAATAAAGTACTAGACTGAAGCCTCAAAGCAAACATTCAAACTCCAGTCACTTTATTGCATTTACTTCTGGACTAATACTCATGGGAACAGTATGAACCCCCTTATCCCCCACCCATTTTTGAATTAAATAGTACCACTATCATCAATCTCTGAGGATGTTTTTTGCATGAAATAACTTATGAAGGTTGATATGCCATTAAACAAGAATACCCAACCATATAACAAGATAATTATTCCTAAAAATAAAGAACAAAAATTCTTAATTAAAAAAATTATGCAAAAAAAATATCTTTATGATTCAAAAATTTTGTTTGAAAATTTTCAATATATTCTTACATAACTCATTATAATTAACTTTTACGGTTGTCTTTTATCTTTTTAATTTTTGTTGCTACAGATCACCACGCATTATTTTATGACAGGAAAGAAGGATACATATTAAATACAATAATAAGTTTCCAGTTAGACTTAGATTTATGCCTTGAGGAAACCATATCGGCCTCCTTAACAATTTTAACTACAAAAGCAATTGATATAAAAGAAGCCTAATTCACATCTATAGCTTATCCCTTATTTCATCTCATATTGTCAATGCTATGTTTGTTACAATTATTCATTACATATAAGTAGTGTTGATAGAATATTTTAGAATCAAGTTTCTCCAAGTCAAAAGAGATTGTGAATTCAAGTCTCACTGGAGGCATCTCCTTTATTACAGCCTTTGATATGAGTTGTTCTTTGATATCATTAAGTTGCAATAAAAGATATTTTTATCAATTAGCCATATAATATATAAAAGCTGTATTATAAAGATTTTATTGAAAAAATTGGCAACCAGCCAAAACTCACAAATAAAATGTGAATACAAAATATATGCATAAACCAAAAAAGAAAAAAGAAAAAGGTTATTGAGTGATTTTAATGGATTGTCAACCTGTCTGGGGTTATTCTATGCTCAGAGGTTAGAGAAATGCATACATTTATATTTACATTTGTTGTGTAGTTTCTAAAGAGTTTTTTTTGCATATGGTTATATAATATCAAGTGTTCCTAATGAATACAAATAATTTTCAAACATATCTACTTGACCCATTGATGGGACCCTAACAGACACTACCACTCTGTGTTAGAGGTCAGAGTATACCTTAGAGTAATAACAATTAATGGGTACACCATACTCCCCCAGAGCTCCACAACAAGAGCTTCACCACCTGATGCAGTTTAGTGTCATACCGAGGACACAAAAAAGTTTAATCAATCAACTTTCAAGTAGAATGTAAACATCGTTAACAGAAATAAATAGATCAATTGTCAGATTTTATCTCCTATAATTGGTACAACATGATTTATTAATATTTCTTTACAACTGTACGTTGCCTCTGCTCCAGTGATATTTATGATCTAAGTTTTGGTTAAGTTTCAATATTAATGTTGATGATTTTAATGGCATGTCAACCCAACTATAGATATTTTATGCCTAGAGCTTAGTGTATATCATTAATTGTTAATTTATATTTAATTTTTGTGTAGTTGCTTCTTAAGAGGGTTTCTTTTTGCACATAGTTATATATCAAGTATTCCTATTTAATACAAATAATTTGTATACAATTGTATCATTTCAAGTAATCAAGTAATTATTTCTATTTAATGATAGTCCTTTTTTTGTGAACAATTATGTGGTTTCAAGTAAGTAATAATAATCCTTAATAAACAATTACAGCTTAAAGTAACTATTCTTAATATAAATAACTTACAGTTATATGGCATCAAATATTTCTCTCAAATACAAATAATTCTCAAACAGATTTATTTGACAAATAGATAGGAACCTAACAAGTACTGCCACTCCAAGTCAAAGTGGATTAGGGCATAATGGCAATGAAGGGGTACACCAAACTCCACAGATCTCCAGAACTGGAGCTTCACCATTAGATGCAGTTTTGTGTCATACACAGGACACTTTTTTTTTTTTTTTTTTTTTTTTTTTTTTTTAGAGGAGTGAGGATATGGTCAGCACATTGTAAGCCCCACCAGTAATGTGAGTCAAGTCAGGATTAAAGCACCAGTTCCTGCTAGAACACTAAAGTTAAGAAGTAATAAGCCTGTTAATTGCTTAGATGGGTGACCAGTTAGGAACCACAGGTATCATGATCAATCTGTGTACCTGCAGAAGCTAAGTAAAAATTTTAGTTTGATTCTCACCGAGTACCTAATAAGTAAAGTAAAGTTGACAACCATAGTCGAGAGTGACCCGAAGGCCCCACCCCTTTCAATAGCTACTACACCAAGGTGTAGGGGGGACGCTACTCCATTCCCTGGATTGCTCCACTTTACCCTTGATCCTCACCTTATAATGCTGAGTGTTAAGCAAGGCGGCATCAAGTACCATTTTTTGAGGCTTTGGTATGACTTGACCTGGGATTGAACCCTAGTCTCCTGGACCATTGGTGAACACTCTAACCATTATGCTAATGACTTATGCCAAAATAAACTAATCTTAATAAATGACAACTTCAGTGATGATTTTTGCATTTTTAATGCATTATTTCTTTCTATCCTGGAAACAATCATGCAAAATTTAATAAACAGAATTTCAACTGCATTTTTAACTATTCATTAAATCTACAAGATTAGTTCTATCTATGCAAAAAGTATTAAGTAAAAGATTATATATATCATATGCAACAATTAATCAAGTTTAAAGTACCTTGTTAATTTTGTATGTGATTAATGAAAATTATTGCCAGTACAAATATGACATAAGAGACAAGCAGGCATTAAGAATATTTAATGAATAATAAAATAAATAATGTTCGTCCATTAATTCAATGACAACTATTAACTAAGCTAAAGCTTAGAAAAGGAAATGCACAGGTCATTTATTTATAGCAATGAAGGTTTGTGTAGAACCAGTCGCACTTTTTAGGTGAACTGACAACAGGAGAATAGGGCTCCAGTGTGCCGGGAACAGCACTCATCAGGTTTTAAATCCAGTTTTTTCTTCTCTTAGTCTGGTTTCCTTACCAAGTCTTCACGCCGGTTTATCTATAGCTGGGGTGGAAGAAGAAGAAAAGGATTCATGCCTTTTCCCAAGAGTATTAGAGCAAAGTGAGATAGAAACATTCTCATCGAGGATTTGAACTCATATCATCAAGTCTATTTGCAATAAATGATATGCTACATGTACCTCCATTATACAGAGGGGAGTCCCCAGAGTGTAGTGGGAAGGAGTCCCCATAGCATAGTGGTTAACATGCTGTTCTGTGACATCATAGTAAGCGAGTTCAAACTCCAGTAGCACTATTACATTGACTTTTGAACTAATACCCTTGAGAAAAGTATGAACCCTATTATCCCACTAAGTATGGGTTAAATAGTACCACTACTGTTCTTCTACAAGGATGTCTTTAGCATTAAATAACCCATGAAGGTTGATATACTATTAAACCAAAAGAAACCAAAGCCATTATAAATAGATATACCATCATAAAATTGATAATGCTAATCTTAACCAGAGTGCAGTCATATACATGATAGTACTGTTGATAAACCCCTTATTCTGGAACCTGTGCACATATTGATCTACATATATATAGGATCATTTACTATAGTGATCTTGCTATAGTATCTGTATATTTAGTCTTAAGTTAACTGCAATTTTATTTTTCATTCATATATCTAAAAATAAAAAAAACAATTAAGATAAAATTCTAAAATGTTTTAACAATAAAATTCAAACATAAAATATGATTAAAAAAGATTTTTTAAACAAATACAAAAAAAAAAACACATACAACCAGCAATTTCAGTTTTAGCAAAGAAACTCATAAATCAGAGTTTAAAAAAAAAGTTGACTTCAACCAAGATTAAAAAAAAACTTCTCAAACAAGTAAATCCCAAACAATTAAAATGAAATCATAAGAGCAGTACAATATCAAATTTTACAAGTTAAAAAAAAAACAACTTTCCAATTGAATAATAATTGAATAAAATTCATTCATCTAATATGAAGTATTTCAAGTTTTCAAAAAGTGAATTTTTTAAACTACTTTATCATTCTAACAACATGATTACTAAAATCCACAATACCTAAGAGAGAGCAAAATTAGTAAAATGAGTATATTTTATTGATAGAAAATTATGGTACAATGAAAAATAAAATTGTTACCACAAAAATATATATGAAGGTATTGAGAAATTGATAAACAAACAAAACTGTAAATTATCAGAGAAACAATTAAAGAGCTTCTAGTTTATTCCATGAAAATTGCAATCTATAAAATCTTACAGCTAAAATCAATAAAAGCAATTGAATTTACTAGATTGCTTATCATTATTAATACAAGTCATATACTACAAATTTTGCAAATTCAAAAATATAAAAGTAAAAGAATTTTGCTTAGCATTAAGTAGGGTATAGATAGGTGGATATATAAATAGATAGACCAATGTACAGATAGGTGGATAGATAGACAGACTGATGTACAGACATCTGGATAGATAGACAGACCAATGTACAGATAGCTGGATAGATAGACCAATGTTCAGATAGATGGATAGATAGACAGATCAATATACAGACAGATGGACAAATAGACTGATGTATAGATGGCTGAATAGATAGACAGACCAATGTTCAGATAGATGGATAGATAGACAGATCGATGTACAGATAGCTGGTCAGATAGACAGGATGTACAGATAGCCGATAGATAGACCAATGTACTGATAGCTGTATAGACAGACAAGCTGATGTGCAGAGAGTTGGATAGACAGACCAACGTACAGATAGCTAGATAGATACACAGACAAATAAACAGACAGTTGAATAGTTCAACAGACTGATGTACAAGTAGCTGGATGAATAAACAGACAGATATGCTTGCTCACTTACAAATACCAAAATATTACAAGACCTACATGTTAAGAATATAATGCTTATAACTTTGATGACAACCCAATAATATTTACAAATACTTAACTAATATCAACACCATCAATAAAAATAGCAGGACCAAAGAAATTGTTATGAATGTAACAGACTTACATGATTATGAATATATCCTTAAAGAAAAATTTTGAATGATTAATTCATGTTTATTGCTAGAAATGATGATTATAGTAGAAATTAATAGAGAGAAATAATCAATTTAAAAAAAAAACCTTCAGAACACTAAATAATATATTGTTTACTAACAGACTCTTTGAGATTTGCTTTTGTTTGTTTTTATATTGAAGTCTGATTAGTCCATTAGAAAAAAGTACTGAGACTGAAGCCAGAGAAGAGTGAGGAAGAAAGACTAATATACAGAGGAGGAAGAAAAAATGAGAGAGGAAATTAAGATATGAAAAGGAGATAAGGAAAGAAGGACAGTGTGAGGTAAAGCAGTAGCAGCAGGCTAGTTGAAATCATTCTCCATTCCTGATAGCATCAAGGTCAATTGAATAAAAATCCTTGGCAGAAACAGGAATGACTGCAGCTTGATCAGGAAAGATTCTTAGTGGTCTTTGCAAAGACAGGAACTAAACATAAAAGAGAGACTTAAAAAAAAAAAAAAAAAAAAAAAAAAAAAGACAGAGAGAGAGAGAGAGAGAGAGAGAGAAAAAGAAAACTCTGTATCTTTTTCAGAAGCAACCATCTTGAATACACACAGGAATTCATGTGCTCACACTTACACTGTATTCACATCAATTAAAAATCAATGAAAGAAATCAAGGTCAGCTTATTCAAACTTACCATAGTATTATATATATGTGCATGTGTATATATATATATATATATATATATATATATATACACACACACAGAGATAGGGAGAGAGAGAAAAATGAGTGTGTGTATGTGTGTTTATATGTGTGTGTGTGTGTGTGTGTGTGTGTGTTTATGTGTGTGTGTGTGTGTGTGTGTGTGTAAAAATAGGCATTGTAAATTCACTCACCGTAACTGATAGTAAGTCCGATACAACTCCCTCTAAAGCAGTTTTAAGCTCTGAAATATCTGATGCAACTTCCAGACTCTGGTGAAGTTCCTGAAAGATAAGATAAAAGATGCAGATTTACGGAAGCACCTGATTATGTAGCATCCAAAGTCAACCGGTAGCTCCGAGGTTGCCATCGATTATGTCGTCCTCCATCGACTAGCAGTTCATGATCTGCTTGTCAATGCCACCAAAGCTTGCCTTATTATAGCATCAAATTCTTGCTGATGGTACACCACACAGACACCCACACATATACATACACTAAGTTACATATACACTCTCACACAGAAATAAAATGGAATTTATAATTCCCATCACTCTCCTTGAAATGCTAAATGCTTTTAATTTCTAAAGACAAAAATTTTAAATTTAACATTCTTAAATTAAACTTTCATAAATTATGACTATATATATATATATATATTGCACTCATTCACTCACACACATACATATATATACTGCACTCATTCACACACACACATATATATTGCAATCATTCACACACACACACATATATTGCAATCATTCACACACACACACAAAATATATATATATATATATATATATATATGAAATATTAAAAAAACAAATGTACCATCAATAAAATTTTCATCAAATAATAACTTAAGGGTCAAGCACAATTTTAGGGCCAAAGTATTATCACCATTAATCCAGTATACCTAAGTAGTATCTTCTGATACCAACAAACTTCCTTGTTTTTCTCTCACAATGTGAATTCTAGATGAAGATAAAATTTATATATAAGTTTTATCTTCATCTGTGTGTGTATATATATATATATATATATATATACACACACATATATACATATACCTACATATGTGTTTGTCTATACATATATATATATATATATATATATATAAATAAATAAAAATAAATAAACACACACGAGTATATGGATATAAAAACAGCCGTTCTAAGAAAACTTTTTTTTTTATTTCTGGAGTATATATATATATATATATATATATTAGCTGTGATACCTGGCATTGTCTATAGGGATAAATTACTTCATAGATGGCAATTCTTGATAAAATTAAATTTCACTTAAATTTTGGGATGTGTTTACACATTTGTTGAGGAAATTATAAAAGTCAATGTTCATGCACAATCTTATACATAAAATAAATAAATCATCAAATAAAGGTGTTCTGTAATCACAATTAAAACCTTTTTTACTTTTTCTGTCTTTGCTTAAATCATAAATCTATCAAAATTAAAGTATTTTTATTTTTTAAATTTAAAAAAGCCTCTTCTTCCATAAAATGTATTAAAACAATCTTGTTATACAGAGTAGCCTGAATCACAATATAATTTCAGAATTTACTGTGAGTTTGTAGGGGTTTTTATATAAGGAAAATGTGTGTAGTAAAACTTTAGATGAATAAAACCTTTAATAGCAAAGCATAACTTAGTTTAAGTATTGCATTTTTACACAAATAATGAGCACCTTCCTTTCATTCACTTAACTGGCTCTTATTACTAAGACAAAGCTTTCAAGATCAACTTCGTTTTTCATTCAAAGATTTTATCCAAAAGGTCAAGTATTTATATTGTTTAATTCAACCATCAATTCCTGATCATTGTGTAACTATAAAAAGTACTATTAAATGAATAAATTTGCTTATTTAATCTTCAATTTTATCACAAGGGTATTATTTATTTCATGAATGGACTATTACCTTTTTCTACATATCTGCAGCTATAAAGAAAGCTTAATCAAGATATGTCCCAAATACAGTACTGCTCATAAGTATTTGAACAAATATAATTTGTTTGTAATCCCTTTGTTTTTGGAGAGGGGTCCTGATGGCATCGTGGCTAAAGTTCTGGACTGTGGCCTCAAAGTAAACAAGTTCAAACTCCAGTTATGCTCACTTTTGGATTTATACTCTTTGGAAAGGTATAAACCTCCTTATCCCTTCCAGCTATGGTTTAAATAGTATCAATGCTGTTCTACAAGGATGGATTTGGTATTAAACCATGAAGGCTGATATGCCATTAAACAAAGAAACTAAACCCTTTATTTTGATAGTTAAAAATAGAAATGTTGTACAAGGAGAACCACCACATTTTATTGCTATCAACCTGGTTCATGCATTTAATCATGTTTAGCAATTCTGGATGCTAACATTTTGGAAATTTTTTTTAAAGAGAATTAAATAGTTTAATGGAAAAAAATTTTTTCCCCTGATCCTTTTAAAATCTTTATAAGCAATTGAAATTTGGAAGAGTTGCTAAACTAGTAAGTTAATTCAGATCCCCCTACCCAAAATCCTTAATGGTCTGTGCAATCTTAAACAATTTGAAAAAAAAAACAATACAAAAAAAACCCAGGTCTTCTGCTTATTCAAATACTTCTAAACAATACTTTCTATATGGTAATATGAAAAAAAACTATTCTATTCTTAAAAATTTCCAGATAATTATCATTCAGAATCATAAAAAAATAACTATATGAATGCATGCCTTAGGCTGATGGCAATAAAATTCAGTTCTTGCACAGTTTTCCTCTCTCACCATCTGTCCCTAATATCCATCACTCCTGGCAGATTCTCTAGACTGCATCCAGTGTCCACACAGAGTTTATGTATGTAAACCAACACCAGTGTATCCATGAGTAGTCAATAAATGTCACTTATGAGTTCATCTTTGCTTCTCCAACAGTGCCCAGTATATTTTGTTCACCTTAGATGGTCACTGAGATGGGAGGTAAGTGGCCGTACAGCTGCTGTTCTAGGGGTTGGATGTCAAGAGAGAGACAAGGACAGCATGATGATGATGATGATGATGATTAAGACAAAGTTCCCATTTTGAACTCTCAAAACCAAAGGATTAGAAGAAAATTATGTTTGTTTGAATTGTTATGAGTGGCTGTTAAACTGAGAAAATAAAAATCATCAGTCTCAAATTACACCCAGAATGAATATATCCTGGGCGTATCCTCATGGTGTAATGGTTAAAGCGATGGACTGCGGAATTGGAGTAAGGAAGTTTGAACTCCAGTCGCACTATTATTTTCACTTTAGGACAAATACCCTTGGGAAAGCTATGAACCCCCTTATCCTCCCAGCTATGGGTAAAATAGTACTACTACTGTTCTTCTAGAAGGATGGCTTTGGCATTAAATGATCTACAAAGTTTGATATGCCATTAAACAAAGAAACCAAAGAAACCGAAACCAAATATATCCCACAGAGCAATGCAATAATGTTAAAATGTATTCTAAAACAAAGTTAAAGGAAACATCGGAAAGTCTTACACTAAGTAGAGAAGTTGAATAATACATACAGCTACTATTAGTACAAGAGAGAAAAGCCCCAGCTAGTGAAATTTAAAGACAGCTGAATAAACAAGATATTACAGAATACATGTATCAATCTAGAACTAATAACCAGAAAATCAAAAAAGTAATTGTGATTGTAAAGGAACAGGTTCACAGGTGAAAAAAAGACAAAGCATTTTATGCGAATGAAGGAATGCAGTCATTGAAGAGCAGAAAAGTTGTAATCATCGAGCCTAAGTTTGAAATGCTAAGGAAAGAAGAAAGAGGAAATTTCTATTGAAATCATCAATGAAATATGGAAGCGATTATGTGGAAATATGTATTTACCCAACATCCTCCACATGAGCAGAATGCGATACAAGGTCAGTTTTTAAGTGAGGTTTAAATTCAGAGTTTTCCTTCTCCTAGACTAGTTGCCATGTCAAGATTAAAAAGCCCAGTCTGCCTTTCTATTTACCCATAGATGGAGGGAGAATAGTTGGATGCATACCTTTTCTAAGGGTATTAGCATATAAGAAATGCAAACAGTTTTGTCCAGGATTTGAACTCGGGATGATAACCGTGACAACACAAGCACTTCCAGTGTATTTCATTTTTGTAGGAGTTGGCAATCAAATCTATGAATAAATTAGATAAAACAGGACTTTTATATTCTCTACTTCAACTAGAAATACCTTCTTCAGAGAGAGAAATTGTTTTATCTTACTAAAGAACATAGTTAAAAAAAGAAAACTTTAAAATCCAAGAAAAATTTCACAGAATTTGCATATATTACTTTAAAAACTGCTCATAAAAAAACATGCTATTAGAAAAAACGAGATAAAAATGAATGATTAAGTCAATTTTTCTTTTTCTTAACTGTTTTGTTGATAGCTTTCATAGATATTCTCAACTGTAATTGTCTTATTATCAATCTTAACCTTCTCAAACACTGGCAATGTTAGCCTTATTGTAAATTGAACCATCCACCTAAAATGTTGTAAACAACCTTGACTTTTTTGCAAACTATCAATGTTAGTTTTATTGTAAATCAAACCACCCACCTACAATATTGTTATCAAAATTTACCTTTTTGCAAACTGGTAATGTTAGCCTTATTGTTAATTGAACTACATACCTAAAAAAAAGGTCAGCAAAGTTTTCTCAAAAAATCATAAATATATTCAATCTACAAAAGTGAACTTTTCCATTCAAGTTTTTTTTTTTTCAAGGTTACATTTTATTTTAATTTGAATGATTTTTCTTGGATATATGTATTGTTATTACTTCAAATTTTTTAAATAGAAATAGAAATTGACAATAATTTATCTCAGAATTCATGCAATTATTATGCATGTATTTCTATGGGTACAACAGAGAATTAATGCCCAGTACAATGAATGTTCACTGAAAAAAAAAAAGGATGATAAATGAAGTAGTGAGAAATAAATTGTTGCAGTACAAACAAATTCTACCATTTTTAATGAATTTCTATCATTGTGAATATGCTAAAAATAAGACGTATTAAAACAAAAATGTCAAGAAACATTTTATCTAATATATTAAGATAAAATATAAACATGTACGAGGGTGGGCGGAAAAATTCATGATGACAATGTCATATCTACTGTTGATGACTTTTTTGACCAATGGGACCCAAGCACCACAACACTGATGGAAGAAATATGTGAACTGCAAGAGGGACTACGTTGAAAAATAAACCTAATTTGATCACATTCTATGAGACTATCTTGGTTAGCCTATCAATTTTCACCCAACTCTCATATATATGTGTTCTATTACGTATCAGGTCATCAAGAGCTATGCCAAATAATTACTCTTTGTAGAATCACTTGGGGCAATAAGGTTTACTTAACAGAATCTATCTCCTCTCTAAGTAACATGAGATCCTATTTACCCAACCCCTCCGCTCAGGCAGGATATGACACAAGGTCAATTTTTAAGCGGAGTTTGACAGGTTTGAATTCAGAGTTTTCCTTCTCCTAGACTAGTTGCCTCACCAAGGCTGAAGAACCTAGTCTGTCCTACTATTTACCCATAGCTGGAGGGAGAATAATTGGATTCATACCTTTCCCAAGGGTATTAGTGCTATGTGAAGTGCAATCAGTCTCGTCCAGGATTTGAACTCGAGTCGCCGTGTCCAATTCCTGCGACGATAACAGTTACACCACGGGCACCTCTAAGTAACATGAGATAGGTGGCACTGGATTATATGGTTCCATTTGAGGTGCACTTAGTATTACTATTATTCTCATAGGAAATCTATCAGGAAACGCAAGTATAAACCCTGAGCTAATACCCTTGGGAGAGGCATGAATCCATCTGTTCTACCTCAAGCTATAGGACAGATTGGGTTGTTTAGCTTTGGTTAGGCAAACAGTTGAGGAGAAGGAAGACTATACTCAAACCATTTTTATTCAACTTAAAAACTGACCTGCCTGTGGTGTAGGTGTGGGTTAAATACATACATGGTAACATCACAAGGAACAATCCTTCACTTGAAATAATGAACACTCCAGATAGATCGTCTTTTACAATGTCAAAGAGCTCCAACTGCCCAATTATTAAACTATAATGAAGAGGGAAAAGAAAGTTTATGCCTTTTTTTCAAGGGCATTAGCATAAAGTGAACACAAACAGTCATAATTTGAACTCATTTCACCAATTCGATTCTCAATCGGATAACCATTAGGCCACCCCATCTTCCATGTCTATATATAAATACATACAAACATAAAAGCACAATTCTACATGTTACTCAAGTATTAAAACCTTTTATACATCTTTTTTCTATATTTAGAAAGGCTTATTCAGGAAGGAATGCTGGTCTTAATCCTATTAAAAACGCAAAGATAAGGGATTTTTTTTGTCATTTGTGGATGTGCTTCGTTTATGTCAAAATACAAAAATAAAGAAACCAATAAACTGTTAACCAGATAATTGAAATACCGTTGTGTAGCATTTTAAAATGAGCCATTAATCAGCTTCATGGTAAAATTAACAAAATTATTATATCAAATAGAAGAAATATCAAACCAGAGAATGCTGATTTTTTGTTTTGTTTTTTTTACCAAAGCTCATAGCTTGTGAAGGCAGTTAGATATGAGGCTGAAATTTTCAGAACATTTATTTCTTATAGATTTGATATCTTTTTAACAATTTTAACAAACATCAGTTAGATGGTTTAACATATTTTATATATGAATGACCCATCTGATTTTGTAGATATATATATATATATATATATATATATATATATATATATATATCATCTAAAAAATCTCAACTGTCTTATTTGAAGTATCATATTGTGAGGATAAGGCAATATTATTCTTTTATAATTTTAAACAAGAACAAAAAAGATGAATTTATGATTATAAAAGGATCAAAGTAATAAATACACTGACAGAATATAAAATTAAGACAACCTGAGCATGTGTTTCAATTTACTCAAGACGAAACAAACAGATGATGAATATAACAAGATTGCCGTAAATGATCACAACCAGATCAATATATGCACAGATTCCAGAAGAGTGTATGAACATTACTCAGATTCAACATTAATATACTGTATATCCTCCTTGGACATTAACACAGGCCTATACTCTCACATGCATATAATCATACAGATGGTGAATACTACTCTGCAATGCATAATTCCATACTGAAAACTTTAAAACATTTAAACTATCTACTATCTATCCCCTGGCATACATAAATCAAGTCAAATTTAGCATCATCCCTGACGGTGTTATAATATCATTTTTCATCAGAATTTATTTAAATGCATCATGAAGTCATGCAAACAGCACAGATTTCCTTGACTCTCTATCTCTCTCTCACCATCTGTCCCTATAATCCATCACTTTTGGCAAGTCCTTGAGACGGCATCCAGTGTCCATACAGAGGAAATGAATGTAGTTTTTGCTGGTCAGTGAACACTGAGGTGTCCATATGTAGGAGTTCACATTAAAACATTGTTTATGAGTTTGTCCTTATTTCTCCAGCAGTGCCTAGCACGACTTGTTCGTCTTACCAGGATAGCTTGAGAGGAGGGAGGTAAGTGGCAATACAGCTATTGTTTTGTGGGGCGTTGCATCCAGGATTTGTTGAAAACAGTATGCAGCAACTTTATGTATTTATCATTTAGCTTTTTCTCTAAGTATTTGGTTAAAGTTCAGGAGGTCCAGCCATTCAATAGTACTGACAGTTATAGCTAGGAAGAATTCAATTTTGCAATAATCGACAACTTGAAATAAAAGTGATTTATTGACCTCAAAATGAAGGAAAAACGTTTTTAAATTTTCTTTTTATTTTAGGTTTGATTTGGTTTGGTTTATTTGTTGAATGGCATATCAATCTTCATAGGTTATTTAATGCCAAAGCCACCCTTCTAGAAAAACAGTAGTGATACTATTTAACCCATAGCTGGGAGGATAAGGGGGTTCATACCTTTCCCAAGGGTATTTGTCCGAAAGTCAATGTAATAGCACAACTGGAGTTTGAACTTGGTTACTAAGATTCCGCAGTTCAACACTTTAACTATTACATGATTCTTTTTTAGGCAGTTTGACTAAAATCGAGTACTGATAATGTATGAGAGATGTTAGCTAGCTTTTAGGGTTAGTCAAACAAGGAAGGTACTATTCTAAATCTTCTAAGATTATAAAAGAGTTTTTGAATAATATAAAAGGAGAAAATCATTTAAAGTCATATATTCATCCAAAACTGAAAGTAGAATAATGTTTTTTTAGCAAACAGCATTAAACATTTATATATATATATATATATATATATATATATATATATACACACACACATACGGAAATGAATAATGGAAAAGAATCTGACAGTATGGAGACAAATTGAAAAGTAACCCAAAAGTGATGAATTTTTTGCAAAGGAAAGTTTTAATAAACCATCATCAGGACTTTGAAAATGGTGATATTGGTATCACTATTTTTAAAGCCCTCATGATGGTTTATTAAAACTGAAACATTATAGCATCAACTTTCCTTTGCAATTAATTCATCACTTTTAGGTTTACTTTGTTTTTCAATTTTTCTCCATATATATATATATATATATATATATATATATATATATATACACACATACACACACACCAGTAACAAATTATCAAAAACAAAAAAAAAAAAAAAAAACATGAATAATTACACTGGTTTACAAAGAAATTGAGGCAAGCACAAAAATACCTGTTTTTACCTAATTTGAGGGTGCTGAATTCAAATTTGAAATCCATTTTTACTCATCACCTCTAGTTTTTTAGATATGCATAGGGTGCATTTTGCGCATATACGGTACATAAAGGCATATATGAATTCAGGGTTAATTCTAATATTGTGAGACTTATGGCTTGTTTTTTAGTTATTGTGCACTAAATGTAAGTGATAGCATTACATTATATATATATATATATATATATAGTTATATATCAAGACGGATTTTGACAGTTAAGGCAGCAGGTCTCAATCCACACTCTGGCAGTCATCGGAAGAGGTCGTCTCGCAGGTGGCACAGGAGGTTGGTGTCCCTCAACTATCGTGTTACACATCTTTTGGGTTACTAAATATTAGTATTACATTTTCAAATGCACATTTAGTTTTCAACTTTGCTTTCAACTTTGCCGTCCCGATGGTTTGGAGAGAGCCGCGAAACCACGCAGATGATTGTTATTTTTGTTTAACTAATATAACTGGTTTCAATGCATCTTCTAGGAAAAAGATCAAATATCCCAACCTTCGATCTGCTATGAGACCTGTTCCCCATTCAGATGATCTTCCTGTACCCACACCTCCAGTAAATAAGGATCTTCTTTCCTCATCAGATGAAGAAATGCCTTCAAGGGAAGATTCTGCCGAGTCAATATCTTTGGAAGATATTGAGTCTACATATTCAGGAACAAGTGGCAATGAGCCACACTGGATCACGCAAGAAGACCTGAATGATCTTGCTCGTGATTTATATCTGTCAAAACAGCAGTCAGAGCTCTTGGCTTCTCAGCTTAAACAGTGGAACCTAGTCCAGGAAGATGTAAGGATCACCATTTTCAGGAATTGGAACAAAGACCTTGCTTCCTTTTTCGACATGGAAAACAAGTTGTGCTACTGCACAAACATACCTGGCTTGTTTACGTCCCTTGGTTTGCTACATAATCCTTCAGACTGGCGTCTTTTCATAGACTCTTCCAAGCAAAGTCTCAAGGGGTGTTCTTCTGCACAACGGGAATAAATATCCCAGCATTCCCATTGCACACTGTCCATCTAAAGGAGTCCTATGACAATATGGAGCTTCTTTTAGAAGCTATTAAGTACAGCGAGTACCAATGGAGTCTGTGTGGGGACCTCAAGGTCATTGGTCTTCTTATGGGTATGCAAGCAGGCTTCATGAAGTACTGTTGTTTTCTATGTCTCTGGGATAGTCGAGCTGTATCCCAGCATTACAAGCAGAAAGACTGAGAGTCTAGAAGCACTTTTGTTCCTGGCAAACACAGCCTCAAGGAGAATCCTCTGGTGGACATGAATAAGGTGCTTTTTCCTCCTCTTCACATCAAGCTTGGTTTGATGAAGGATTTCGTGAAGCCATTGCACAAAAATGGTGCTGCCTTCCAACACTTGTCTACTATGTTCCCAGGTCTTAGTGCTGCTAACCTCAAAGAGGGCATCTTTGTCGGATCTCAGATCTGAGAAGTGCTGAAGAATACTGATTTTGAGGAGCTTCTTAACTTAAAGGAACTGAGAGCATGGGAAGCATTCAAGTCAGTCTGTAGTGGCTTCTTTCGTAACACACGCATACCAGATTACCAAGCCTGTATTGAGAAGTTGCTAAAGTCTTACGAGGATATGGGGTGCCAAATGTCACTCAAGATTCATTTTCTCCATTCCCACCTCAACTTCTTCCCGCCAAACCTTAGAGCAGTGAGTGATGAGTATGGAGAAAGATTCCACCAAGACATTACAAAGATGGAGAGCAACTATCAAGGCAAATGGAACCCCGGCATAATGGGAGACTTCTGCTGGATGCTCTTGCATGACATCTCGGAGGCAAAATACACCAGATATTCTAAGATAACACACTTTTGACTGACTGTGGTACTATGAATGGTGTAATTGTGTCATCCAAGTATATTGATTCAATCAGTGTTCTTTATCTATCCTGTTTTATCTGTTATAAGCTGCTGCAAATCTTGAAATATGCACATATATTCTCTGTTTATACTAAAATGAGACTATTTAAAAGCCAGAAAACTAGAGGTGATAGAGCAAAACTATTTATAAATTTGAATTCAGCATACCCAAATTAACAAAAAACACCTATCCCCATTCTTGCCTCAGACCAAAAATTTATTTTTATAAACCAGTGTTATGTTTTAAAATTTAATCAACAAAATAATCTGCTCATATTGGTTTGATTTGATTTCTTTGTTTAATAGCATATCAAACTCTATGGGTTATTTACTGCCAGTCATCCTTGTAGAAAAACAGTAGTTATACCATTTGACCCAATGCTGGGTGTTAAGGGGTTCTTACCCAAGGGTATTAATTCAAAAGTGAACATAATAGCATGACTGGAGTTTGAATCCACTTACTTCAAGGTTACAGTCAGGAACTTAAACCATGATGCCACAAGGACCCCACCCCCAGCTCATATTGAGTTTTTTTATTATTCAGCCTAAAGGAAATGTTACAATAGTAAACAAATAAATACCTTATGATATACAACCAAAACAGCTACAAATCACAATTATTTTAATGAAAGTAAATTATTTCTCTTGTAAGTAGAACACATTGAGGACCACAAATTTTTGTTTGTATGGTTGTTTCTTTAAAACAGATCTGTATATAAAGAACTAAATATTACATGTTTGATACTCTTTATGGCCTCAATGAAAACATTATTTCAGCCTTGTTGGTGGGGTTTAGAATATGCCGACTGAAATTCCCTGCAGAAGGGTTAGACCTCCACTTCTCAAAAAAATAAATAAATAAAAAGCAGAGTCCTGGGTATGACACTAAACTGCATCTGGTTGTGAAGCTCCTGTTCTAGAGAACTGGAAAGTGTGGAGTATGTCTTCATTGCCATTACTCAAAGGTGCACTCTGACCTGGAGTGGTATTCCCATATGAGTCAAATAGACCTGTGTAAAAATTATTTGTATTTGATGGGACCATGTGTAAAAAAAAGAAAAGAAAAGTAAACTCTAAAAAACAGCTACACAAAAAATGTAAATATGAACATACAATGACTGCAGTTGCCTAACCTCTAGATATAAAATAACCCTAGACAGGTTGACATGCCATCAAAATCAGTCAAACAATCAATCCTCATAACTGATGTTCCATTTAACTGGCATATACAATATCTATTCATTTAGTATATTCTTCTCAGGAAGCAATTCATAGAATGAACATATTAAAAATATTCCTAATAATCTTCATCAAATATAAGTTGTATTAGATTTGTTTTCAACCTTTTGGGCTTGGCGTTAAATACCAAGAGACTTGTATAATTATTATCAAACAAAATTCAATGATTTTCTTAAAAAAAAAAAAATTCCCTCTATCACCCACGAAAAAAAAAAAAAGGAAAATACTGTATGCTAACTTATAAATTAGTGAAGAGCTTTATGTTCATTATTTTTATAAAGAGTTTCAATTGAATTACTATTATTGATTATATTCATTCCATGCTGAGCTTTTGCCTCTGTTTGCAAGTCTTGTTTTCAATTGATGCACAAAGGATCATCTGATTCTACTGAATGGCATGACAGGAAATAAAATTATTCAAAAACAGGAAATTAAGTAACACAATTGTAAAATATGATAAGGAATGTTGAAGCAAGTGCAAAAACTAAGGTAAGAGAGTTTGTTTGAGAAAGAAAGAGCCTCAAGTATGATTGACTAATTTCATCAATCAGGAAATTAGATTATACAAGATGTTGTTTAACTGACAGTCATATTATAAAAGTTACTTGATGTTAACAGACACACATACACAGTGTGTGTGTGTGTGTGTGTATATACATATAAAATTTTAATTTTTACCTTTGTTGTTTCCCGAAACTTGTCAATCATATCAAGTTAAAAAATAGATCTTTTAAAATAGTTATATCACAGGTAAGTACAATTATACTTTCCAAAACCATTGATAGCCATTAGAAAAAGCAATTACACGGTATAAAATACCAAATCAGGCAGCTCAGTTGGCTGGGGCTGGAGAATACACCGACTGCATTTCGGCAGAGGAGGTAAAATCCACCCCACAAATGAGTGTCCTAGTTATGACATTAAACAATCTGATGGTGAGGCTCCAGTAATGCAAGAGTTTCAGGGAATGTGGAGTACCCCTTGATTGCCATTGCTCCCAGGTCCACACTGGCCTAGAGTGGTAGCACCTGATAGGGTCCTATCTATGGGTCAAATAGAACTGTTTGACATTTAAACTGAGTACAAACTAATAACATATACTAAATTGAATTGCTTGAAATAGAATTGTTTGATCATTTAACTGTGAGTAAACAAATGACTAATATTTAATTGAATTGTTAGTGGTATGCAGCAATATTTGGAACCAGTTAAGTTTGTTGACATGGTAAATTGAATTGTTAGAAATAGAACTGTTTATAATTCAACTTATAATTCATTCTACAAAATGTGTTTACAAATCATATATTTAATATATATGTAAAAACAGAATTTGGAATTACATAACCAACAATGGCTGATATGCCATAAAACCAAACCAAATCAGGATTAAATAACCATTGCTATGATACACTATTCCCAATCATATATATATATATTTGAAACACACCACACTTAAGCTGAACAGATATCTTCCAAATGGAGAGGTCAATGCCAGGTGTTTACAACACCAGAGATTATATAATATTCAGTGAAAGACACTTAAGATAATTTTCATTCAACAAATGGATATGCTACATTATTTGATCATTTTGGTCACTTCTTTTGTAGCATACCAACTATTTTAAAAAAACTTTTCTTCACAAAAGTTTTTTTCTTCTGATGACATATGATCAAATGTAGTTGAGATCAATTAAAAAATAAACTTTTACAAAGAAACAGTCCAATTTATCTCATCAACTTTGTTTATCTCTCTTTCTTTCTTTCTCTCTCTCTCTCTCTCTATATATATATGGAGAAAATAAAAAAACAAAGTAATCCAAAAGTGATGAATCTATTACGTAAGAAAGTTGACTTTAAACATTTCAGTTTGAATGAACCATGATCAGGACTTTAAAATGATGAAACAAATGTTAACAGAACAATGATAGATGTTCAATAAAATACAATCACATTTCTTTTCTATTCTATTCTTTTCTTCTCTACTCTTTTTTCTTCTTCTTCTTCTTTTATTCTGTTGTATCTCTTAGTAGCTCAATTTGTTTAAACATCATTGCCTATGCCAATCACATGATCATTTTTCAAAAAAGAACACTGATTGATTTCTTTGCATATATTTTTCTTTTCCCTGTCATTGTATTTTATTAAAAATCCATTGTTGTTCTATCAAGACTTGTTTCACTATTCTAAAATCCTGATGAAGGTTCATTAAAACTGAAACGTTTTAACATCAACTTTCTTTGTAATAAATTTGTCATTTTTTATTACTTTGAATTTCAATTTTCTCCATACTGTCCGATTCCATATATATATATATCCGGTCCATTGGCATAATGGTTAGAGTGTTCGCCACTGGTCCAGGAGACCTGGGTTCAATCCCTAGTCAAGTCATACCAAAGACTCAATAAATGACACTTGATGCCTCCTTGCCTAACACTCAACATTATAAGGTATGGATCAAGGATAAGTGGAGCAATCCAGGGAATGGAATAGTGCCCTCCCTACAACTTGGTATAGTAGCTATTGAAAAGGGAGCTTTCATGTCATCTTCGACTATAGTCAGCTAACTCTCTTATATATATTAGTGTAAACATTTTGGGGCAAAGTGACAGATGCCTTTATTAATTAGAGCTGATTTAAAATCTAAAATGTTCACAATGTTAGATAATGTCCATGACAGAGTTTCATGCACATTGGACGGCATAATTATCAGATAGATAACAATATCATTTGGGGTTGTTTGCCTTTTTTATTTTCAACATAGTGGAAGACTTTTAAAAAAGAGCAGGAGATAGAAGCAAAAAAAAAAGAAATAGATAAAAAGAAAAATAGCAATTAACTTTCTCTATTCCTTCCTCTTTGTAACCCCTCTTCAATCATTTTTTTAGATCATTTTTGTTCTGATCTTAAATTATCATATTGCAATAAATTATGCCATTTAATATGAGGTAAAACGGGATAGAAGGAATTTATTCAAATGGCAATATTTAATACAATCTTTGTCTTTCTATTTAACAATTACAGGCATTCAGTTATTCTAAAATGCATGATTTCCTTTTAAGACAAACCTTTTCCCCCTTTATTGCAATTACTGCCTTCTCCATTCTGACACAGTACAATGGGTCAAATAGATCTGTTTTAAATTTATTTGTATTAAATAGGAATACTTGATACCAATAACTGTGTATAATTTTTTTGTATTAAGAATAGTTATTTGAAGCTGTAATTATTTTTTAAGAGTTATCATCATTAATTACTTCAAACCATGTAGCTGTTTGCAAACAAAAGATTATTATAGGCTGATGCTTTTTATTATTTGCCACTTGATAATTGGTGACTTTCCCATGTCATCCATATATATATATAATTTTTTTTCCAGAATTTTGTATCATATATATATATAAAGTAAGTTAGCAACCGTAGTCGAGGGTGACCAGAAGGCTCCCTTTTCAATAGCTACTACACTGAGGTGTAGGGGAGGGTCCTACTCCTTTCCCTGGATTGCTCCACTTTACCCTTGATACCTCCCTTGTAATGCTGAGTGTTAAGCAAGTAGGTATCAAGTACGATTTTTAAAGTTTTTGGTATGACCCGAGTAGGGATTGAACCCCAGTCTCCCGGATCATTGGTGAACACTCTACCAACTAGGCCAATGAACCGGATATATATATATATATATATATATATATATATATATATATATACACACACACACACACTACCAGTCATTGCCCAGTCAACTGGGGCTGCTGAATACACTAACTACACTTCTGCAGAGGAGTACCCCACTTCAAACAAATGTCCTGGACGAGACACTAAACAATCTGATGGTGAGGTTCCAGTAATACTGGAGATTTGGGGAATGTGGAGCACACCTTCATTAACATTGCTCCCAAGTCCACTCTGGCCCGGAGTAGTAGCCCCTGATAAGGCCCTATCTATGGGTCAAATAGAACTAAACTGCATACTCATGCTAAACTGAATTACTTGAAATAGAACTGTTTGATATTTAAACTGCATACTTATGCTAAATAGAACTGTTTTGACATGTAAACTGTGTACTTATGCAAAACTGAATTGTTTGAAATCAAACTGTTTTTGACATTGAAACTGTACTTACACTAAACTGAATTGTTTGAAATAGAACTGATTATTTCTATAAAAATGGATTTGGCATTAAATAACCTACAAAGGTTGATATGCCATAAAACCCAACCAAATACCAGTCAAAACTATTTGGGTACCTTCAAAAATGTTTATTTCTCATCCTAAAAGTGTCATTCTTAATGAAACAAGTTAGACATCATAATGGTTTTATTTATTTTATCAAATACAAGTCTTGCTAAGCCATATTACATACAAATTAAACCAAAAAAACACAAACCTTTCTTAAACTTTTGATTCATCTAAATGATCCCCTTGGCCACAATCACTACTTCACAGATTCTTGGCATTCTTTCCACCAAAAACTAAAGGTAGACTGAAGATAGTTCTGTCCAGCTTTCCTGAAAGAGTTGCCAGAGGTGAGCCGCATTTTGGAGTTGTTTAGCTCTGACTTTTCAGTCAAGTTCATCCCGCACCAGTTCAATGGGATTTAAGTCTGCCAATTACACTGCCCAAGACATCAGCTGAAGGACGTGCTGTTCCTCTTTGCTTTTAATGTACCTCTGGCAGAGTTTACTAGTATACTTTGGGTCATTATCTTGCATGAGTACAAGTGCTTGACCCACAAGCTGTGTTCTAGATAGGATTGTGTGATGCTGCAGTATTACTGGTCTGATTCAATTTGCCTTTCACCTGTTGTAAATCCCCAACTTTGCAATCAGCAAAAGTCCTCCCACATCATAACACAGCTTACTCCATATTTTACAGTTAGTGTGATACAGAGGGTTGCAACACTTTCACCAACTCTTTGCCATACATACTCTATTTGACCCAAAGATTTCGAATTTTGATTTCACAGTCTTCTCCTCACAGTGGATGTTGACAGTCAGCCTTCTGTCATGCAAGATGGTGACTGATGAAATTCTTCTCTGCATAAGTAAAACTGGTAGTATCTAGCAAGCAGTAATTCAACACAATATAGTCTAACATGAGTTCAAGTGGTAGTATGATGTAACTTTTGGAAAATGTTTTATTCACGTCCAGTACTAAAGAAGAAAAACACTTTCAAATCAATTTTTCAAAAGGTATCTGGTCAAAGTTGCTGAGAAAGGTTTCTATTTAATATAATAAATAAAAACATTGTGGTTTTTGTTTCATTAAAAATAACACTTTTAGGATGAGAAATAAAAATTTTTGAGGGTGGCCAAATACTTTTAACTGCTAGTGATATATATATATATATATATATATATATATATTCATCATCAAGACTATTGTCTTCATCTTTATCGTTATTTGCACAATGTTTCAGCTGATATGTCTTCCGGCCTTCTTCAGATGTTTGTCGAACTCAGGAACCTACACAGAATTTGAATTATGTCCTTTATTGAATCCACGGGGGTCACCTGTTCTGATTCCATTAGCCATAACTGGGTACAAGTGTTAAGTATTCCTGTATTGCTACTCGTCTGCAGTCAGGATTGAACCTGCAACCTCCAGATAATTGTCTCTTTAGAAGCTTTGGGAACCAACGCCAATAAGGTTGCAGGTCTAGATCATATTTTTTTGATTACCCTTACTGTACTTTTACCCTGGATTAACTACTGCATTGATAAAAATCATTTAAGCTTTATGAAATTACCAAAACAGAAAATTTGACACTAAGAGAGAATTAAGTTTCACACATTAAATATATTGAACTTAAATATAAAGTGATATTAATTTTTATAACATTTTGCTTGTTTACTCAAAATGTAGTTAATATTAAAAATGTCTGTGCTAAGATACACTTGAGGATTTGGCTCACCAAATTTCATAATTCAATACTATAACTATTTTAATGAACAACTAAGTCATATATATAGGGTGTGATATTACTGGAGGTTATCAAGTAAGAAATATTTCTGTATTATAAACAAAAAATCCTGTGTTAAAGAGTCAGTCTTTTAGTACATGTGTCCCAGACATCTATTTGGAGTATACTAGAGTCAGTCTAACTAGATAATTGCCAAGACTACTCCTTTGAGCAGAGACTGATTCCTTCTTTATGTATCATGCATATAATTATCTCTCTCTCTATATATATATATATATATATTTATATTTTATCTTACTGACAATTTTCCTTTTAATATTTTTATGGCCTGCATGAAACCAAAAAGCCTGTAACTAATTCAAGTAGTGGCTTGAGTAGAATTTTTTTTCATACTTTTGAGATGTCAGAGCGAGCATAGCATAGTCACCGATGACAGCTATGTCAGTGATGGCTAATCTTTGGCAGGGGAGGGAAACAATACAAGAACACAGTTCATTTTAGCATGAGGATCTGAGTTGTTTTATTCTTTCCATTCAGTCTCTGAGGTTGTGGAAGCAAGAAGAAATCAACAACTGACGTGTGCAGGCTAGCTTCTTTGCTCTTTTAGAAAACATCACTTTTTGTGTCTTCAATTCATTCTCTATTCACAAAATCTGTAATTATATATATATATATATATATATATATATATATATATATATATATATATATATATATAGGGTTTCACAGAACACTTTGACCCTAGTTCTGTCTCAGGTGGGTGACATCTTAGATAGCCATTGCTAGTGACTCAATCCAGGGTGTTATCTTGTTACACCTAATGCACTGGAAGAAATGATAAACTCAATCAACTTGTCTTTCTTTCAACTGTGGGCTTTTTTCATAACTTATGTATTTATGCCCTGCTACCACTTACTTACAATGCTACACAATTACTTGTTCAGCTCTGTAGTTTTATTTCTGCATCAATTTTTTTTCTTTATCTGAATGTTTCAAAATTTGTTCATAGCATTGAAATTTTACATAATTTTTTTCTTGTGTATAGCTGAGGGAACATTGCTTACCAAGTCAGTTTATAAATCCTAAATAAAGATTTCTTTGTCATTAAATAGCCACAGGCATTTATTCCTATTACAACAAAAATTCTGTCACAGCCAATTTAAACATCCAAGCAGATATTTAAGCACCTGTAAATTGTATACCAAAAACTATTTGTTCCCAGATATTCAGAACAAAAGCATCAAACATGACTTCAAAGACAGCTTATATCTTTTATCAATACACGAGACAAACAAGGACTGAAGAGTAAAAAATACATTTACTAAACTAGCCAAAATTGTAATAAGAGATGAATTTGAGATTAAATTGAGAAATTGAGCCTTGTATTTATCGAGCATTCACAGACTAAGAGAATATAAAGAAACAGGTACAATCATATGCAATAATCATATAATAAAAAAATTATCATTTGACAAAGTAATGCCTTTTTAGAAAGCTGTTATTTTCATACAGTTACTGGAATATGTCTCACTTATTTTTGCTTTCAATTCAACATTCAAAAAGTATGTATCAAGTACAATCTGTACAAAAAAGGGTTGTTTTGTTATAGAAGTTGGTGATAAACAGCAAAGAAATAACAGTGAATATACAGACTGACTTAACTCATATCTAACAATGCAAGCCATACTAATGTCAACAACTAGTCATGCAGGTGACTTCAGATTTATACATAGGGATACTCTTCTTTCCTTGCTATGCAAAGAAACTCATACCATAGTGAAACCTACAACCACACATGCCTGCCTGACAGATTAATGCATCGTAATTCTTTCAATTCTCTCAACCTCCAGCAATGTTCCTTATCTATTATTTAAGCCTTATCCTAAAGAAGGTAATGTGAGGACCTCTCTCTCTCTCTCTCTCTCTCTCTCTCTCTCTCTTTCACTCTCAATATGGATTTCTTATGATGAATGACTTTTAGATGATAGCTGCTTTCTTCTTTGTATTTTTTGTACATCTATAAGCAATGTTCGAGTTGCAATCTTTTGTCAACCACTTTATTTAAAGACTAAGTCATATATGAATTATAAAGGACAAACTCTAGTAAGACATTTGTCTATGAAGAGAGGCATTATTAATGAAAATCTCCTTGATATTAAAATGGGTACATATCCTTTTGGGTCATACAATCACTCCTCTAATATATAGCATGCTTACAGCAACTACACAGTTAGAGTCTCTATAGTTAATCCTCCTATTCCTTGTTTTACAAATAATACAATGCATGTTCAGAAAAATATGCTCAGGTAAACAAATAACAATATTATGATCTTAGATCAAAACAAATGAATCTCATCAATTTAACATATAAACAAGTCTTAGTGTTTATAATTATTAACTTCTAAGCATAACTTGAAAAAAAGAAAATTTCATAGATCAAAAAAAAATTTATAACCTTGAATTATGATTATTTTTATTTGTACTATCAAATTATTTAGGTAAATGTCATCATTCAAGAACTATGAAAATAAGTAATGAAACCAACTGTAACATATATATATATATATATATATATATATATATATATATATATATATACCCAGGTAGCCTGAAATCTGTCAGGAGAATCTCCATTTCTACATCATTATTGCCTATAAAATGTTGGAATCTGATAACATTTTATTTTTCCTGCTTTTTTCAGCCAGGAGTTCGAGGGGGACATGAGCTTGAGAGGCTCAGGATTCTAAGGATCAGTTGATCACATCAAGACTTACCATTAGAGGCTCTTTTCAAAATTATAAATCATACCTTGAACATAAGAAAAACAAAACAAAAAAAAAACAAGACACAAAACAAAACAAAAAAAAACACTAATGGAATACAACCAAAGAAGCCAAAATGTTACTTTTGCTTTTAAAAGTTTGGTCCCAAAATTTACATATATAAGAATTCACCATATTAATCGACTTAAGTTTCATCACAATCCATCAAACTTTTTCCTGGATTATCTTGGAGAAATATTCATGTACACAAACAATATTGATTTTACTAAAGGATGGCTGCACAAGACTCACAAAATGTAACCAACTTTCAATAAATAAATGTTACAAACAAAAAAAAAGTGAACATGATGCATTAGTGAGAAACACTCATTTAGCATTTTTCGAATAAAAAACCTCACAGTAGCACCAATAAATAAGTGAGTATGTGCTAGACTAAGATTTTTAAATAGATGCAGTCAGTGTATTCTACAGCTACGGCAGACTGGGCAAAATACTGGCTAGTTGAGCAGGATAAAACCTTAAATAAATGAATGCTTACTGACTTCTTCTTAACATTCTTATTACTAATACTTTCATGTATTTAAAAAAAAAAAAAAGAATACAATCTTCAAATGAAACATTATCAAACAATCATAAGACATATATATATATATATATATATATATATGGAGTGTGCAATTTGGACTGCTCTATATTAGTATTTTTTGCTATAGAGCTGTAATGCAGTAAAGGTGGATAACAAATAATACCTAATAATATCCATTTTGCTTGTATAATTTTTGTTTAGAAGATGATTAAATTTTTTATTAAAACATTTTTATGAGTAAACAAAATCTATACTTATACTAAACTGAATTGGTTGAATTAGAACTGTTTGACTATTCTGAATAGCTTGAAATAGAAATGTTTTTGACGATTGAAATGTGTACTCATGCTAAACTGAATTGTCTGAAATAGAATTGTTTATTTGTATAAAAATGGATTTGGCATTAAATAACTGTTGTATCGTGGTAAGGAAGAGATACACAGTGAAATAGAGTTAACTATTTATTAACTGAAGTGGTACTGTCCAACAAATATTATAAGTCTTGTGCTGTTGGTGTTACATCTGAAGTTGGTCTTACTACTGACAAATATCTTTCAGTACTGACTGAGCTTAAGAAATACAATGTCTTTTATTCTTCTGAGATACTGGAAGTCATGTGGTACAAGCCACTATAGAACAATAACCTACAAAGTTTGATATGCCACAAACCCAACCAACCATTGTTATGAGAGTACTTATTTATGAGTGATACTGTAAATGTTAAAAGTTTGGTTTAAACTTATTTCTAATTTCTATTAATAAAGTTACAACAAATAAAGATAGTATCTTATTATTTTATTAAATTATTTAATACCATGATAGGAGGTGTAGGGCCCTAAAATCACTTAACAGCATTGAGAAAATACAACCAGATGGTAGCCACGTTTAACAGCAGCCCCAGCACAAAGATTATCTCCTGCCTCAGCCCTACTAATACTAGAGATGAAATAGACCTCGACACCTTCTATAACAAGCTATCCTAAAAACATAAACAACAACTTCACAACTTGACAAAATGAAATGGGGAACACCTAACAGCCTTCACACTAGAAAATGAATTAACATACCTTAATACAAAATTTCAGAAAAGAAAGGGGAAACTTTGGACCTACATATACCCAAATAATGCTAAAGCACAGATAAACTACATTCTCATAAATAAGAATTAGATTAATAGCACATGGAATTGTGAGGCATATTCCTCTTTTGAGGATGTGTCTTCCCATCACCAAATTGTCCCAGCAAAGATATGTTTGAGCCTACACAGGAATGTGGCACAAACAACCACAACCACACAATATGTCTGGTCCCTACTTAACAATAGGGATATTAGTGATGAATATATGATAACATCAAGAAACAAGTTTGTTGCACTACAGGAGTTTTCAGAAACACCTACCCCAAAGGATGAATATGAGAACTTCGTCAATGCCCACATAGAAGCAGCAGCTGAATGCATACCAACCACACTAAGAGCAAAACAAAGAGACATTAGCAGCTAAGAACAAACCTAACATGAAAACCACATCCCTATGCAATAAGAGAAACTCAACTAATGCTAATACTCAGAAACTTAAGTAGGCACAAAGCAAACTAAATAATGCATACCTAAAAGAACAAAGAGAATGCATACCTAAAAGAACAAAGAGAATGCATCCAACACCAGATCATTAAGATAAGAGATTCAGTTGAAGATGGGCAATCAAGGATAGTATAGCAGACAGTAAATGAGGCGAGTAGAAGGAAGAGCACTGCGAGAGCCAAGCTAAAAGCTGCCAACCAAGAAGAACAAATACACCTGTGGAAACAACATTTCAAGAATCTGCTTGTAAAATCCCCAAAGTTATGGATGAACCTATTGCGAAAATCATTAGCAATCCACTAGACATTAAACTAGGATAATTTACACAAGAAGAACTCAATGGAGTACTCAGAAAAATCTAAAATAGAAAAGCTGCAGGGCTTGATGAAATACCCTCAGAAGTATGGAAAACAAGGAAATATGACAACATACTGTTCTGATACTGCAATGCCATATACAACCAGAACTCAATAGATAGATAGACAAAGGGCTGCATCCTCCATTTCCCCCAAGAAGTGTGAGTTCCAAATAGCCAAGAACTACTGAGGTATAACCCTTACTTCCATAGCCGCCAAGATTTACAATGCTCTGCTACTCAACTACATTGAACCTGAAATTGAGAAAATTCTTAGGAAGAACCAAAATGGCTTTCAGAGAAAACAATCCATGACATCACAAATCTTGACAATATGTCAAATAATGGAAGATGTTTGTGCAAAAAACTTCAAGGCGGCACTATTATTTGTAGACTTCTCCAAGGCATTTGACTCCATACACAGAGCGAAGATGGAGCAAATACCTCTGGCCAATGGTCTCCCCAAAGAAACCTTCGCAGCCATAATAATGCTATATAAAAACACAAAAGTAAAAGTTCACTCACCAGATGGCAACACAGAATTCTTTAACATTGTCACCAGTGTGCTGCAAGGCCCACAGTAGCCCCATACCTGCTTATTATCTGCCTAGACTACATGCTTTAAACATTGGTAGATTTACATTGGCAAAGGCAAAAAGTAGAAGATATCATGCATCAATGATTATGGATGTGGACAACACTGATGACATAGCGCTTCTGGCAAATACACCCGCCAAGCCTGAGTCTCTGCAACATTGTCTGAAATGGGTAGCCAGTGGCATAGGCTTCCATGTCAATGCAGACAAAACGGAGTTCATGTGCTTTAATCAAAGAGGCAACATCTCCACACTAAATGGTAGATCTCTGAAACTTGTGGACAAGTTCACCTACCTCAGAAACAGCACCTCATCTATCAAAAATGATATCAACACATGACTAGCAAAGGCTTGGACAGCTATCAATAGACTATCAGTTATATGGAAGTCAGATCTCTCAGATGAAATAAAGCGCAGTTTTTCCAAGCAGTGGTCATATCAATACTGCTGTATGGATGCACCACATGGATGCTGATTAAGTGTATGGAGAGAAAGCTTGACAGAAATTGCACAAGAATGCTGTGAGCTGTATTGAACAAGCCCTGAAAGTAGCATCCCACAAAACCGCAGTTGTATGGACACCTACCACCCATTTTGAAAACCATGCAAATTAGACAAGCAAGACAAAAGGAACACTGCTGGAGAAGTAAGAGCAAGCTCATAAGCGATGTACTCCTGTGGACCTCTCACACGGATGAGCAAGGGTAGGGCAACCAGCTAGAACCTATCTTTTACAGCTCTGTACTGATACTGGATGTAGCATGGAAGACCTACCAAGAGCAATGGATGATAGGGATGAATGGCAGGAGAGGGCCAAGGAAATTTGTGCTAGAGCCACACCATGATGATGAAGATTACATGAAAAATGTTCAGAATCTTGAATTTTTTATCAAATGATAAGAGCAGCAGTTAGATAAATTAGCAACAATTAGTTTTTTAAAAAATTATTTTGATGCAAAAATATTTAAACAGTTTAGCCTGTTTCTCTGCCATGTTCATATTTTACGAATGAGCAAAGAGACTTTTTTATTTCATTACGAACAAAAGATTCTGGTGTTGTCTAGAATAAAGATTGGAAATTATTAACTCCAACACAATGCTCACATTTTTCTTCATTGTCAATGATTATTTAAATGGTGTCTCATTAGTTTTAAATTATAAAATGTTAGCTTTTTTTTCTTTAAATAGACTCAATATATAAAAAATTTTAATCCAAATACTAGTGCGAGTCAAAAGTTTTGTAATATTTTGGTAAGATAAGGCATAATCCAACAGCTCCTGATGTTTTTGCTGAAGTTGTGAAGGTGATGAACCACACTGGACAATGAGATACCAAGTTCGCCTAACATTCTCTAAATGCTACTTGCTAGATTTGCCTCTATAGCTTGGAGCATGGCCTTGGAATCTTCTATATTAGGCCAACTTGACCTTACTTGATGGACAAGGTTCTTGCAAACCAAGCAAAACTTCTTGAATCATCTGTACTGTGATCAACTGTGCCTTGACCTTTTGCACAACAATGTTTTTGGTTACTTCCACTGCAGTTCAAACTCAGAAAGCACTGCATGTTTATCTGAGCAGCTTTCAAGTTACATATGTAGTGAACCAATACACAATGTATCAGTGTACCAACTACCAACCAGAGTGGGTACCTTTCACTGCTTCAGTTACGTGATATGCAAACCACAAACAAGCACCAAAATATTGAAAAAACTTGACTCACTCAAGTAATTTAGGTATAAATGATACTTTAAAAAATAAACATTTCAGAAATGAAATTCTATATTTGTTAGCTTTTCAAAATATACAACTTAAATGAATCAACACTGCTTATCCACCAAGCTAGGATCTAAAAATAGACTATGTCATAACCAGTTTTAAGGTAGAAATGGATTTATTTAAATAACTAAGCAATTCAATTATAAATGCCATCAACAAAACAATCATTTATTTATCAAGATCACAAAAGACCAGATTGGAAATGAATAATAAAACATACTTCTCACAATTTGATTTCAAAGCTGAATATAAAAATTAGTTTGACAATTAATTTGCATATTCATTAGGAATAAAGTTAGCAGAAAACAAGACATTCTGCTAGATATAAATAATTGACTGCATGAACAACTCACTCATGTAAATGGTAGTTGTTTTGTCAACATAATTTTACATAACAACATGTGTACCCACATACAACTACAAATAGAGAGAGAAATTCATACAACTATACAAAAATTTAGTCTTCATTATATATCGCATTAAAAAAAAGACAAGAAGCAGACAATATCCCACAGAAACTAAGACAGATGCAGACTATGCAGATGACCTAGTGCTTCTCACAAAACCCCTGTCCAAGCCAAATTCCTGGTGCCTAGCCAGGAGCAAGCAGTGTGAGCCATTACATGATTGCAAATAAAACAGAGTTCCTGTTTTTTAGGAAGAACTCATCTCCATTTTAAGTGACAAGCCTCTGAAATTAGTAGATCATTTCACGCACTATGGCAGCAAGTTATCATCTACTGAAAGCAATGTCAACATATGCATAGAGAAGGCATGAACAGCTATTGACAAGTTGTCAATTATATGGAAATCTGAACTCTCTGATGAAATAAAATGAGACTTTTTCCAAGCTGTGACTGTGTCGATACTACTGTATGGATACATCCCCTGGTTTCTAATGAAAAGCATAAAGAAAAAGCTACATGGGAACTCCACAAAAATGCTAAATGCTGTCTTGAACAAATCTTGGAAGCAACACCCAGCAAAAGAGTAGCTATATGGCCATTTACCTCCTATCTCACAAATCATTCAAGTAACACAAACAAGACATGCTGGGTACTTCTGAAGAAGGAAGAATAAACTCATAAGCAATGTTCTCTTATGAACTCCTACACATGAATGTGCTAATGTTGGCCAACTAGAAAGGGCTTACAAACATCCGCTCTGAGCAGACACAGGATGCAGTATAGAGACCTGCCAGGAACAATGGACAATAAGGATGGACAGTGAGAGAGAGTCAGGGAACTCTATGCTATCAGCACAACTTGATGAGGGGGGTGTCCTCGTGGTGCAATGGTTAAAGCAATGGACTGCCGAATCATAGTAAGCGAGTTTGAACTCCAGTCACGCTATTACGTTCACTTTCAGACAAAAACCCGTGGAAAAAGGTATGAACCCTCTTATCCTCCCAGCTATGGGTTAGGTAGTACCACTACTGTTCTTCTGGGAGAATAGCTTTGGCATTAAATAACCTATAAAGGTTGATATGTCATTAAACAAAGAAACCAAACCAAACAGCTTGATGATGATATATATATATATATATATATATATATGAGAGTCAGCTGAAAAGATCATAGGCTGACCAAGATACTCTCAACAAATGTGACTGAATAAGATTTATTTTTCAACATAGTCCCTCTTGCAGTTCACACACTTCTTCAATTGATGTTACAGAGCTTGGTTCCAATTGGTTGAAAAAGTCAGCAACAGTAGATATGACATCAGCCTCATGAACTTTTCAATCTACCCTTGTGTGTGTGTGTGTGTGTGTGTGTGTGTGTGTGTGTGTGTGTGTGTGTGTGTGTGTGTATATATAAATCAGCTATCATGGAGGTGCCCGTGGTGTAATGGTTATCGTCGCAGGATATGGACACGGCGACACGAGTTCAAATCCTGGACCTGACTGATTGCATTTCACATAGCACTAATACCCTTGGGAAAGGTATGAATCCAAATATTCTCCCTCCAGCTATGGGTAAATAATAGGGCAGACTAGGTTCTTCAGCCTTGGTGAGGCAACTAGTCTAGGAGAAGGAAAACTCTGAATTCAAACCTGTTAAACTCCACTTTAAAATTGACCTTGTGTCATATCCTGCCCGAGCGGAGGAGTTGGTAAATATGATCAGCTATCATGGACTATTAGATTTAAAAAAAGATTACTCATAATTGATTAACAATTATGATGGTTATTAATATAGGTGGGTTTTTTTTTAAATATTGAACACTGCATGAAATAACAAATAAAGTATAGATAAATTCATACAATGACTGTTGAACAAACAGCAGTATTTCTTCCAACAAAGCTTTCATCAGATGATGACTCGGAGTTTGAACATGGTTTCGGAATATAAAACAATATTTCAACTATAAACTGAAATAAAGCAGGGTAAAAATTTATGATAGCTTTCATCAGATGATGACTCGGGTTTTGAGCATGGTTTCGGAATATAAAACAATATTTCAACTATAAAATGAAATAAAGCAGGGTAAAAATTTACGATAGAGTTTCATGTGGCTAATTCTATGTATTGACATGTGTCGATATATACATGCTGAGAAGTGTTGATAGACCAATGTATTTTACTGATTTAAAATGCTCTTCGCAGTAAATTTTATATATATTCATTTCCAACAAATAATCAAATGTATGTATAATTAAAATATCTTTTAAATATCAAGATTACTTTCAATCAACTGAACAAAACTTAATGTATTTCAACATTCGATGGTAATCTCAAATTGAAATGCATGTCTGAACAGAATCAGTTCTTCTTGTACAGGTAACTTAGTGCAATATCAACAGATCTAAAATTGTGCTTTAAAGTGCTACTATGCATACAACAGGTTAAGAAATCAACTAAAAATATAAACATTTTTCATTCATGTTACTTTATGCTTCAAATATTTTTGTTATGGATTCCATAACGTGCTCCACTGACACATGCATAGATTAGAAAAAGGCTATATTTGGCAAAGTATATTATACAAAAAGGCAAGAAGAGCATTGCATTACATTATCAGATACATTTTATTCATCCTTGTCAGAAGTTACTTTTATTTTTAAACCAGATGGTAGACTTCTTCATTGATTTATGCAAAACTGTCATTGATTCTTTCAGTGTAATGCCACTGGCATTTTTAAGCAAATTTTAGCATTTGATCTTCAAAAAATTTTGAACCCCTAGAAATTTGGAACATATTCTAACATCTTGCATAAAATTGTTACAAAAAAATAATGTCACCAGCTTTTGGACCTCAAATAACTAAATAGAATATATAATATCACCCATAAATGAGTATACCCCTCATGATTTCTTAAAATAAAAAGTTCATTTTCTTCTAAACAAAAAATACTGAAATTCAATTACTCCAAGCAGAACATCATACAAATAAAATGTATTTACCCAGCTCCGCTGCCATAGGCAGGATGTGACACAAAGTCAATTTTTAAGTGAAGTAAAGCTGGTTTAAGTTCAGAGTTTGACTGGTTGCCTAACAAGTTCTAAAGAACCCAATTTGTCCTAATATTTACTAATAGCAAGGGGAAGAAGAGATGGGTCCATGCGTTTCCCAGGGGCATTAACTCAAAGTAAAATTTTAATTTGGGTCACCAATTCCATTTCCTATGATGCTAACCATTATGTTAAGTGCACCAAATACAAATAAAATGGATATTAATACCAAATTCAGTAACCTAAAATATCAATATATAATAGTACAAAAATAAGTACACTTCTTATATGCAATCTTAATTTTGGTTAGAGAGTTTCAATGGAGTAGGGTTTGATAATAATACCTAATATCTATTTGCATTGTTTCACAAGAAATAATAGTATCTTTTCTTTTTTACTTTTTTTGTTTATACAATGCTTCATGTTGTCATGACAATGGAATATTTCCTTACTCTACAAGCACACCAGGGTGCATGACTGCTACTTATAGATTAAATTAGATTGTATTTTATAAATAAATAGAAGTTCTTACTATCTTAATTCAATAAAATAGTGATCAATTTGGAGCTCAAAAGTCTATGTTTTCAAATTCTAGTAACACAATTTAATAATTGAACAAGTTCTAATCCTTCATTTTGTTTATAAAAACTAAATTCTATTTCCAAATTAGTGTCTTATTGAGAAATTAGCTTAAATATTTGTGACAGAATTTTAATTATTTAGAAATATGATGTAAACAGAGCTTACAATGCCAACAATGGTGGGGAACCTTTTCATGTTTAACGGTTGCACCCATTGGCCTAGTGGTAGAGTGTTCACCAATGGGCCGGGAGACTAAGGTTCAATATCAGGTCGAGTCATACCAAAGACTCAAAAAATGGTACTTGATGCCTCCTTGCTTAACCCTCAGCATTATAAGGTATGTTTCAAGGATAAAGTAGAGTAATCCAGGGAAAGGAGTAGTGTCCTCCCCTACACCTCGGTGAAGTAGCTATTGAAAAGGGAGCTTTCAAGTAGCCCTCAACTACGGTCGCCAACTTTACTTACTAAGGCTGCACTCAATGAAATTTTCGTATGTTTAAAACAAATTCTAATGTTTGAACTTTCTGTTAACAACTTAATCCAAGCTTAATATATACTACTTAACATTTTAATGACTTTTTCAG
The DNA here is from genome assembly GCA_963585895.1 of Sepioteuthis lessoniana. Classification (NCBI taxonomy): domain Eukaryota; kingdom Metazoa; phylum Mollusca; class Cephalopoda; order Myopsida; family Loliginidae; genus Sepioteuthis; species Sepioteuthis lessoniana. The sequence continues at coordinate 39,933,526 of OY757907.1, read as the reverse complement.
ATTGCTCTTTTCAAGAAAGCTTTGAGATATCAGATTTTAAAGTGGCAATGCATGATTTTAATTGGTCTATTGACAAGGCCATGGAAGGCTGGATTTGATGGTTTAGAAGGCCACAGGTTCCTCACCCCTAATTTAGATAAACATTAAACTACATGCAAGTGATGTAATGATGAGTGGCACAGTAAATGGAAACAGCAAGCCAAATTCAAATCTAGATTGAAGCTGCTAGTATTTACTTTGCCATAATGCTCTTGAAAGAGTATGAATCTATCACTTCTTCTAGTTTAATCTTTACCTTCAAGTAAATCTGTCCAGTGCAGAACCTTAGTTCATCTTAGTCTACTTTAATTTTCATCATTCATATTAAAAAGAAAAATCATCTGATGCCAACCACATGAGAACAACAACTCTAAATTCAAATCTCCTGCCAATATAAATTGGGTCCATTACTCCCCATGTCTTATAAATAATAAGGTAGGCTGGAGTCTCGCAGTGGACTTGAAAAAGGCGGGAATCAACAAACATTTTCTAGTTTAGTATTTACATTGTACTAATGTTATTGGGAAAGGCAGCAATTATAAAAAGAAGTCACATAAATTACTACTTATGATTGGTTTGGTTTCAGCCTTCATGGGTTATTTAATACCAAAAACCATCCTTTTAGATGAACAGCAGTGGAACTATTTAAACCATAGCTGGGGGGTTAAGGGGGTTTAATACCTTCCCAAAAGGTATGTCTGAAAGTCAACATAATAGCTCAACTTGAGTTGTAATAACAGTCCATGATGATATTGATATTTCTATTTAGGAAACAGTGAAGAATTTTAATGGGAATTTCAGAGTAATATGTGTTATATCAAGCATATAAAGATCAAAATATGATGTTCTGCATGAATTACCAAATTATTATTCTGTTGCTAATTGGGGTGGAAATTGCTTTATTTTCTAAATAAGAGCATTTTTAGTATATTTCTCAAATAAAAAACCTTGTTCCAAGTTGTTTTTGCTGGATTACACACATGCATGTTATATGTCTCACATTGTATTATCAAAGCATTTTTAGATGATTAAAGAGAAAATCTGATATGCTACCACAAATAAAGTGGCAAATAGTACAGAGAACCCATTCTTATGGAGGTAGTAAGATAAAATGTGCTTTGTACTTGAAAGAGAAATACAGATCTTATCATTTAAGGATAGCTATGAGTTGCTGAACAGAAGTGAATTAAAGATAAGATGTAAGCACCAACCAAAGATTTTACTATCCCATTTGGCTCTAGACTGATTTCGCTTTACTACATAATCTCTCCAATACCCTCATTATAAAGCTGGCTTATATTCAGTGTGTTATGTATATTCATTTATATTTTATTCCCACTACTCCTTTCATTTCCTCCTACCCCCCCCACTTTGCTTCTTCTACATTTTCTTTCTTTCTTTCCCCTTTTTAATTTCAGATTTGATGCTTGTTCTAGTTTCAACCATATAATTTTTTCAAACTGCCTTTTATTAACACCAGAGATATGAAACTTGGGTTTGAGTTTGAGTTTTGTTTAATGGCATATCAACCCCTGTGGGTCATTTAATGCCAAAAAGGTTATTTTTAATTTCAGTCATTAAAGTAGCAGTTCTATAGAGATGTTTGGTTATATCTTGCTGAAAAAGTTGCTTTTTTTTTAGAAAATTAAAAATGTTTTCAGGGTTTGTATTCTTAAAGATGTCCCTCAGGTTTCTTGCTTGATAGTACTTAGTGCAGATATGTCTAAGGTTGTTACAATTTAGAAGGATATGTTTGGTTGTGAGTTGTACTTTGCATGATGGGCACACTGGGGCATCGTCCCCTTTTAACAGGTGTGAATGAGTAATGTGGGCGTGCCCAATACGCAATCTGGCAAGTATTACTTCTTCTCTTCTGTTACTTCTGTAGCCTGTTGGCCACTCTCCGATAGCTTCTTGTATTTCATGGAGTTTGTTTGGGGTCAGATTGTCCCATGATTTCTGCCATTTGTCTGATATAAATTTCTTTATGGTTCGTTTTAGATCTGTATATGGGATTTTTGATTTGCACATATCAATTTGAAGAGCTTTTTTTGCAGCTTTGTCTGCTTTTTCATTTCCTTGGATGCCAATGTGACTTGGTATCCAGGTGAATATGATGTTATTATTTTTAGAGAGGGTGTTTAGTTTGTTTAGGAGCTTTGTAATCAAGGGGGATGATGTATCTCTGTTCTGTAGTGCTAGCAGGACTGATTTGGAGTCTGTGTATATGATAAATTTGGAAGTTTTATGATTTGCTATGATATTCATAGCTAGATCAATGGCTGTGGTTTCTGCACTGTAGATTGAAGCTTCATTAGGTAAGCGTTTTAGGGTTTAACAGAAGCCATAAAAGTGTTGGAGGAGTTTCATTGAACATGCTCCCCACCCACCTCGGAGCCCCATATGGGGATATGCCTAGGGGCAAACCCATTCGCCTAGCAACACCAGGGCTACATGTTCAGTATACTCATGTTGGTGATAGACGAATTAATTTTTTGTCCCTGGGTTTTCGTTCCCAAGATAACTACTTCCCCAGGGACAGAAAGGACTACAAGTCTTTCCACAGCATGATTGACCCTACAGCCATCGTCCTCATTTATATTAAAAAAAAAAAAAAAAAAATCTAAGAGAGTACTGTCATGACCAGCCGATTGATCGGATCGGGCCTCTCCGACCGCCCGTCTAGCCCAGTAAGGGCCAAAGTGGTGTGTTGCAAGAGACTTGACCACTCGATTTTCAGGCCAAGTACTGCTCAACCACCAGGATCCTGTCCTTAAGCATCACGGGTCGCCACCCACGGCCAACAGGTAGCCTCGTTGGGGGGGTTTTACCCCTCTGCAGAGGTGCAGTCAGCGTATTCTACAGCCCCAGCTGACAGGGCAAATGAAACTTGGGTTACGATGTAGAGAGTATAACATTGTAAGAGATTGTTTTTAATTTTTATATTGCTCTGTCAAGTGGTCATTAAACAGTGTAATTTTTTTGACTCTCAACAATCAAATTTTCTGCTATCCTTATATATATATATATATATATATATATATATATATATATATATATACATACACACACACACACACTATAAAAACTTATTTCTAACAATAGAATGACTGACCACATGTAGCAAATTAACAACAACTTTGATGCTTTCAGAGTGGAGAAGGGAAAAGTGGGCCTAGACAATAAGGCACCAAGAGCAGCCCCAACCATTTGCATTGAGAATGACTACTAACCTTCAGTGCGTACCTGGGTGCCAGCCTGTGAAGGCAGAAAAAAGATAGCTTGCAGAAAGGTTTTTAACAATCACTCTTTTACCCATTAAAAAGTAACTGAATTGGCAAGGAGCTATCCAAGAAATTCAACTTAAAGTCAACTTAACCAAAAATTCACTTAAATTCAAATGAACAACAAAACCCAACTTAACAGAAAATTCAACTAAAATTAAACAAAAGCTGAAAAATCAACTAAAAATTCAACGAAACCACTAAGACTACTAAAAGTCAAAGAACTTTGTTGACGAGACACACTATCTCTCAGATAAGTCCAACAAATTAGAACAAATGTGCAATACTTTATCTTTTATTTTTTCATAATATATTGTAGAATTTTTCATTGTCCTTTCCTTTATATTGCAAATTTGATATTATTATTCCTGATACACATACACTCACACATGAGAATTTTCATAAGATATAATCTTTTATGAATCATATTTGTAATTGGTTCATTCAAGTATATATATATTCAGCTGGAATAGCCATAATATCTACAAGTAGTAAATATCAAATGTTTTAACTTGATTAATTTATAAGTTACTGCTATATTTTCCTTCATTTGTAATATTCAAATTCATTTTCAAGCAAACATTGTGAACATATCCAAAATCCAATGATGGCTTTTCCCTTCTTTTGTATAAACCAAAAAAAGGAATTTTTTTCAAGTTCCTCTCCTTTCTTGTCTACTTATCTGTAGGCACAGGAGCATAACAAAAGATTTTATCGTCACATTGTTGTAACTGTTGTATGGTCTAGTCTTCTCAAGGTGTTTCCCGTGGTTGGTAGCCTTCTGAGAAATTCAAAACAAGCCTTTTACCCAATCTACAGGAGCAGATTACTCTCATTCCATTATCTAAGCTTAGAGGATATATTTCTTCAGTTAATTTTTCCAAGTTATTTCCTCTTTGATTATCTCTCCTACTGAACTAGAAGGTAATCAACTATGAACTAAAAAAGGTCAGAAGGTAAAACAGCTAAAATTTGACAAGATAAGGATATTAGTCCATCAGGGTATAATTATCATAATTTCACATTACAGAAATTCAAACAAATAATAATCTTAATCTTTTCTACATTAAGGTTTTTATTTACTACTACAAACTAAGATTACTTGTCATTCTTTTTCCTTTAATCATTGTTTACAAATCTTTTAATCTACAATTTTAATGGTTAGCAAGCTAGACTAGCAAACCTTTATGAGTGAGTTTGAGTCTCAATGGGTGCCCCATTCATGCAACCTTGTGCTACATCTAAGCAAAAAGATTAGGAAATTCCAACAATTTACTTTGGCCCAGTCAGCTGGGGCTGCAGAATACACCAACTTCCCCGAGTGTCCTGATATGACACTAAACAATCTGATGGTGGGGCTCCAGTAATGCTGGAGCTTTGGGGAATGCAGAGTACCCTTTCATAACCAGGTCCACTCTGGCCTGGAGTGGTAGCACCTGATAGGGTCCTATCTATGGATCAAATAGAACTAAATTGTGTACTTATACTAAACGGAACTCTTTAAAATAGAACTGTTTTTACATTTAACTGTGTGTAAACAAAAAATTGTACTTATGCTAAACTGAATTGTTTAAAATAGAACTGTTTATATGTATAAAAACACATTTGGCATAAAATAACCTGCAATGGTTGATATGCCATAAAACTAAACCAAACCAAACATACAATTTACTTATTGCATTTAAGTGTACACTGTTTTCTTTATTTTTCAATATGCTTCCATTTTTGCAGCTTATAATAACAAGAAAGCAATGATAAATGGCCAGAAACTTTTAAACATTTGAAAAACCAAACTTCAAAGTGTTGGTTTACTTTACCGGAATATTGGATGATATAGTTTATCTGGTAAGAAATATTTGTTCTTTGAGTAATCATGTTTATTACATGAATGTCTAAGGTTAAGATTATAGACAGTCTTTTATACAGCATATTGTCACAGTCTGTTCACAAAGTTTAACACATAAATTAATCAATTTTTGTGTGTAGATAAACTTTTTCGTAAAGTAACATTATACCCATTAGGTTAACCTGTGGAAATTCTAGTGTAATCGATATATAGAAATATCATACAATATTCAGTTGCCTTTGTGTCTATTATGGTGTTTGGAAAGTAACTGTGCTTTACCAGGGAATATATAAAAATTAATGTCATTTAAATTTATTAAGAGAACACCAAATTTCTTTAAATATGGAATTTAAAATGTGCCTTCCAGTTAGGCTGGAGTCATTTAAAATAAAGGTGATTACATTGTTAAGATGATATTTAAATCAGTTTAACTTGCATTTGTTTTTATATCCTCTCTCATAAAACACAATTGCTTTCCAAACACACTAACATATGTACAACAAAAACTGAATAACTTAAATAAACTAAACCACTGAAAAGAATATTTTACTCATTTAAAACTTCATGATAAACAATAACTTTATAAAAGTAATCTTTTTAGTGCCCTGATTTTGTTCAATGTTGTTTTCAAGGTTTGGTTAGGTTTTATGGCATATCAACAACTGTAGATTATTTAATGCCAAATCCTGTTTATACATATATATCAAATATATGATTTCTAAACACATTTTGTTGATAAAATTTTTAAATGAGCCAGAGCTCATTTTTTTACACACAGTTAAATGATCAGTTCTATTTCTAATAATACAATTTACCATAAGCCATTTGTTTGCACACAGTTTAAATGTCAAACAGTTCTATTTGACCCATAGATAGGATCCAATTAGGTTCTACCACTCCAGGTCAGAGTGGACCAGCAGGGAGCACTGGCAATGAAGGGGTACTCCACATTCTCCAAAGCTCTGGCATTACTGGAGCCTCACCATCAGATTGTTCAGTATTGTATTCAGGACACTCATTGAGGGAATCTTACCCCAATCCAGAGATGCAATCAGCGTATTCAATGTTGGATTGCATAACTTTATGATGTGTTCAAGCTCTTGAAAATTCAACAGAGTAATCCATAGCTGAAAGCAGTTTGAAATGGATGCATTTTTACTTTATAAATATAGTTTTATTGAATTTTTAAAAAAAAGACATTGTTAGTTTACAATTCTAATATTGCAGCAGTATTTTCATTAAAAGTGGGGATTTAGGACAGAAGTAGCAACATCACCAAGAGGAGAACTGGTGAGCCAAAAATTAATTTCATAATTCCATTCATCTGCTGACCCATCAAATAAAAGTATATAAGCATGGGCATTGGGGAATGAGGTTTCTTTTAGTTTAGTCTTAGTATGATGTGAGCCAAATCCCAAAGATGAAAGAAGGTTGGTCATTCCATAAGTATTAATATAAAGTTATTTATCAGACTCTAAAGTTTGCCATAATAAATTAATTTTAAAGATGTAGATATATTTCTTCATGAATTAAAATTATACCCATACTTAAGTGAAAACAACAAAGTTTATTCAATAAAAAAAATTATCATTTAAAATATATGAAATTTATCAATGGCATACAAAAAGGGTTACATTTAGCAAATGTTGTTTTAACATCTACTTTTATTTTTAAGAACCATAAAACATAATTGTGAAAAGGTATTTAATGGGGTAGGTGAAGTATAGATGACTAAAGATGACAAAACCTTATATAACCCCCAATGACAAAAGCATATTCCTACATAATATGACAGGTAATGCTCTAGTTTATTGATAAGGATTAACAACAGTGCTCATAAAAATTTAAAAAATAAATGAATTTTTTAGAATTATTCATCTTTACAAGACTATTTTAAAACATCTCTAAATCTTTAAATGCTTCATAGAACATATTACATATCTAGAGTGCCAGATGATTTAGGATCCTTATTATTCTGGCTCGTTAAACTTACCAAATCTATTTTGAGGTTATAAAGCACAGACAAGTGATATACGCAAACAATAATCAACTACCTGAATCATCAAAGCACAAGTAGGAATGAATATAGACATGCATGTATGCACAATCACATTTATGCACCTTGGTGATTAAGTATCATGTAAAGAAATCTTAGACAAGATTGGATTCACTCAAGTGTCAGATTTTAGAGTCATTTCATCTCTTGTCAATTCATAACCATAAAACCATGAATAAAAAAATGCAATAAGACTCTACATCAAACTTTATTTAGGAAGTGTTCAGCGAAAAGATCTAAAAATATGCTTCTATTCCAATAAATTTTATCAACTTAACAAATCAATATCACTTTGGTTTCATTAGAAACTGTTGGAATTATGTTTCAGCTTACCTACAGTGAGCAAGTGAAATCTATGCAGATGAAAGTTTATGTCAAGAGGCAGCAGTGATAAGTTCAATAATAAAACTTACATTCAAGTAGAACTAAATAAGGAAATAGCAAAATAGTTCAAACAAAAAAAACAAAAAAAAAAAAACAAACAAAGATGAATGCCAAAAAAATTACAGAACAAAAAAAAAATGACAGTGGGGAATGACAATCTCATTTTTTTTCTTTTGAGTTTTTCTTTTCTTTTTTTTTTGTGGTTGATTTAATTGATTGATTTTAACAGCATGTCAACTTGTTATGGTTATTTTATGCTAAAGGGTTACGGAACTAGGTTCACTATATAGTGAATCTAATTCACTAAATAAAAAAAAAACATATGTTTATTTTTTTTGTTTAGTTTCTTAAGGAGTGTTTTTGCACATGGTCCAATCGAATACATATAATTTTCAAACAGATCTATTCAACTAATTGATGGGACCCTAATAGGTACTACCACTCCAGTTCATAGTGGATCTGGGAGTAATGGCAATGAAAAGGTACTCCACACTCCCAAAAACTCCAGAACAAGAACTTCATCATCAGATATAGTTTAGTGTCGAATGTACTTGACTGTCAGTAAATTCATCAACCACTTTGGCTTGAAACCAAATCACAGCTTATATGAAAGCAATAAATTAACCATCTCAGAAAATATTATCTACTATATAATAATGAACCAATTTTTATATGTATGTTATGACAACATAATAAAAAAAGGACATGCATTATATGACCCAGTCGGCTGGAGCTGCAGAATACACCAACTGCATCTCTGCAAAGGGGTAAGACTCTCCCAACAAGTGTCCTAGATAATACACTAAACAATCTGATGGTGAGGCTTCAGTAATGCTGGACATTTGAGGAATGCAGAGAACCCCTTTATTACCATCACCTCCAGGTCCACTCTGGCCCGGAGTGGTAGCACCTGATAGGGTCCTATCTATGGGTCAAATAGAACTAAACTGTGGGCTTATGCTAAACTGAACTGCTTGAAATAGAACTGTTTTGACATTTATACTGCGTACTTATGCTAAACTGTATTGTTTGAAAAAGAACTTTTTACATTTAACTGTGTGTAAATACATGACTGATGTCTAATTGAATTGTTAGTGATATATAGCAATACTTGAAACCATTAAACTGAATAGCTTAAAATAGAACCTTTTTTGACATTTAAACTGTGTACTTATGATAAACTGAATTGTTTGAAATAGAACTGTTTATATGTATAAAAATGATTTGGATTAAATACCCTACAATGGCTGATATGCCATAAAACCAAACCAAACACACATTGTAGCAAGATTTTTATTTGTGCAAAAGCATTAAAGTGCTCTCAAAGAATAAAGTAATATCCAATCCAATTTTCAACTTCATAAAATTACAATGTGAACTTTCATGTCCACCTAGATAATAATAATTTCCCAAAAGAGATAACTACTAAATGCTGGGGATAGAGTAATTCCCCTTTTTATTATATAAATTCTATAAATGGATTGTGTCTGGATATTAAGATTAATGGTTTGGTTTGGTTTCTTTGTTTAATGGCATATCAACCTTTGTAGGTTATTTAATACCAAAGCCATTCTCCTAGAAGAACAGCAGTGGTACTATTTAACCCATAGCTGGGAGGATAATGGGGTTCATACCTTTCCCAAGGGTATTTGCCCGAAAGTGAACATAATAGTGCAACTGAAATACGAACTCGCGTACTACGACTCCGCAGTCCATCGCTTTAACCATTACTCCACGAGGACACCCCCTAAGATTAATGGGTATCAAATAAGGTTCTTAAGCGTGTCATACACAAAATGAAAAAAAATTTTTTAAAAAACTATTCTTTAAAAAAAAGTCAATCACAAATCAAAGATTATATTCATCAAATTGTAATAAAGATTCAATATACAGTTTAAATTCACAAGAATTTAACAAATATCATTTCAATGTTTTATCATCTACCTTTATCATACTTAACTAAAACAAAAAATTCTTTTAAAAAAGATGAAATTTTGAATGGCATTCTTGAAGTTATTTCACTGAAATCATCCATGAGTTTTAGAATTTATAGAATAAAATGGTCAACATAGCTATAAATAGTATCTTTGACAATTCTAGGTAAATTCAAGATATGGTAAATTTAATGCCAGTAAATTTATCACCTTATCGCAGGTAAATTCAACATATCAGATGATCCTTTAACTCTTTTCATTAATTCTTAAAAGTAATGATTAAAGTTTGATTTGGTTTTGTTTAATGGCATATCAACCCTTGTAGGTTATTTAATGCCAAAACCATCCTTCAAGAAGAACAGTAGTGGTACTATTTAACCCATAGCTGGGAGGATAAGGGGGTTCATACCTTTCCCAAAGGTATTTGTCGGAAAGTGCATGTAATAGCGCGACTGGAGTTCAAATTCACTTATTACAATTTCACAGTCCATTGCTTTAACCATTACACCACGTGGACACCCCCCCCTTAAATCCTAAATTTAATCAAATGATTTATCTGTGATAAATTTACATACCATACAATGGATTCATTACATGATGTATATACCAAGAATGAATTTACCAAACACAGTCTTTGACTTATCATTGTTATTCTTATCAAGCAAAGAGTTAAAGTAGGCAATGTACTTTTTCTGAGCAGGGTATTTATATCAATATAATACTGACTGCCAGGTCACAGACTGCTCAGCCACCAGGTGCCCATCCCCAAGCACTACTGGTCACCACCCCTCGGACAACAAGTGGTCTCATTGTGAGGTGGGAGTCTTACTTCTTTATAAAGGTGCGGTCAGCATATTCTACAGCCCCAGTCAACAGGAAGGTAATATGGAACTGATGACAAGAGTTGCAATGATAGAATTTTTTTAAAGTAACTAAATAAGGAAAATACAAATCAAATTTAATGATAATGACAGTGAAATGCTGCACTAAAAAATAAAAATAGAATAATATTTGTCAGCTTTGAAAAGTTAGTCATTTTACCATGACTTTTTAACTACCTACAGCACTACCAAATTTATAATAAAAAAAGTTGATTTTCTTTTAAACCAAAGATACCAGGATTTTATTATTCATAGTGGCACATTACACAATGAAAATGGATATTAGATATTATTTATTTTCAAAAAATTCTACAGCATTGAAAATCTGACCAAGAAAAAATAAATGCCATAAATATATAAGGAATATGCTTATTTTTCGACAGTTATATATTCATATTTATGGTTATGTAATTTCAATTCAAGTTTGGTAATTAATAAGACCAAATAATATCTATTTTGCTTGTATAATATTTCACAAGAAATAATAAAATCTTATAATCTTTAGTTGAGGAGAAAATCAATTTTATTAAAAAAATTTATAAGGGGTGATATCATATATTTTAATAGCAAAGGCCTTCATGATATAATTTTAAAAAACTGCAAATCACTAACTTATAGCAGTGCTTCAGTGGTTCCTATAATAGACAAGAGATCCCATACATTTGGGATAATGTTAAGAACCAAAGAAACAGAAAAAGAGAACAGGAAGGGAGAATGGTATGAGGCAAGAAGGCAGCTGAATAAATAGGGAAGAATCATGAAGGAGGCTTAGAAATAGTAACAATTTGCAAATCATATTATTACCTATATCATCCTAAGAGTTCTTCACTACTCAAATGCATTTCACTTATCCACATAACCTGGAACATGAAAGTTTTGGAAGAACCTTATACATGAGTTTAAACTCTATATATTTAAAATGTGTACCTAAAATGTACATATTGATGACTTACAAAAACATAAAGGATAATAAAAAGATGATTTGACGATTTATTAAAATATTTATACATTACTAAAATTCTCATCTCTTTATGCTTGTATGTATAAAACTTTAAGTTGGCAACCATAGTCGAGGGCAACCAGAAGGCTCTCTTTTCAATAGCTACTACACCAAGGTGTAGGGGAGGGTGCTACTCCTTTCCTTGGATTGCTTCACTTTACCCTTGATACGTACCTTATATTGCTGAGTGTTAGGCAAGAAGGTATCAAGTACCATTTTTAAAGTCTTTGGTATGACAACCTGGGATTGAAACCAGGTGTCCCTGACCATTGGTGAACATTCTACCCACTAGGCCAATGAGCTGGTAAGAAAAATAGAATTTTTTTTTAAAATGAAAATCTTGCTATGCACTTAAAACACTCTAAATTTGAATAAACTCATATACAGTTGAATTTGCAATTGAATGATAATTTTGTTGGGTCTGCATTCACGATGAATATCATTTTTTTTAATCATCTAAATTTTCAATATAATAGAGATAACTGTGAAATATTAATTAGAATCCTTCACCCTGTCCTAAATAGAAGTATCAATATAATCATGGAATACTATTACAATAAAAACCAGGCAGATTCCCAATTCAGCTTGCATTATAATATTTGAGAGTACACTAATTATGATAAACTGAAAATTACGAAAATATTAAAGAAATAACTTTAATTGGGGAGGGAGGTATCAGTCATCATCATCATTGTAGGATCATCAAAATACAATTTAGACATCTTTAGTTTTGTTTGTTAAGTTCCTGCCAGGGGGTGTATATAATTGTCCTAACTTAAATTCTTTTCTTCCTACATCTTTAGATTCCTCCTTTGATATTATTTCTTAGTTTCTCTCACTCACCCTCATAAATGTAAATTTAGTATCATTGATTGAAGTTTGGATAAACTCAAACTGTAATAGTTAAGTAACTACTTAACAATGTAACTCAGGGAAGAGTCCTTATAATGTAGTGGATAATGTGCTGGACTGTGACATCATAGTAAGTTCAAACTTCAGTCTAGCTATTACATTCACTTTCAGAGTAATACCCTTGGTATGAAACTATTATCCTCCCCGAGCTATGGGTTATATAGTATCACTTCAGTCAGGCTATTACATTCACTTTCAGAGTAATACCCTTGGTATGAAACTCTTATCCTCCTCAAGCTATGGGTTATATAGTATCACTTCAGTCAGGCTATTACATTCACTTTCAGAGTAATACCCTTGGTATGAAACTCTTATCCTCCCCAAGCTATGGGTTATATAGTATCACTTCAGTCAGGCTATTACATTCACTTTCAGAGTAATACCCTTGGTATGAAACTCTTATCCTCCTCAAGCTATGGGTTATATAGTATCACTGCTGTTCTTCGACAAGGATGACTTAGGCATTAAACAACCCACATAGGTTGTATGCCATTAAACCAAGAAACCAAACAATATGATTAAAGGTCAGAGGTTCAGTCCTTACTATGATCCTCCAAAATTATATCCCTTGAAGTAAAAGAAGAATCAAGTTAATTCCCCCAATCAATACCTCTAGTCAGTTAAACTATAGTATCTCGACTTAAGCCAACTTACACTAAACATAACAGTCTTGTGATCAAAATAATATGAAAATAAAATTAAATGTTTTCAATTTGGATCAAGACAGTTACACTCAGAATATACATGATGTATACAGGTAATTATTTATCTGACTTATTTTTATTTGCAGAAATTGATTGGTTAATTTTGACTTTGACTTCTCTTCCACCCCTTAATCTCACATTCAAAATGTTTGAAAGGAGAAAAAAGAGCTTGAATGAAAGATGAACTTTCATCTTCAATCAAATCATCTAACCACTTTTAACTGCAGGACAGGTGGCAAGTCTCAAATGAAATCCAACCCTCATACTTCTGCTTGTCACTTAAGATCATTCAGCACTGGTACTGTCTCCTTGCTGACTGATCATTTTATCACTGTGACAAGCTCGCTGCACTTTCGTTTTTTTTTTTTTTGATACCCACGGTCAAAGCTCTGTAATCAGACATCTACAAAAATCACATGACCTGATCACTTGCTATTCTTTCAATGGACCACATTTAATATTGATGTATTGCCATTAATTTTTTTATATTAAGCCATATATCGCAATATTTTGTTAACCATTAAGGTCTATATTAGTTTTAAGATGATTAATACCAATATCAAACATGAACAAATAATCCCTGATTCAAAAGACCATGTTTTTTTTTGTTTTAGGGGAGTTTTTTCTTTGTTTGTTTTTCTACCAAGGAGATACACAAATGACACGATACAAAGAATCAAGCATGATTAAGCAGATATTAGAAGAGTTGAACATTAGCTCAAGCTGTCATCAAGTTGTGCTGATAGCACAAAGTTCTCTGATTCTCTATTCCCATCTGTCCCTATCATCCATCACTCCTGACAGATCTTCTAGACTGTATCCAGTGACCACACAGAGCAGATATATTCAAGTCCTTGCTAGTCAGCCAACACTGGCGCATCTATGAGCAAGAGTCCATTAGAAAATGTCACATGTATTCATCCTTACTTCACCAGCATGTCTTGCTTGTCTTACTTGGATGATTCGTGAGATGGGAGGTAAATTTCCATACAGCTGCAACTTTGTGGGGGTATTACTTCCAGGATTTATTCACGGCAGTACATAGCATTCTTGTGTAGTTCTCATCTATCTTTTTCTCCGTGTAGTTTGTTTCAATTATCTGACTATTAATTTAATTTTGTAGATTTTCTTGTTTTGATGCTAAAACAATATGATCTCAATTTCTTTGCCCTTCCATACTCCTATACATTGATTTTTTCATCGATTCTATAGAATGATGATAATATATGACTTTATATCTACAGTTTTAGTAACTATAACAACCAGACATAGCTAACAGTTAAGAAACAAAAGAAAAGCAGAAGATATTTTCTATATATTCTTGGCAATAAAGGATAAGGGTAAAAAAAAATAGGTAAAATATTTATTTACCATATAAATCAACAGGTAAAATTATTTCTAGGATTATATTACATACATTTTATCATCAGGTTTTTTTGCATGTAATAAAAGAAAAAACTCAAAAACTACAGGAAGATGTTATAAATGTTTTAAATTCTTACTCCTAGCCATCTTAAGTGCACTTTGCATGCAGTAAAGGTTAGCAAGCTAGGCTAGAATATCATTACTAGTGAACTTGATTCTCACTGGGATCCCCATAATTCTAGCCTTGTGGCAAAACTACGCTAAGCTAATAAATATTGCTTACAGTTAAGCAGCAATGAGTTTGCTCAGGATTTAAATGGATGATCATCTAGCAACAACAGGTACTGTGTTCCATAGCCACAATTAACACCATGTGCAAAATGGACATATAATGTTGGTAGCATATATACATAATGTTCATAACGTTAGAACATATAAAGAATATAGGAATCTCGAAATTCGAAAACACATAACGACTTCTTGTTCAGGTACGAAACCTTTTTATTAACTTTGAGTTAAAGGTTTTGACATAAGGAGCAGAGACACAATCTCGCTATGCTGTCTTATTCATTTGGCCCCTGTCTCGTGCGGCACCCATGGCGCGCAAATTTGTCTCACCTTAGCGAGCCCAAAAAGTCGACTGTCTTCGTCCAGTGTCTAGTCTCAACTCTCTAACTTTCTTTCAATTCTCCACAAACCTCTACGCACTTCCGGTGCGTGATGTCACTTGCACTCTGTCACCCGTTTCGTCTCGGACTATTGTGACATCTCTGAGTGACACCTCCATCCGCCCGCGCGCGCCCGCGTTAACACCTGCCTCAATGTTGCACCTGACTAACTCATGTACTGAGCTGAAAGGTTCTCAGCCTAACTAAACTCAAAAGCATGAACTGAAATCCCTCGGCCATTACGTTACAACTGTAAGTAACCAAAAGCCTTTGTATCTGACTAAGCAAAGATTAGTAAGAAAAGGCTGCTTCATATAGTAAAATAAAACTAGTCTCACAGATCTATTGCTATTGAGTAGTGAGTATAATCCTCACTAAGGTTAGTAAATGACTATTCTATACAATTCTATGGAATTGGAAACATGTTTTCCTTCAATGTAATAATACAAAACATTAAGAGCAAATGATATATATATATATATATATATATATATATATATATATATATATGAAAACAAGGAGGATTGGCTGAAAAGTTCTAAGGCAGACCAAGACACTTTCATGAAATGTGACTAAATGAGGTTTGCTTTTTAACATAAGCACCCTAGCAGTCTACATACTTCTTCCATCAGTGTTGCAGGGCTTGGATCCCACAAATCAAAAAAGTCATCAAGAGCAAACATGATGCCAGCCAACGAACTTTTCAGCCAACCCTCATACAATAAAAAATGTTCTTTAAAAAAAATGTAATTTACAAAAAAGCCTTATGAAAACAAACATAACAAGGACTTATGTAAATAACTAAAACATAATACAAAACAAACTGTAACAAGTGAGTAATTTGTTTATTTGTATTATTCATATCTAAATATCCTACTGGTTAAGCATTAATCGTTGTTGGATGAATTTTAAAAACTCGGCTAATAATGGATTAGAAGAGATCTGTTCATTTGAATCTTAATGCAGTGTCAAATCCATTTTCTAAATTTCTTCCTGGAATCAGCATCTAAATATATCTGTTAGCCATTTTTAGAAAAAAAAAATCATATCACAAGCAAGAGGAATCTATTTAAAAATTTAAAATAAAAATAAAAAGAGAAAGAATGAAAAACAGCTCAAATTTTTCTAATTAGAACAGGGATATTATTTTCAATTTTAAAATGAAAGAACCAAGACAAAAACATGCAATGTCATAACCAAGTGGGTAAATAATTAAAAAAAAAACTACTAAAATTAGAATATTTCTTGCTTGTCATTAGATTTTGGTGTTTAATAATACATGGCTATTTAAACAAATGTTTAAAAAAATGATTCTGATAAGTCAAGAAAAGAAGTCCTGATAAAATACTTACTATTCCTTAATTTTGAAGTAGAATTTTTTTTCAGTTTCATTTTTTTAGTTACATTACAACTCATTCAGATCATCAATCTATGACACAGATAAAAAATTATAAAGAATAAACCCTCAATGAGATTCAAAGTCACATCCCTTTTACCTTGGGAAAGCCTCATTAAACAAGAGCTTATCCATTTTTTCTATTTCTAGTTCACGCTGTCATGGTGGCTTGAATGTGTTGCAATTAAAAAAAAAAAATTTTATTCAAAATTTTTTTTGAAAAAACCTAACGTATTAAGATGAAAGAAAATAATTAATGGTTGATACAAGCTTTCCTAAGTATCTTTATTTTATAAAATGTTATTTATTATCACCATACAATGTGAATGTTATTTCAATAAATTGTACAGATCTTAAAATTATATTGGAAATCAAAATTATAATAAAGAGTATAAGTTGGAATGAGACTTATGTTATTTTCTTTTATATATTGTCAAACTGTTAAAAAAATACCCAGAACATGATCACACACATATATATTTAATTTGAGGATTACAATCCAACAGTACTCCTCTTATTACTTAGTTACATATGTCACCACAATCATCAGACAGAAAATTTTATGTCTGATGATTGTGCTAGTACGTGAAGTTCAAATAACAAGTGGAGTACCATGGGATTGTTATTTTAGAATTTTAAGATTTAAACGATTTCGGTTTTAAAAGCAATGAGCATTTTTAATACAATTTTTGGTGGAGGTAGTAGTTGGTTGGTTGCTTGGTTGGGTTTTATGGCATATCAACCTTTGTAGGTTATTTAATGCCATATCTATTTTTATACAAATAATCAGTTCTATTTCAAACTATTCAGTTCAGCGTAAGTAGTTTCAATGTCAAAAACAGTTCCATTTCAAACAATTCAGTTTAGCATAAGTACACAGTTTAATTATCAAAAATATTTCTATTTCAAGCTATTCAGTTTAGTCAAACAGTTCTAATTTTAAAAATTCAGTCCAATATAAGTATAGATTTTGTTTACACAGTTAAATGTCAGAACAGTTCAATTTCAAAAAATTCAGTTTAACACAAGTACAGTTTCAATGTCAAAAACAGTTCTATTTCAAACAACTCTGTTTAGCATAAGTATGCAGTTTAAATATCAAAACAGATCTATTTCAAGTAATTTAGTTGAGCATAAGTATGAAGATTAGTTCTATTTAACCTATAGATATGCTACTACTCCGGGCCAGAGTGAACCGGAGAGTGATGGCATTGAAAAAGCGCTCTACATTCCTCAAAGCTTCACCATCAAATTGTTTAGTGTCATATCCAGAACACTCGTTCATGGGGGGGATCTTTCCCCTTAGCAGATGTGCAGTCGGTGTATTCTACAGCCCCAGCTAACTGGCAATACACAGAGTTAAATGTAAAAACAGTTTTATTTCAGATAATTTAGTTCAGCATAAGTACACAGTTTAGATGTCAAAACAGTTCTATTTTAAACAATTCAGTTTAGAATAAATATGCAGTTTAAATGCAAAAACTGTAAACTTGAAACTACAGTTTAGTTCTATTCAAACCATAGATAGGACTATCAGGTGTTACCACTCCAGGTCAGAGTGGACCTGGGAGCGATGGCAATAAAGGGGTACTCCACATAGCCCAAAGCTTTAGCATTACTGGAACCTCACCATCAGACTGTTTAGTGTCATATCCTAGACACTCGTTTGGGGGGGGGGTCTAACCCCTCTGCAGAGAAGCAGTCGGTGTATTCTACAGCCCCAACCGACTGGGCAAGTTGGTAGTAGTAGTAGTATCATCAAGAAATTTTAATTTGACCATACGAACAAGTGGTATATGCACAATCCAGAATCCATCCAGGAGAAAGAGATGCACAAACTTCTCTAGGATTTTGAAATTCAAATAGATCACCTAATCTCGGCCAGATGACAAGACCTAGTGATAGTCAACAAAAAAAAGAGAACCTGTTGAAGAGTGGACTTTGTCATCCCAACAAAATTAAAAAGAAGCAAAAAGAGAGATAAATATTTTTAAAAATGTTTAAAAAAATGCTTTTGATAAGTCTTCCCAGAGACTGAAAAAAAAAACTATGGCACATGAAGGTGATGGTGATACCAATTGTAATTGGTCCACAAGGAACAATCCCCAAAGGACTGATAAAGAGTCTAGAAGATTTAGAAATTAGAGGACAAGTAAAGACCATCCAAACTACAGCATTACTAACATCAGCCAGAATAATGAGAAGAGTCTTGGAGACTTGAGGAGACTTGCTCTCACTCAAACTTTAGTGAAAAACCGTTAACTAATACTGGTGTGAAAAACTCTTAAAGAAGTAAAATAATAATACAGATCACCTAATCTTGACCAGACTTGGTGATAGTCAACAACAACCAAAAAAAAAAAAAAAAAAAAAAAAAAGAGCCTGTCAAATAGAGGACTTTGCTGTAACTAAAAGAAAGCAAGAAGAGAGATAATTACCTAAACTGTGCAAGAGAAATGAAAAAACTAGCGATCATGAAAGTGTTGATGATACCAATTGCAATTGGTACGCTCGGTGCAGTCACCAAAGGTTTAGTACAGGGACTGGAGGAAATAAGAGGGTGAGTGGAGACCATCCAAACTACAGCATTGTTGAGATCAGCCAGAATTCTGAGAAGAGTACTGGAGACTTGAGGACGCTTCCTGTCACTGATTCCAGTGAAAAACCATCAGCTAATGCTGGTGTGAAAAACTCTTTAAAGAGAGATAATAAAGAATAAAAAAATATGAAGAGCAAATTACTATTGCCTGGAAGTCTTTTCCATAGCAGTGCTCAATATTCAAGATAGAGCTATTTGTATATTAAATATCAAAATAAAAACGTTAAAATAAAAACAATCAATTTCATATTTCCACAATCATCAGGTGATAATGAAAGTTGTTCTATTTTGAAAACTTCTGTTATCTACTTATAATATAAAGGGTAATCTTAAAGAGTGGTTGCGTTTTATGGCATATCAACTCTTGAAGGTTATTTAAAGTTAAATCTTATTTATACATATATATATAAAATATATGTGATTTGGAAATGAATAGTTTGCAGGTAACATTTTCAAACAAGCCAGAGCTCATTTGTTTGCAAACAATTATATGGTTTCAAATATTGCTATTTGATACTAATAATTCAATTTAATATCAGTCATTTGTTTTCCCACAGTTAAATGGTTTCAAGTAGAGTAAATGATTAAATATTTGACCCATAGATGGGATCCTAACAGGTGCGACTACTCAAGGTGAGAATGGACCTGAGAGCAATGGTAATGAAGGGGTGATCTACATTCTCCAAAGCTCAAAACTGGAGCCTCACTATCAGCTGCAATTTAGTGTCATATCCAGGACACTTGTCATATGGGGGAGAGTCTTACCCATTTGCAGAGGTGCAGTAGGCATATTCTACAACCCCAGCCAATGAGGCAAATAACTTTAAAAGAGATAACAGATACAATGAGTTCAAAATAGAAAAAAAACATTATCACTTGATAATCATGAAAAAATTAAACTGACAGTTGCATTTAACATATATGTATATAAGTAAAATTGGCAACCCAAAGGCTCCCTTTTCAATAGCTACTACACCGAAGTGTTGGCGGGGGCGCTACTCCTTTCTCTGGATGCTCTACTTTATCCTTGATACATACTTTATAATACTGAGTGTTAATCAAGGAGGTATCAAGTACCATTTTTTGAATCTTTGGTATGACTCGACCTGGCCATTGGCAAACACTCTACCAACTAAGCCAACACAGAGACATACAATTATGATTAAAATTTAGTGCTAATTTTAATCAATAAGATCTTTACAGTACTCTGTGTGCAAAAATGCAGAGCACTATCACAATATATTTCCAGTATAAAATAAGAGAATAATAAAAGAGGAAAAAAATTCATGTCTCACATTGTCAATCCTTAGATGAGCTTGCATTCAACACTTTATACACAGGAAAGAAATACTGAAAACAAGATCACCTTATGTGAGAATGAATAGATAGACAGATAAATTCTGAAATATGTTAATACTGAAGGGTTTTTAACATTATAAGACTTAAGTAATACACTTTTATTAGCATTTTCTAAAGTCTTCTTATTTTTAGTCATATATACAGGGTCAGTACCTGCTTTTGTGAGTTAAAGTTGAACAAAGCTATCTTCAGAAATTAAAATTTCCACTTAAACATTTCAAATGAATATCTTTATTAGTTCAAATGCAAGATTCTGTTATATATATATTCTAACAAAAATAGGTAAAAAAAATGTCCAATTTTAGGATTCACCCAAGACATTAAAAGTCATTATTCACAGATAGAAATTTGTATGATAAAATGCATGCATTATAACCAGGTGACATCTTGTAAGTGCATCTGAACTGGCTTGATCTGTGTTAGCAAAAACATCAATAGAGAAATGTTGATCTTATTAGAATTGAATAAAAGAAGAATGGTCCAAAAATGATAATTAGGAATCATAAATTAAAATCACAATCAGCACAAGTAAGAACTGAACCTGGGATAGATCCAGTAAATTCAAGTAAAATTCTGTATGACTGAGTTTCATCCATCTACAATTACAACCTACTTATATGGGTTTGACATGAATAATGGATTTGAAATGGAATATCAGTCATAACTTTTATTATCAACTTGGATTCCTTCAAATTAAGAATTCATTACAAACTTTTTGTCAGTCAACTAATTGGTCCTTATTGGTGGCCACATATCAGAGTAAGACCATATGATATTGAATGAAGAAGCTTATTGTAAAAGGAACAAAAAAAAGATAAACAAACATTGAAATTAATTGCACTCAATTTGAAATATGCAAAAGAGGTCTATATAAGAAGTGAGATCAAATAAGCAAGTCAGTTTTGGCTGGTTGTAGACAGCATCACCAGTTTTCCAGTCAATGTGAGATGTCCAGAGAGTCTCCAACAATCTTCAGCAGACTTTGCCTAAATCTACCTTGGAGAAGCAATATCCATAAGTTAAAGTATAATATCAGCATTTCACTGCTTCAGCGACTAGAGTAGAAGGATGCATAAATTGTAAATGCTATAAAGTTTCAACATTGTTTGTTCTTAATCCCATTCCTTGTCCAGTATTTCATTCCAACATAGCTCTTTTGGCAGACCAATGCCATACAGTTGAATGTCATCCAGTCAGCATTAAAAAAAAACCCACTATAAGTAAAATTTTTAATGGCAAGAAGTCAGGTTGTCATTGGTTAAAATTGACTCTTCAACAATTATCATTGGCACTGTGCTTAAAAAGGTCTCATGCTGTACCGCCAATCCCCTCCTGAAAGTTCCAGTGTGATGAAACTATGTAAATAACAAGATCAAAAATTTCAGAAAGTTGCTTCTCGCTACTCTAAATTTGATGTTGCTATATATATATATATATACATATATATATATATTTACTGACCCCTCCACTCGGGCAGGATATGACATAAGGTCAATTTTTTAAGTGGAGTTTAACAGGTATGAATTCAAAGTTTTCCTTCTCCTAGACTAGTCACCACACCAAGGTAGAAGAACCTAGTGTGCCCTACTATTTTACCCATCGCTGGAGGGAAAATAATTGGATTCATACCTTTCCCAAGCGTATTAGTGCAATGTGAAATGCAATCAGTCTCGTCCAGGGTTATATGTATATATATATATATATATGTATGTATGTTTCTTTATGTTTTATAGCATATCAACCTAAATGAGATATTCCTATATAAGGATAAATGTGTATGATTCATAAGTGAATAATTTTAGATAACATTTCTAAAAAGCAAGAGCAAATTTCAGAGAAAACAGTTATATAATTACTAATAATACTACCCAAAATTATTGACATCATTCAATATTAATCCTTTGTTTCTTTGCATACATTTAAAAGGTTCCCATAAAATGTGTAAAAAAAGTTTGCATGTAAAAGTTGTCAAGAAGACAGAGTGTTGTATAGCCATGACCATGATTAACTATACAAACACATAATACATATACATGCAGTATACATATTGACACAATAATAAAGAGGAGCGAAGACTTCTTTAAAAAAATATACCTCTCACTTTATTGAAAGAGTTTGTGTGAGAGGGAGCTGGAGACTGAACAAAGACTGCAACATATTGACCTCCCCAGCCCCTCCGGACATAGCCGTGTGTCGTTCTCATTCTCCTGAACTACTCTACCGGGGCCTCTCTGGGACATGTTCTCATCCCAGCATCTTCTCACCAACTGGTCTCCAAACTCAATCGGGGGTCCTGATGCCCCTTCTGCTGGGTAGTGGCTTTCTCTACCACATCTTGTCTCTAATTCATCTGATCTCCAACTCAATCGTAGGTCCCGAGGGCCCCTTCTGCTGGGTGGTGGCTTTCTCTACCACATCTTGTCTCCAACTTCTCTGGTTCCCAACTAACTGACTTCCTGTCTTTACCGAGTTATATAATAGTTCAGTCGCCCACTCAATCTTTGGAATGGCATGTTTGATCGTCATCAAGCGGAAATAACTGTCATGCAGTTCAGAGGTCACTCTCTTCTGGTGCATCAGTCTATGAGTGTATCATGGGCTTTTACCTTGTCCCATTTCGTCAGCCACATCCACCTATGCAATTTCTTCTCATAACTGCCATCAGAATGTCACTTCCTTCCGGTGCATCACTTTGGAATGGCATGTTTGGTCGGGTCGAAGGTCAATATACAACAAGAGAAAATTTTTATGCAGTACTACATAGTCTTAAAAATTCATAACACAAATTATATATATATATATATATATATATATATATATATATATATATATAAATAAATAAAAATGTAGATGTTTGTTACTAACCGATAATCTCCAGTTTTATACCACTAATTGTTTTAAAATTTTCTGAGAGTGTTTTTATATACATATTATCTAAAAATATCACAATAATTAAAAAAGATATTTTTAATAAGTCGTTTTTCTCCGAGAAAAGCCGAACGCGAATTATAAAGGTAAACATTACTTCCATTTTCCAAGAATTTTACACAATATTTTTTTTTCTGCTTAGTCATTTTTCTTTTTTTTTTGGTTAACTTAAACAAAGACACTAAACTTTACACCATATTTTGTTGGTTCAGTAGTAAGTAAATTTTTTTCTTATTATAACGAATTGTTTACAAAATATTTTCCTTTTTTTTTGTTTGACTTCAATGAAAGACATCCATT
>OY757907.1:39602371-39902371 GCA_963585895.1 Sepioteuthis lessoniana | reverse complement strand
GTCCAGAAAAAGTTAGAGAAAAAAAAGTCTCTATTTTGGCTAGGTAAAGAAATCATAACTAATTCATGGTGGCAGGTTAAGGTTAAATTCTTTAGAAAGAAATATGTTTTTAATTTGAGTGATATGTAAGGGATTTATCAGATAAACACTTTTGATTTAAAATTCAGTTTTTCTCCAATGACTTTTTTTTCTGTGATTTTTTTTCTGGATTCATAATCATAATTCAATAAAAATGGCAAATTATAGTTAGAATTTTATTGAGTAATATACTTTAATTTCTCTTTAAAAAAAAAAAAAAAAGTTCTTCATGCAATTTAATGTTAAATGATGATTTTGTGGAGTTTGGATTCACACAGAATATCAATTTTTAATCATCCAAAATCTCAGTATAATTTAGCTAACAAGGAAATGCTAATCAGAACTTTTCACTCACGTCTAAACATAAGTATCATATTCATCAGTAACCACTGTTATAATGGGAACCTAATGGGTTCCTGTGTTGTCAAGAATATAAAAAAAGTTATAATATAAACATTATTGTAATTTTAAAAAATAATATGAAGTAAATCACTTAAGTAAATATTGTGTTTTACATAATTTTTTCCTGATGATGTCACAATATTTTTAAGAAACAAAGATAGATACTGACAAACGTCTAAAAAGGAACAAAATAATATTCTGATTTTTCGGAGACTTGTATTATTAAAGTACGTCTACCGAACAAGCAGCAGAAATCTAACTAGGAAATTCAATGGCAATCAAATCTAGGGGAGATAACTGTTATTGAACTGTGACAATATTCGACAGTCGATTTAGTTTCACCAAGATAAAAGCTGAACAAACAATTAAGAAAATAAGTCTGAATAATAGCACTCAACTCTAATTGTTTGTATACTGTTATACACACACACACACACACACACACACACACACACACACATATATACATAAATACACACATGCCCATATACTCAGATAAACACACGCACACACACACATGCGCGTGCACGCACACACACACACACAATCCTTTTTGCTGATGTACTTATATGAACAAATATGAATAAGAAGCAAAGTAAAAAAATAATACCCCCCCAAAAATTTTTTAAAACTTAATATTTACATTTTTACCCACAATTTTCTATTTTACCACTACGGATCTATTCTATGTTAATTTTACTATAGTGAGTCAGACGTTTTGCAATATTCTAGTACATGAAAATTTGCAGTATGTATATCATGTGATTGAAACATTTCCTGCCATGGAGTGGTTGGTAGTATTGTAGTAGTTGGTGCACTGAGAAGTTAGGCATTGCTTTGCTCTATGTATGATTTTAAAGTCATACAGATGAACATGCAATGGAGTTTCATTCAGGGAACTTGTGCTTTATGATTTTGAACTGGACCATTGTGCCATGGAACCAACCAAAAGGTGAAGGTACAGTTGATCACAATACAGTAACTAGAGGGTTCAAGAAATTTTCCTCAGGTTGCAAATTTAGCTGTAATATAATTAGGGAATCCAGTTGATTGTTTTAGTAGTAAGTTGTTTCCTAGCTAGATTTAGGGTCAACTAGAAGACAGTGGAAAAGGAGTGACATATATGAGAAAGAGATTCAAGCCAGTGGGAGAAAGGGAGATAGAGAGGCACTATGACAAGGGAGAAACAAACAAGAAAGTGAATGGCAGGTTCCCGAAATTTAGGTCAGGATAGCAACAATTGCTAAAAAATAAAAATGTATCAGAAGCAAATCGGCCACTGGCTGTAAAAAGCTCAAGTACAAGAGCTGTTGGAGTGGATATGGGATAGAAAACAAGAAAAGAGAGTCAGTTGGAGCCCAGACACAGAGATGTAAAGACAGGACCACAAGCAGGCACATGCAAGAACTACAATAGAAAACAACTGGGATGAAAAAGAGGATATCAAAGTCTGAGTCTGTCTTTCTTATCCTGCAATAGTTTATTTCTCTCTGTCAGTCTAAAGCAGTTGATCCATTTCTCATACTCTGTTTCTTTCTTTTCAACAACTATGAATGAGAGGTAGTAGCAAATAAACTTCATATCAAACAAACTAGCAGACGTATTTTGTGTGTTTGTCACTTTTTCTCACAGTGAGGTTATGACAGGGTTTTTAACTGAAACTTAAGGAGTAGTATTACACTCATAGACACTTTAGTGAATCATGGTGTGCAAACATCTATTTGAGAACCATGGTGATACAAACACATGGATTCTGAGGCTGCGCTCCAAGCCATAGAAGTAAACTTGGAGAGTATCAGTCAAGCTTGGCATTTCACACAGTCCAGTATGGTTCATCACCTTCACAATTTTGGCAAAAGCATCTGGAGCTGCCGAATTGTATCTCATATTACCAAAATATTGCAAAACTTTTTACTCACCCTCGTATTATAGCTCACTCAAAAATAGAGGAAACATTAATTATGTTCTCCTTTTACAATCCACTTGTGATTTGTACCAACTGGCTCCTATGTCAACGGACTTCCTTTTGTAAGCATCCTGATTTTTTTCTTTTTCAAACAGTTAATTAAGGTCCCACTACTCATATAATAAAGAGGTAACGAACAAAAGTTTACATTCATTGCTGGAGTCTCATTTTGGTAGATACTTATGATATTTGAGTATTAAAGATTTTCAAAAACAAGTTAGAGAAATAATTTTGTTTATCATACTCGTCTTTGTATAACTTTTATTGAATCAGACTTTATTTGAAATTCATTACCAACATGAACTTTTTGACTACATTAAACTTAAATATCAGAGGGGATTTCACAAAATATTTCAAGTACCCACATTT
Organism: Sepioteuthis lessoniana; assembly: GCA_963585895.1. Lineage (NCBI taxonomy): Eukaryota > Metazoa > Mollusca > Cephalopoda > Myopsida > Loliginidae > Sepioteuthis > Sepioteuthis lessoniana. The sequence continues at coordinate 39,899,556 of OY757907.1, read as the reverse complement.
TGGGGAAATCTAGATGGACATAAGTGAAGATCTATTTTAGTACTATACTTACTAGCAGTACTTACCCATATTACATATGAGTTGGAAGATAGTCATTCTTAAAAAATAAAGAATATATAGTTGTTTTTATTAACTTTTAGAATACTTATTCATATTTAAAGAACATTTTATTATACATATATATATATATATATATATATATATATATATATATATATATATATACTTATTATGGAGACTTGCTGAGCATAAGTTATCATTCATAGGAAATGGAATCAGCAACTAAAGTTGCAGATTCCTTTTCTAACCACGCATCAGTTATACAATTCACTTTGAACTAATGCTCTTGAGAAAGGCATGAATCCATTTTTTCTTACCAACAGCTATAGATAAATAATAGAGCAGACGAGGGCCTTTAGCTTTGGTTAGGTAACCAGTCTAGAAGGAAAGCTCTGAATTCACACCACTTTACTCCACTTAAAAAAAAAAAATACATAAGATGGGTTATTGCTTTGTTTACACAAAACATGGAATATAGATAAAGGCTTGTTTGAAGACCTCAATTACTTTTTTAAAAACCCTTAAAAGTAATAAATATTTCAAATAAATATCTAATTTTATAATTTTCCAGACTTGAAGAGGTAATATTTTTTAAAATGATATTTAAAGCCTTTTTTTTAGGTTGGGTAACACTTGAGATGAAATTAATTCTCTCTTAATGTCCCTACACAAATCCATGACAGAGAAGGTCTAAGTGCATATAGGGATGAAGAAAGCCAGCCACCTCTTGTAATGATTACTAAGACAACGGATAAGCACTGTAAGACAAACACACACCCATTTACAGTGAGGAAGACAGTAAGATAAATTCCACCTAAAATCCCGTCTGAACTGGATCTCTTAGTTTGACTTAAAACTTTTTCAAAGATAATCCTAACAATCCTTGAAAGTTTCATTGAGATCAGTCCAAAAATGCCAATACTTTAGTAGCACATAGTCATAATTATTTCACTAATTTAAAAAGTTCTAATAGTCAGGTTAAAAGCACATTAAGGGTAATCCAAAAACAAACTTTTCTCATTCCCCAATAATACCAGCAATGGAAAAATAAGGTCTAAAAACGTTTGGTTTTCAGTTACTCTTACCCCCCACCTTAACCTTAAATAACAATCCTTGCTAAAAAAAACTTTGGGGATTTTTAAAAACTACTATGTTATGAACATGATCAATGAACCTATCAGTCACCACAGAAAATTTGATGGTCATAGCTCTAACCATCCTTCTGTTATACAATAACAGATGGCTAAAAATAAATAAATAAATAAATAAAATGACATTTGGTGAATGAGATGAATTAACAATGAATATTTAAATACCAACTCTGCTATTAAACTTCTTTTCTAAAATCCATTCCTACTATTTGACTAATACTCATTTGCCATCCATTCTTATTTGAGAATAATGTGCCATTAGTTAATAAGGATGTACACACTTGTACTCCTCAAAGAAACATTGTAGTAGTTTATAGATTTTATTACAGAAGACAAAATGTATAAAACTTTAGACTTCATAAGAGAGTCTAAAAGAATTCAAATATCAAGAAGTCAAGGATATGTGACAAAAGTCATCTTATTGAATATTAACTTTTTTATTAATGTTGTTAATGCTGAAAAGGTTTTTGCATAGTTCTATCTTTAAAGAATTTTTGCATAAATCATTAACCCTTAGAATTCTGACCCCCCAACATTCACAGTCTAGCACCCCCACTTCACTCTGATTGGTTTGATTTGGTTTAGTTTTATGGCAAATCAACCATTGTTTGTTATTTAATGCTAAATCCTGTTTTTACATATATATAAAATACATAATTTGAAAACACATTTTGTAGATACACACAGTTAAATGATCAAACAGTTCTTTTTCTAACAATTCAGTTTAGCATAAGTCAATAAAATTAAATGGTTCCAAGTATTGCTACGTATCATTAACAATTCAATTAAACATCAGTCATTTGTTTATACACAGTTAAATGATCAAACAGTTCTATTTCTAACAATTCAATTTAGCAAAAGACATTTGTTTCCATGCAGTTTAAACGTCAAACAGATCTTTTGACCCATAGATTGGACCCTACCAGATGCTACCACTCCCAACCAGACTGCAATAGCAATGAAGGGGTACTCCCCATTCCCCAAAGCTCCAGCATTACTGGAGCCTCACCATCAGATTTTTAAATGTCATTCATATCCAGGACACTTGTGGGTGGGGTGAGTCTTACTTCTCTGCAGAGATGCAATCAGTGTATTCTACAGGCTCAGCCAACTGGGCTGCATCTCACTCAGAACTCCTGACTGAAAAATAGCTGCGATTGTAAAATGTTTTAATCTGTTATTTTATCAGCTTATAAGGCTATCAAAATAACAGATAAAAATATTTTATAAACAATAGATACATAGAAATGGAGATTCCTTGGCCAGAATTGAGACAACCCAGGTATATAGTTTATTTGTTTGATGATATATCAACTGCTTATGGGATATTTAATGCTGAAATGTGGGTTTCATTTGCAAATGTTTGATAACTATTTTCTATATTCCATTGTACTTTTTTTTCAGCTATAATTAATTGTTAGCACAGAGTTATAAGATATCAAGTATTACTATCAAATATAAATAATTTGTACACAGTTGTATGGTTTCAAATATTCTAAGCTAATAATAATAATAATAATAATTTACACACAATCATATGGTTTAAAGTAATTATTTCTACTTAATAATCATTTGTTTGCACACAGTTATATGATTTCAAGAAACTACTAATTCTTAATAAACAATGATAGCTTCAAGTAATTATTCTTAAACCAAATAATTTTCAAACAGATCTACTTGATCCATAGATGGAGCCCTGATAGGTACTACCAATCTACCAGGAGTAATGGCAATGAAGAGGTACTCTATACTCTCCAGAACTAGAACCTCACTGTCATACCCAGGAGGTTCCTTTTGGGAGAGGTCTTACTCCTACGCAGAGGATGCGGATGGCATATTTTAAGCCCCACTAATAGAGTGGCCCAGGTATATGTACTTCTAAGTAGTAAGACAAATACTGTCCACTTAGATTATAACAGTTAAGAGATTTGTTAGACAATGATAAATAACAAAAACCAGGATTCTTGAGCATTTTGGCAAAACTAACTGGAATCTTAAGGTAACATAGTAAATACATATACATATATATCATATTAGTATACCTCATGCTATACAGATGCTTGATTAGCAATTTTTTGCACATTTCCATCTAAAGATAGTCTAAAACATAGAAACCTAAAGAGTTACAGAGTTACTATTTATAGATTTTATACGTGCTCTGCCTTAACAGCATCGAGCACTCTTTTTATGCAAAAACTTTTCTTATTTCCAATCTCTCTCTCTCTCTCTCTCTGTATATATATATATATATATATATATATATATATATTCTTATATGATCTAAGGAAGAAATCCAAGGAGTAGGAGTATCCAATTTGAGTGCTCAAATTTTGATTGTTCATCTGATGAAGGTTTTAACAACCTGAAATAAATTTATAATGACACCAAGAAAGTAAATTTTTCTTTTTGTTTATATATATATGACAATATATATGCTCCCCCATAGGGGTTGAGCACTCCAGTGAAGGAATTTACGGCTGCCACTTGCATAATGCAAAATAGTAAAGAATACAGGGTAGAACGATAAAATTGTCGCCCTAGTAAAGACGACATGATTCTATTTCCGTTTACAGAAAACCGGTTTTCTTTTTTTGTTGCAGACCATCTACAAGTTGACCAGTTGTGTACAAATACCAAGAGCAATAGGAGCCTTCTATCATGTCTGAAAGTGACACAATGTTCAACGAGCGAGATCGGAGATGTGCCGCTGTACAACACATGCTTTCTACCAATCCAAGTTATGACAACAGGACCATTGCCAGCACCCTCAAAATGCAAATCTGGATTGCCACGAATAATAGGGACATGCCCAGGGTGATGAAAACAAAGTTTCCGGCTACGGTTATGGTCTTTCGTGTGGTTTCAAGTGAGGGCCACATCATGCCACCTCACATCTTTGAAGTTGGCTTGAAAGTCAACACCAAAGTGTGTAACATACTCATATGCATGCAGAAACATAATCAACACAATAATGATGAGTGGACACAGTTTTTTAGAAAAATATTCCTCTCACTTTATTCGAAAGGTTTACGAAAAGGTTATTGTGTGAGAGGTGAGTTGGAGACTGAACAAAAACTGCAACATATTGACCCCCAGCTCTTCTGGCTATAACAGCACTTCTTTCTCATTCTCCTGGGCTGCACAGCCGGGGTCCCTAAGGGCCCAGCCTCTACTGGGATCTGGTTCTCACTCCTCAAACTGCAACAACTGACTCCAAACTCTGATCTCCAACTAACTCGAACTCCCTGTAGCACCGGGTTATATAATTGTTTGATATGTATAATCTAGGGTTTTTCAAACTTTTTACTTGATGCATCTCTTATAACCAAATTTAATTTCTATTCATTCCCAAATAAATGAATTGAATACTAAATTACAAAATATAACTAAACTATCTGTGTTTAATACAATAACCAGAATCAGGAAATTACAAATGCAAATGCACCTTTAATTACTGAAATATTTTTTAATGAGAAGGATGAGTTTAGTGGGTAATGAGGTGATCACAAGTATTAGATCGCAGATTTGCGAGTTTGAACTGCAAATCACAATGCTCAATGTTGAAAGTGCATTACTGTTTGCTAAGTAAATAATGCACATGGCTAAATTCACATTCAAACTTGCAAAAGCAAGTAAAACGGGCTCAACAGTTAGACAAATCTTGGGATATTTTGCAATATCTGGCAACTAGTCTAGATGATTCAGAGATTTTTTTTTCTCCTGCTCTTAAAGGATTTATAAATCCAAACTAGAAAATTCACCCAATGTAGGCTTCTATGCTTTTATTTACCAAGCCAAAATGAACCACTTTGAGAAGCCTTGGCTTAAACTCATAGGTCAATAAAAAAAAGGAGAGACTTAATTCAATTTTCATCTACATTAAAATATCTAAGATATTCTAAAGCCATAAAAAGTAACAGACTATTTACCCCATATCAAATGATGATAGTAGCATATAATACTGTAAGATACAATTCAGGTATTCTAAATCATAGTAATCAATTAAAAAAGAAAATCTAAAACTAGTTTCTAACCCTTATAGTCCCAGCTAAAAGCACACTATGGGTAACCTAAAGCCAAACTTTCTTTGACTTTATTTTTCTAATACAGGTTGACCCATCTACCAAAACTTTTCTTGTTCCCCAATGATATCTGCCATAACAAAAATACTAAAAACCTGGACTATTAAAAAAGATGGGTACAGAAAAAAAAAAAGAGAGTGATTATCAACATTTCAGATAATCAGTGTTTATCAACAAGAAGCAATTAAGGTGTTTTTCAAAAGGTTATTTTTAGACAAGTTTATAATCCACTTGCTATGAAATACAGGTTGATAGCTTCCTATCCCTTTTATTGATTATACTTGTTATCTATATTGTAATGATTTAATTTTGTATGTTACTGTAATGCAGTAAAAATTGCATGTTGTAGCAAGATTTTTGTAAGGGCAATAGTATTAAAATGCTCTTAGAAAATAAAACAAAATTCAATACAATTTGCAACTTAACAGTGCTAGGTTATTATTCATACTCACTCTGATCCTCATTTCTCAGTCTTTTGGCTTGGGAGATATAAAATAATTAATAGTTTAGTTCCAGGGAGCACCTACTTCCTCCTCATCTAAAAGAGGTTAGAGCTGGGTTTATTGTCTGGTACCTAAAGCACTTTTGAAAAGGAATGCTAATGGAATCTAATCAATTATTAAAACTATCCTGCACGTCTTGCTTATTACAGGCCACTCCACATTAAACTGACCTTGTGTCGCATTCTATCCTTGCAGGGCATTGGATAAAAAGCTATATATACTAATCATTGTAATTTTTCAAAGGAGATAAATACTAATCACAGAGTACTTCACTTAATTTGCAATTAAGAATATAAATTCTATAAAGAGGATGCAGTTTTGAGTTTAATAGCTGCTGAAGGTGGCCTTTAAGCTAGTAATCATCATCAGGTTGTACTGACAACATGAATTTCCCTGACTCTCTCTCTCTCCATCTGTTCCTATTATCTTTTGCTCTCAGCAGGTCCACCAAACTACATCCAGTGTCCACACAAGGCTGATGTAAATAAGTTCTTGCTGGTTTGCCAATACTATCGTGTCTATGTGTAAGGGTCCATAGAAGAACGTCACTGAGGAATTTGTTCTGCTTGTCTTGTTCATCTTACTTAGATGGTTTTTGAGATGGGAACTAAGTGTCCATATAACTGCTGATGTTTCTTTTCATCGAAATAAACATGATTTCACTGTTCATGTAGATAACAGGAGTAACTTAAATATTGGCAGGTAACTGACTTAGTAAAATAAATCATTTACTACATGTAGAACCAGGCCATTGGCCTAATGAGTAGAGTGTTCACAAATGGTCCGGGAGACCAGGGTTCAATCCCAGATCAAGTAATACCAAAGACACAAAAAATGGTACTTGATGCCACCTTGCTTAACACTCAGCATTATAAGGTGAAGATCAAGGGTAAAGTGGAGCAATCCAGGGAATGGAGTAGTGTCCTCCCCTACACCTCGGTGTAGTAGCTATTGAAAAGGGAGCCTTTGGGTCACCCTCGACTAAGGTCGCCAACTTTACTTACTTACTTTCTTACATGTAGAACCATTGCTTTTTTTTTTAAAGCTCTTTTTATTAAAGTCACAGCATAAGACATTGTTCTACTCATGACATAGGACAGTTACTAAAGAAAACTAGCTTGTGCCTGGATTTATTTTGAAGCAGATCAAATGGCCATACATTTTTCTAATAAATGAAGACACAAGACAATCAAAGGCAGAGATCAATGAAAAATAATGCTAACAGAGTGTGGGATATTATTCCCTTAACTTTGAAACTTAACTGCTATCCACACTGTGTAACCAGTGGTAAAATCTAATATAAAAAATATATACTGTATTTCATGGCATATAAGGTGTACTTTTTTTTCTAAAAATATCTTTTAAAATTCCCCAGCATCTTATATGCCCCTGTGTAGATTTAAAATTCATGATAGTCAACTGAAATTAGCTACCTGGCAAAACCTATTAACTTAGACTAGTGGTTTTCAAAGTGAACGGTACTGCCCCCCCCCCCCCCGGGGGGGTGATATTAACTTTCAGAGGAGCACTGGCAAGTAAACAGTTAGATGGGGGTGTTGAAATTGTGACGGGGGCGTTGGAGCAATTACAGTAAAATGTGACGTTGATGATGGTAGAAAGGCCGGAAAAACAGGGCAATTTAATTAAGCGTCCCCCAGTCGCTGCAACTAGACGTACGTGTCACGTCTGTATCCAGAACTCTCTTCATAAGGTACAATTTTCCCCTGGTCACTGCTTTCCCCTTTGTTTACTTCCCATTTTCTCGCTGCGACGTTAAACTTTCTGCCCCTTTGTAACTCTGTTACTTTTATTTCTCATTTCTTCTCCCCTTCTTAATTTCTCTTTCGGGTTGCCTTAAGCTCTGCTCTTAGGAGTTTATCCTCTCTTTATTAATTAATCCCAAACTCTCAGCATCGCAAAAGCTACGAGACTTATTCTTCTCAACAGGACTTTCAACCATTCCGCCAGACATTTTTCTTCCAGACAACACGCATTCTTTCCTTCTCGCTTCAGTCACCCCTTCAACATGACTCTGGTATGTTTCATTTGCCTTATCTCACCATGTTTACTTCCTACTTATTACCTTCAATTTAAATATTATTGGAATATTATTCCTATTTGCCATGCTACTTGTCTCGCTTTTACCCACTTTATTACTTAGAAGTAAACTAAAATTTTACTTACTTATTACAGTCACCTTACTTTCCCTCCCTTCCTCTCTTCCTTCTTTGCCTTTCTCTTTATCCTCAGAAATTTCTACTTATTTCTTCCCCTTTGTTGCAGTGAAAACTTCTTTGTTTTTATTTTTTCTTTCAGAAAGTTACCTGTCTCACATTGGAATAAATTTCTCTTTCATAATTTTGGAATTAGTTATTGTTCCTTTATGCGTAAGTCCGAGTTTATTCTGGTTGTCTAAGCAAGATGTTTATTAACATTTTGCGAGGGCAGCATACATACATGGCAACCCCAGGAGCAGCGAAAAAGAAGTGTAGGCAATACTCTGTGGAGTACTTGAAGTATGGATTTATACAATCACTGACCAATCCACAACAACCCATGTGCTTGGTTTGTGAGAATAACTTTTCTAATGAAGCCATCTAGGCTCCTCGAACATTTACAGAAGATTCATCCCGATAAATCTGGTAAAACACTGGTGTTCTTTCATTCTCTTCGAGATCAATTTTTGAAGCGAAAAACAATGAATATGTTTACTTCCTCATCAAGAAATTCAGATGACAGTCTGAAGGCTTCTTACAACATTTCTTTGCTGATAGCAAAAGCTGGCAAGCCCCACACTATTGGAGAAGAACTGATTCTGCCTGCAGTTAAAGAGCTTATTAAAACAGTCTTGCACAAATCTTCTGAACAAGTCATAAAATCGATTCCTCTCAGTAGACAAAATGGCTGAAAATGTCAAAGAGACCCTCAGTAAGATGTTGATGACAACTGAGTTCAGTTTGCAATTGGACAAATCCACTCTTCCGGGAAACGAATCACTACTTCTCGCATATGTACGCTTCATCAAGGATGGGTCACTGTGTCAAGAATTATTGTTTGCACGTCTCCTGGAAACAGATACCAAAGGAGAATCAGTGTATCGAGCTGTGGAGGACTATTTCCAGAAAAAAAGCATTCCACTTACAAACATCATCTCGTGTGCTACAGATGGCGCCCCGTCCATGGTTGGTCACCACCGTGGATTTCTAAGTTATCTGAAAAAAGCTGTTCCAAAAGTCCTCACAGTTCACTGTGTGATCCATCGACAACATTTAGTGGCAAAAAATTTCAGTAAGAAGCTACATGAATCCTTATTGACTGTGATTACTGCAGTCAACAAAATCAAAGTGAATGCTCTCAATTCTCAACTGTTCCATCTGCTGTGTTTGAAAATGATGAAGATTTTCAATACCTGCTTCTCCATACAGAAGTTAGGTGGTTGTCGAAACGTAACTGTTTAAATACGTTTTACACACTGCTTCACAGTGTTCTGGATTTTTTCAAGAATCCAACCCTGAGCTTTACGACAAACTGAAATCGAGTAAGACAGATATTGCTGACCTCACTGAAATGTTTTCCAAATTCAGTGAAGTGAATTTGCAGCTGCAAGGTAATGAGACTTCATTAATCAAAGCCAAGTCCACCCTTTCGGCATTCCTCTCAAAATTACAGCTCTACAGCAGGAACCTTGGACACCGCGATTTCCGTCAGTTTTTTTGCTTGTCTGACTTGGAGAAGAAAACAGGAGTGATGGATGATGACATTGCCGTGTACTGCGCTCATTTAGCGGATTCAACAACCTATTTTCTCTTGAAATCCCTGGTTGGGTGATTGATCCATTTACTGAACCCAGCACAGAGGTGACAACCCATCTAGAAGAGGAACTTGTAAGTTTGCAAAATGACGAGGATCTGAAACCAAAGTTCAAAACCTCTTACCAAGCCTTTTGGATGCAAACAGCGATCCCAAAATGCTACCCAACCCTGTGGAAAGTCATCAAGATGTTTTTCATTGCTTTTCCGACTTCCTACCTTGTTGAGAGGGGATTCAGTGCCGTGTCCAGGCTCCTCACCAAACAAAGAAACAAAGTCAACATAAAAGAGCGTGGTGATCTGAGACTGCTCCTGCCAAACCTTTATCGTAATGTTGACAGTTTGATTGCAATACACCAAGCTCACCCATCTCATTAAGCAGGGTAGTTATTAATGATTACTCATTCAGTTTTACAATTTATGTTCAGTTCAAGGTGTTTGTGATTGAAAAATGAATGTTAACCATTTTTGTTTGTTAAAATTGTTTTTTATACTCTTCAAACTGTTTGTGATTGAAGAATCAACCAATTCTTATGACATTTAACATTACCGTTGTTCTGGTGTTCGTTGGAAGAGGGGGGCGCTGGCATTTTGGTCCGGCGGTGAAGTGGGTGGTGGCAAAAAAAGTTTGAAAACCACTGGCTTAGACTTTAGAGTGATTTTTATATACCTATTGTCATTATTTAAAAGCTATTATGCAAATTAAAAGTGTTATCATTGATTACTTTGTTTCTTTCTTGATTTCCCTTGCTGAAATTGGGGTGCATTTTAATGAGTAGAATCTTCACCAATGGTCTAGGAGACTGGGGTTCAATCCCAGGTCGAGTCATACCAAAGACTCAAAAAATGGTACTTGATGCCACCTTGCTTAACACAGCATTATAAGGTAAGGATCAAGAGTAAGGTGGAGCAATCCAGGAATTGGAGTAGCGCCCTCCCCTATACTTTGGTGTAGTAGCTATTTAAAAGGGACCCTTCTGGTCACCAACTTTACTTTTACTTATATGCTATCAAATACAGTACATGTTAATCACTTGGAATGGACAATAATAAAATACAACAGAAAATATTACCACTTTTGTCTCATAGTAGTCGTTACAGTTATTGTATGAAATTCATATTTAAATATAACTACTATTAAAGAATAGAATTAGTGTTGAAAACATATACTTATGCATATTCAAACTAAGAGCACAACATCTTTATTATAATGATCCAAAATTTGCATATCTATTACTATGACACAGGCATGCATGGAGTAATGGTCATCATTATTAGAAATGGATCAGGCAAACCAAGTTCAATCCCTGAACAAGGCTGTTTGCATTTCACATAGCACTGATACATTCGCCCTAGCTATCTTGAGCCTTGGTATAATAACTGCTTATAATTATAAGAAATGGACTTAGTGAGCCAAGTTCAAATTCTGGTTGTGGTTGTTTGCATTTCCCATTGCACTTATGCTCCTGAACTTTTTAGCCTTAGCATTGTAACTGATGTAAGAGAAGAAAAACTCAATTCAAACCAGTTGTACTCTGCTTAAAAATTGACCTTGTGTTTTATCCTGCTCATGGTGGAGGAGTTGGGTAAATACAACCACTGTAATGTGGGCAACACTAAAACTACCTATACACCAAAATAGCAGCTGGAACTAATAGCTGTGTGTTGTGTGGTCAGTAGTGACAAATGAATGCATGTTGGATGGTCAGTGCTAGACTGTTGTGTTGGTGAGAGGTGAGTGGACAATGCAACACACGAAACACAGCTTGACTCTTAATCTTAGGATATTTTGTCAGTTTCTTCTATCTGCTTGAGTTACTGAGGCTGTGCCATTCAAGCTTTGATCTCCACCTGTGCTTTTTGTGATGGAGTTGTCAAATTTTGTTTGAGCTTTTTCTTGAAAATTAAGCAGACACATGATCCCTTTCAGGGAATAAGGTATCATGTTAAGGTAACAGAGATGAACATGAAAGGATTTTAATTCACTTCTATCTTTACTGTTTGTCCATGGATAGTCACATTCAATTGACTATAAGGGAGAGAAAGAGACAGAGTGGTTAGTTATAGAACTAGTCATCCTTTTGACTTGGAGCTCAAACACCTTTGGTTGACTCACAGTTAAACACACTCTCTGGACTCATTCTAATATACTTCATCAACATGATGGTCAAAAACACTCTCTGAATACACTGATGCTAAGTTCAGTATATATAGCCAAAAATTAAGTTATTAATCATAGAGTTGTTCTTCTTAACAAAGATTTCTTCAATTCTCCTATTTTTAACTAACCTATTTTAATTTTTTTTTTTCTTCAGATCTTAAATATATTATTTTAAACTTTGAATCAGGGTATTACCTTGGTTACATCAATTTCAAAGGACCCTCCTTTGTGTCTAGGATTTTTGTTATTTATTCTATATGTCTTGGATGACCAGTGATTCATTTATTTATTTATTTATTTGTTAACCCGTACTTAAGATTCCTGTTTCAAATTCTGGTTGTGGTTGTTTGCATTCATTCATTTATTTATCTAATTCTTTTCTTTCCATGTGAACTACTCTTTAGAACTATTTTTGCCCTAAAGTTAAATTTCCTACCACCTTCTCGTTTCTAACCAAAATAATCATTACCTTTAAACAGAGGACTCCAGAGAAAAAATGATTCTATACAATCTTAAACTGCACAATATACTATCACCCCATGACATAATGTAACACCATGACACAGGAAAAGCACATATTGTAGTGTGATTTTTTAGTGCAATAACTTTCTCTAACTTAAAAAATAAAGCAATTTCTATTCAATTAATAATAGCATTGCATCAACATTCATACTCACCCCAATCATTATAATTTCTCAAGGGAGTTTATTAAATGCTAATTACAGAATACTTCCTCTTATTTCTTTATTTACAATTGATTATAATATAAATTCTATGAATAGGATTCGATTCAACATTTAGTGTAACAGCTACCAAAGTCAGCCTTGAAGTGAGTAAAACCAAAAGATATCTTTCTATACTTAGGAAGATCATATTCATACTTTAAATTAAAGTATTAAAGATAATATTCATACATTTAAATTCCCTTGAATATTTCCAAAGATAAATCAAAATTAATTTTATACACAGGAAAAATGAGTGAAATTTGAAAAAAAAACAAAAATCAAAAACACAAAACCGATAAATATTTCTTCTTAAAGTAATCTCTTTAACTTGTCAATCATGCATATGTATCTCAAGTAAAGTTTGGTTTGGTTTGGTTTTACGGCATATCAACCATTGTAGGTTATTTAATGCTAAATCATCTTTATACATATGCATTAAATATATATGATTTGTAAACACATTTTGTCAATAGAATCTTTAAAGAACTTAAACTGATTCTTTTGCACACAGTTAAATGGTTCCAAGTATTGCTACATATCACTTAAAATTCAATTAAACATCACTCATTTGTTTACACGCAGTTGAATGATCAAACAGTTCTAATTCCAACAATTCCATTTAGCAAAACTCATTTGTTTACACACAGTTTAAATAGTCAAACAATTCTATTTGACTCATAGATAGGACCCTATCAGGTGCTACCACTCTGGGCCAGAGTGGACCAGGGAGCAACGGCTCCAGCATTACTGGAGCCTCACCATCAGATTGTTTAGTGTTATATCCAAGACACTTGTTGTGTGAATGTGTGGAGGTGTCTTACCCCTTTGCAAGGATGCAGTTGGTGTATTCTACAACCTCAGCCAACTGGGCTTATATCTTAAGTAAATATACATACTTGTAGGTTCATGAATATATGCTTGTGTGTACAGATCTTCAAGTGGATTGATTGATTGTTTGGGTTTTATGACATATCAACCTTTGTAAGCTATTCAATACCAAATCCGTTTTTATACAAATAGTCAGTTGTATTTCAAATAATTCAGTCTAGCATAAGTACACAGTTTAATTGTCAAAAACATTTCTATTTCAAACAATTCATTTTATTCAAACAGTTCTAATTCAGTTAATTTTGAATGTCAAAACAGTTTTATATATAAAAATTCAGTTTAGTGTAAGTACAGTTCAATGTCAAAAACAGTTCTATTCTAAACAATTCAGTTAAGCATAAATACACAGTTTAAATGCAAAAATCAGTATAGTGAAGGAAGCATGGTTTAGTTCTATTTAACCCATAGAAAGGACCCTTATCCGGTGCTACGACTCCGGGCCAGAGTGGACCTGGGAGCGATGGCAATAAAGGGGTACTCCGCATTCCCCAAAGCTCTAGCATTACTGGAACCTCCCCATCAGATTGTTTAGTGTCATATCCAAGACACTCGTGGGGGGGGTCTTACCCCTCTGCAGAGAAGCAGTCAGTGTATTCTACAGCCCCAGCTGACTGGGCAATCTTCAAGTGGAAATATGGGTGTAAGTAAATGTTGAAAAATAGTCAGCTTTAAACATTCAAAGTTCAATTTATGCATCATTTGCACAAATGGCAGAGATCAAAAGATGGTAAAGATCAACATAGGAAAACATTTCAGGACGGCTCTTGAAAGCAAAGCTAAGAAAAGCAAAAAAGGAAAAGGAAAGATTAATATGTCAACAGAGATTAAAAACAACAAAAACTATCCAATGTGTATCATTGCACTTAAGTCTCTGCCAAGGAATGTGCAATCTTTGCAGAAAGAAAAACAAAAACAAAAGTAGAATAAAAAAAATATTGCAAACCCTCAAAACATGAAACTTGTTATGAGAAAACTGGATAAAAAATATGAAGTTTACATTTGACAGATGTATTATAAATGATCATACAATATTGAAAGAGTAACCAGATCTAAAAAATTAACTTGACTCTCACTACATCTGGAAGCACATATGAATCAATGGTTATTGTCAGAGGAAATAGACTCTACAAACTAAGAACAAATCCTGCACAAAAGCTGTTTACATTTTACTTTGTGCTAATTATTAAAAAGTGACATGAAAAAAGACTTGAGAAAGACATGAAACCCTCTCTTCTCCTTCCAGATATAGATAATTTCGTACAACAGACTGGGCCCTTTAACTTTAACAAGGCAACTGGTCAAGAAGAAGGAAAATTATTTCAAACCAGCTGTACCTTGCTTAAAAACTGACCTTGCATCATATCATGCACATGGTGAAAGGATTAAGTAAATATATACTATAGCTGTAAAGATATAATATAAATCAGGATGACATCTAAAATACAAAACTACCATTAAAAATAAATGAATGAATTCAATACTCACATTCTAGTAAAGTAAAATCAATTATCATAGTGATAAGGTTAAACACTTGAAAAAGAAATACTACCTTTGATTCATAATAGTTGTTACATTTAGTGCATAAAATACATATGCAAATACAACAACTACAAGACAGAGGTAACATTTCAATGAAATTCAGCTCAGTCAGCTGGGGCTGTAGAATACACAGACTGTATCTCTGTAGAGAGGTAAGACCTCCCCTCCAAGTTTCCTAGATATAACACTAAACTATATCTGATGGTGAAGCTCCAATCCTGGAGCTCAGAGGAATATGTAGTACCCTTTCATTGCCATTACTACCAGATTCACTCTGACCTGGAGTGGTAGTACCTATGAGGGTCACATCTATGGGTCAAATAGAACTACTTAATCATTTGACTGTGTACAAACAAATGACTGATATTAAATTGTATTATTAGTATTAAATAGCAATACCTGAAACCATTTAACTGTGTGCAAATAAATGATTGGTTTCGGTTTCGGTTTCTTTGTTTAATGGCATATCAACCTTTGTAGGTTATTTAATGCCAAAGCCATTCTCCTAGAAGAACAGTAGTGGTACTATTTAACCCATAGCTGTGAGGATAAGGGGGTTCATACCTTTCCCAAGGGTATTTGCCCGAAAGTGAACGTAATAGCGCGACTGGAGTACGAACTCGCGTACTATGATTCCGCAGCCCATCGCTTTAACCATTACACTACGAGGACAACCCCCATATAAATGATTGATATGATTAATACTAAATAGAATTATTAGTTTTAGATGAAACTATTTAACTGTATACAAACAAATGAGCTAGTTTAAAATGTTACCTAGAAACTATTCATTTAAAAATCATATATACATCAGCACAATTTGTCATTAAATAACTTAGAAGGGTTGTTATACCATGAAACCCAACCAACCAATCAATGAAATTTAAGAAAATAAGCTGAAAATCTCTAAATCAAATTAAAAACTCTGAAATCTAAGTAATTTTAAGCATGATAAAGTTACAAAATATAAAGTTACCCCAACATCTATGATGAACATTTCTGATGACTAATCCAAAATTTCTAATTGAGATAGCAATACATGTAGTTAGTAGGGAAATATCTTGCACACATATACATATATTCCTAAAACAATGATATATATATATTTACTCTGATAAACAAATTTTGATTCCAGTCTCCCCAATCTAATAAGAACATTTTTCTTGATATCAGTTAACAAACTGGACCCTTTAAAATTCCACAGAATGAAAAAAAAAATCAAGAGGAGCGAGAAGGGAATATTTTCAATTTCACTACATATAAATCCTGTCATTACCTCTGCAATAAATAATTAAAAAAATATACAATAACAATATATATAATACTTCATACACATCATTTGTTAGAATTTAATTCTACTAAAACTACAAGATCAATACATGGTTGCATACTCTATTTTGTGAATAATGGTATTGCTGGTACTAAGGAATCTTTGGAGTTCTTTTACTTTTTCCTCTCAGCCTTCAATAGCACAGTGTTGTAGCTTATCAGAAATGAAGAGTTCATCAGGTCTTCAGCAAACCAATATACAATAATTTATGTTTACTATGCTACTTGGCGAGGATAGACAAAGTTAGAACAATTCCATTGAAGTTGAACACAATGTTTGAACTGAAGAAGTAACATCTACGTTAATGGATGTCTCACTTGGCTGCAGGGAGGAGATGTAGAAGAATATCCCTATTGATTGAGAAGGAGGGTAGAAGAATATCCCTATTGATTAAAAGGAAGAGTACAAGAATATTCCTATTGATTGAGAAGGAAGGTAGAGGAATATCCCACTAGACGGAGGAAAGGAGATGTAGCAGAATATCCCAATTGATTGAGAGGGAGAATAGAATATCCCACTTGGCTGCTGAGAGGAGATGTAGAAGAATATCCCACTTGGTCATGGGGGAAGGTGAAAGAATTTCCAAGTTGGTAGCAGGAAAGTTATGTGGATGAGTGTAATGTGCAAATCAACAGATGAAAAAACAGAATAAACAATACAGATTTAAACTTTTTGTGCAATTCTTTTTATTTCAGCCAAAGTTAAAACACATTGTATGGTCAACTTAAAAATTCTTTTTTTGAAACCTTAGGAAGAATAAGATCAAAATTTTAGTTTAAATACTCAATTCAAATCTAAGATGGACACTCTCAACATTATTAATTCTACAATGACAGTAGATCTTAAATTTTTTCATGATTTTTTGTCTGAATTTCTGAAGTGAGGAATTATCATTATTACATACTTGGACTAGTGTCCTCATCTTGGTTGTTATTATCCACACTAGTTCTTGTACATCCAGGAGTAAAAGAATTTATCAAGCATATAAAAAAAACTAAAAAGTGAACTTTATGTTTTGCTATAATTTCTAGCTCTACTCAAGTAAATAAAAATTATCCAAAGTGTTGAATAGCTTTTTAAAAGGTCTTTAAAATGAAAGAAGAAAAATCCACTGAAAATGTGTTAGATTTCAAAACTTGGAAACTTATGATTTATTCAGAAATGGAGAGTATATTTTATGATGTATGTCTATGTAAGCAAAGATTATATACTGATATACTAAAATTCTCATTATGTATCCATAACATAGTAGAAGTAGCACATCATAGTAACATTTTTTTCATGAAACAACACAGTTTAAAATGCTCTAACTTCTAAATAGAAGCATGAATATTATGAACTGCAGTTATAATGGGAACCTAATGGGTTTTCTTCACATATATACAGAGTAAAATGTAACTTGTAAAAGACAATAAACACCAAAATTCATCTAAATATAAAACATTAAAAGACAAAATTACAAGAAAATATTATATAAAATATGTCTTACTGACCAAAATGGAAACACTATTTCTTCACGAAAATCAAATATCAATTCAATGATAATAAAAAAAAAAATGAAAAAATGAATAAAAAACTAGGGGGGTATTAGAGGAAGAAGTTCATCAATATATTAAAAAAATGTCATGATTACCAAGAATGAATTCATAAAATATTTGCAAACCTTGTAGCCTTGAAATATTAGTCTGTGAATAGCTTGTAATGATTTGAAAGCAGTGGGCTAAACAAGACAGAATAAAGAAGTTAAAGTCTAGGTAGAATGCCTTAAAAACAGATAGGGGTAGGTTAGTAGCAATAATAGTATCCTAGGCTGGTTACTTCCCATAAAACTTTCTCTATCTTATTTCAAAGAAAAACTTCTTTTATGCCCAAACCAGCTTCCATTAACAGCAGTGGTATAGGATGAAGAGTGTACAGAAAAAAAAAAGTTTTATAGTAAAATCATTCTTCCATATAGCCTTTATAAGTTACTCATAGCTACCCCCCGCCATTTTTTTTTTCTTTCATAAACCCTAGCTTTCTAAAAGGCTATAATTAGTAAATGCCACAAGAGGATGGATCTAGAGCATATCCACTTTTTTCTATGAAGACGTCTAAGATAATGTTTTGAGATAATTAGAGGACAAATTAAATTTATTAGCCTCCTACTGGCAATTATTCAGCCTGCAACATATTACATAGAAAAGCTAATTATTCAGAAGTAAATTGAATTAAATATCTTGTTACTACAGGAAATGTTTTGTTTCTCAACTAACAATAATCAATGTTTTTCATGCTTTGAATTTTATTCTGCTAAAATTCAAATTTAAACAGTTCTAATTGGACCATTACACTCACCAGAGCTTCCTGACAGGAAATTCCCACTGCTTTTTAAACAATTTTTACACTTTATTCATTGAGAAAAATTGCAGTTTAGTGTTTGGGATAATTATTTAGTTTTAGATTGAAGTGAATGTGAATTTCTATCTTTAAAAAGTAGAGGGAAAAAGTCACTAGTGCTTCCATATACTTTTTAAACTACAAATTCTTTAAGATAATGAACCAAATTAAATTAAATTTAATCATTATATCGATTAATATTTTAGGCATTATTCTGTCTTTTGCAAATGAGTTGGAATAGAGTATAACAACAAGATTATGAAAGCGAATTGTTGTAAAACACAAAGCGAATTGTTTTAATGTACATGTTAATGTATTAATTACTTAGATTATAATATGGATGAGAAAATAATCTAGTATCCGATATTACACTATAACTTTTACAAATATTTACCGTTCTGGACACAATTTTTTTAGTATTGAATTTTATCCAAACTTTCTAGCACAAAGTTTAATAAAAAAATTTTTTTTTTTAATTACACAAGTTTGTGAATATTCCCACCCAATCGATGTGTCGAATTCTCACAGAAAATTTTTGGTCATTCATGGATTTCTTAATTCGAAGGTTTTTAAAAAATAATTTTCCATTAAAAAATGTTTAATATATTAATTCTAACGACTCTCATTATTCAATGAAATCACAGAAAATATTTTTCAGGAAATGATACAAATGTTCAAAGTCATAAGTTTAAATAGAAATATCTTCATTAGAAGTATAATTAATTAACATTGATATCTTTTACTAAGGAGTCTTGTATGAGAAAACTTTGATTGAAACAAAAATGAACTAAGATTTAAATTAATTCCGTGTGTGGAAGTAAATCTGATTCTTTTTAAAGGTGTGCTGATAATAATAATAATAATAATAGCATCATAATTTTTTTTATACACGTTGACAATTTCTTGTCTATTCGTTAAAAAATTAATTAAATTACTTTTACAAAACGTAAAGATCGTGTTATGTTTTAGTTAGCTGAAACAAAAAAAAGTAATGATAATGAATGAATGAATGAATGAATGACTATTTTCGTCTTTTAAACATACAAAAAATAAAATAGTTTAAAAGTTTCTGTTCTAAAAAAGTTTATTTAGATAATTTTGTCTATCGTTTTTGTCATTTATTTTCTACTTGGTTTTTATTCTGTAAGGAAAATTCACGTGAAAAAAAGTTCTCTAAATAAATGTTCACTGCAAAAAATGGAAAATAAAATATACTTAAATTTGATGTACAATAGAAAACAGAAATTAGCTTTTAAAAAAATTAAATCATTTAATTTTGGTTTTTAATAACGATTAGTAATTGACAGTTATCGATTTATTTATTTTTCTATTTCACGAAAGTAAAAAAAAAAGAAATTTAACTCGTTTTATAAAACGAAATGTCATCATCCCCAAATAATACAAACATTGAAAAATAGAATGATACAAATAATGTAAATTATTTGATAATTAATTTTTAAACTAAAAAGAAAACTTACATATCTTCAATTTCAGTAGAATGAATTAAACAAATTTCCATCCTTTGAACCAAAATATTCAATTGACAGACAACCTTTTTTTTATATTTTCATAAATTAAAGATTTCTTATTTTAATATTTATCGTTTAGTTAGTTTATTTTTTAAAAACAAAGAATGTTTAATATTTATCGTCAGAAATTAAATTTTTTTTCGACTGTCAGTAAGTAATGTAACTGAAAAAAGTAGTATTTTTCTTAATTATCTGAATTTTTTTATTATTAACTAAACTTAGCTTAATTGTGCCACAAGGACAGAAATACGGAGCACTCAGTAAGACTTCAACTTCAATGATTTGCAAGGCGCTCGGAGCTTTTTTGTTTTACAAATATTTTTTATTTTCTTTATTATATCTTCATTTGTTTGTGATTATCATTATTATAATTATTAGCAGTAGTAACAACGATAATAATATTGCTGTTGCTGCTGTTATCATTGCTGAATGATAAATGTTGATAAAAACATCTTCAGTTTCTCGTCTTGAATAAAAACAGCGAAGTTGTTGAGTTTGGTACAGTGTTAAAGCAACCATCCTATTTATTCGAAGAGAGAAAAATATTGATCGAGTTACTGACTGAATTGATTTGTTTTTTAATCTGTTGTCGACATCACTAACTTCAACTAATTCTCTCTGTCACTCGAATAATATGTTATGAGCTGTCTCTGGAAAGAAATTAATTTTTCTAGCAGTAACGCCAACCAACTCCCATTTACCTTCTGCAGGACAAAATTTCATCTTTTTCTAGGTGGTATTTGTCTCTTGCGAAGGCCTGATACGACACTAGGTCAAGTTTAACGCGAAACATCTCACACATAGCTCTTATGGTATTTCTCATTAAGAGCGCCTCAGGTAGTGACCCTGACCCTGACCCTGTCGATGTAAGAGCAATGGGGTGTACTGCCTAGGAGAAGAACTCCCTGAAGCTGAGTGACAGGTGATTTAATTAGAATCTTCCACGTATTTAGAGTAAAGTTCGAGGGGAGTTTTCATTGCATAACTGATTATTAGCATTCAAGAAAACAATTTCTTTTCAAACCCAAAACTAAAAAAAATGCTCCAAGAACATGAAGAAAAAACAATTATTGGAGTGCTTGGTGGTAGAGAAAAATTTTAGTCAAGTCGCCATTCACCAAGAACCAATATTAGCATTGATATATCCACATTATCCGAACACTGAACACGACAGAAGGAAAGACAAAGTAAGATCATTTACACATACAAGAATATTTAATATTTTATATACATAATATTGCAGCATTGTCAAGCGATTCAGACAAAAATGGAGAAGAAGAACGAGATCAGGAACAAAAAAGAAGTGCAGTGTAGTCAACGAAATGTAAATATCAGACAACCGGGTTAATCAAGGAATACATAGTATATGTGGTGTTTAAAGGTTTTTAGGTAGTCAGGCGCTAAGGGCAAGGCTGTGTTGCCGTAAGATATCTGACTCCATATTTTGGTTATATTATTTTACCCCACGTAGACTGGCTGGCGCAATGCCTTGCCCAAAGAAAGTCCAAAAGAAATATACAAAAAGAAAAAGATAGAAACAGATAAGAGACGAAAACATTTCTTCCATACTTTCCTTTATTTACTTGGTGAATGGACTAACCAACGCTACGTCCCAAAACATAGCGTGGTGTCCAAAACACCAGACAGTAAAATCGGTGTTGTCGGTTCGACGTCACTACCCGAAAAGAGGGCGGTTCACAGAAAACCTGAGTATTTATCTCTCTTCACCGGCTCCAAATTCGCCACTCCAAAATCCTTCTAATTTTGGCGCGACCGCTTCCCATTGGCTACTTTACATTTTATTATTTTTCTTTTTTCTGATTTTAACCGGATGGATGCGTGGAGCCTTATGCGTGGCGACGCGTTTATACATTTTGTATCTGACAGCCGACGAGTCAATATCCGGTTGGGAGTTTTACTGTTAATTCCTAAATCCCTACATATACATACAGGTAGTATTAATCGGAAGAATACAGAAACGTGTCCCATGGTAAAATTATAAACATATTGTTCCATGAACAATCAGTATGTTGAAGGGGGTACAAAATGGAAAAGGCTTTATTTGACAAGTGTGTATTCTGAAAAATACACCCGCCCAAGCCGAAATCCTGCTACATAGTTTGGAACGAGCTGCTGCAGGCAGTGACCTCCATGTCACTGCACACAAAACGGAATATATCTGCTTTAATCAAACAGGCGACATCTCCACACTAAACGGTTGCCCTCTGAAACTAGTTGACAAGTTCACCTACCTAGGAAGCAGTGTCTCATCAACCGAGACATCAACACGCGACTAGTAAAGGCATAGACAGCTAGCGATAGGCTATCGGTCATATGGAAGTCAGACCTGACCGATAAAATGAAACGCAGTTTCTCCCAAGCAGCGGTCGTATCGATACTGCTATATGGATGCATTACATGGACGCTAACTAAACGGATGGAGAAAAAGCTTGACGGTAACTACACAAGAATGCAGCGAGCATTATTGAACAAATCCTGGAGGCAACACCCCACAAAGCTGCAGCTGTACGGCCACCTACCACCCATCACGAAAACTATCAAAATTAGACGAACCAGACATGAGGGACACTGCTGGAGAAGTAGGGACGAGCTCATAAGTGGACCCCTTCATATGGGCGAGCAAAGGCAGGGCGACCAGCTCGAACCAACATACAGCAGCTCTGTGTAGATACGGGATGTAGCCCCGAATACCTACCGGAAGCGATGGACGATAGAGAGGGGTGGTGAGAGAGAGAGGGTCAGGAATATTCGATGCCGTGACATGATGATGATGTAATATAGACAATGTGGCTTTACCATTCACTGCCAGGGTCAGCGACAATGTCTCTGCTGTTCAAAGAACAGATGCAAAAAGAGATCGAGACGACATTTGTAGGACTGTCATATGAAAGTGACATGCAAATTATCCAAGAAAGATAATTAAATATTGTATCACTACACAATAAAAAGGCCTGTAATAATTACAAACTTTCATCTTTTTTGTGAAACTAATTCTTCCATTATATATATATATGTATATTTGTAAGTGAATAGTTTGTAGTTAAGATTATTTTTAAACGAGCCAGAGCTCATTTGTTTGAACATAGTAAAATGATTTCAAGTATTGCTAACACTAATGATTCTAAAAAGGGTTCAAGTTTTGCTCTGAAATACTAACTATTCAATTTGATATTAATCATTCGTTTGCACCCAGTTAAATGGTTTCAAATATAGTAAATGATTAAATATTTCTATTTGACCTATAGCTGGGACACTAGTTCATACTACCACTGTGGCTATGAGTAGACCTGAGAGTAATCGTAATGAGAGTGTTATATAAGTATATGTTGTAGAACGTTCGGTATAACGAGGAAGACACGAGATAAGTTCTTACTTGAATCTTTATTAAGCGACTAATGAACATGATACAGGTTTAATGCAAGGGAGGCAACTCTTATACGTTAGAGAGCTCTACCTTGTCACATATCTCTTGTCAAATAAAGCTTGTTCTTTTTTTAATTTTTTATTTATTCATTTATATATAATGAGGTCCTTATATTTTGCTGGGGGGTTTCTTGTTCTCACAGGTCGGTTTGTTGGTGTTGGTGGTTGCTCTTGTATTTTGTCTGGTTGTGTCTGCTGTTGTATGGGCTGGTTGTATGGTGTTATTGTATTGGTGTTATCCATTTCTGTGGGGTCGTTGCTCTGTTCGGATGGTGATGTTGGCTCATTCCAACTAGTCCTCTGGGGTGGTAGATTGAAGGTTACTTTTCTTAGTGGACTAAGTATCTCTTGTAAGTGTCTTCTGTTGCGTCTGAAGAGTTTTCCATCGCTGTGCATTTTGACGATGTAGCTATGCGGTTCAGTACATTTGTCTACCACCGTTGCTGTCTGCCACGTGTCATTTTCCTTAAGGACAGACACTTTGCTACCGATCATCAATTCGGGAAGGTCTTTTGCATTTCTGTTGAAATATTGTTGTTGCTTCCTACTTTTGGTGCTCATCCGTTCACGGATTTGGTTGTCTCTTACTGTGTTTTTATCCAACAAGGTTGGGATCATTGTTCTTATTTTCCTGTTGTATAGGATCTCGGCTGGTGATGGCAAGTGATTATCAAGCGGAATTGTTCTTAGGCATAGGAGAGCCATTTGGTAATCCATTTTTGACTGTTTCACCTTTTTAATGTATTTTTTATTGTTTGGACCATTCGTTCAATGAATCCATTTGACTGTGGGCTTGATGGGATATGCATGAATTCCCATTCTATCACGAAATTATGGAACTCGTTTGATACGAAGTACTTGGCATTATCTGTATATAGACGCTCTGGTATACCATGTACAGCGAAACTCGTGTCTTCCTCGTTATACCGAACGTTCTACAACATATACTAATATCACATAGTGGCAGCGGTAAAAAAAAAACAACAAAAAAACAAAAGACAACAATCTCAAGAAGAAGGAATATTGGATATAAATCTATGAAAAAAGTGAGAACATCACGATAAATTTTTATTCCAAAAAAAAATGGCGACTTCAAATATTTCATTACCAATGTTAGA
Organism: Sepioteuthis lessoniana; assembly: GCA_963585895.1. Lineage (NCBI taxonomy): Eukaryota > Metazoa > Mollusca > Cephalopoda > Myopsida > Loliginidae > Sepioteuthis > Sepioteuthis lessoniana. Next base: position 39,874,838 of record OY757907.1, on the reverse strand, counting down.
CTGGACGAATGAAAACAAACATGAAGCCTTCAGCGAATGGGTTGATTTTATATCATCCTACTTCGTAATTCATAACTTTGAGGAAAAATTGAAACACAACTACGTATTAATAAGCACGGGACCAAAGGGTCACGAAGTTATTTAAAATGCTCAACGCACGACCGAGCAAAAAGAAAATTCAAAAAATGTATTCAAAGTTTTTGAAACACAAATGATTCAAAAACCAAATAAATGGGTTGAACGTTTGGAGTTCACTTCATTCGAACAGAATGACGAAACAATTGACGAATATTTAGTCAGACTGCAAACGAAAGCAGATAGATGTGAGTTCGGTACTAACAAGGACGAAAGACTCCTAGAACAAATTATAAAAGGACTAAAATGTTCAGACGAAAGGAGAAATTTAATAAGTAAACCTAACCTCACACTAGAGATAGCTATCGAAAACATAAGAGCATACGAAGCTACAACCAAAAATAATACGCGCTATAAGGACGCGAGCGAAATGAAAGTGGGAGTGTACCACGAGATAGAAATGAGAAGGACCAAACCGTGCACAAGATGTGGAAGAAATCACGGAAAAAGAAAAGAAGACTGTTATGCCTTTAACAAAGAATGTAAAAGATGCAGTGGACTACATCATTTTGAAAACTACTGCCTTACAAAAATATATATGCAACAAAATAGTAAATACAGTCCAAATAAAATGAGACATAGAAACAGAAGTCAAAGCCCACACAACAGACACAGAAAGCAGAATATCGCTAGGAGAAATGTGAATGCCACTTATAAAGTAGAAAACGAATACAACAAAGAGGATTATTTATGCCTATACACCATAAATAAAGAGAATGGTGACAACAGAGAAGAGATATTCGCCAATATAGACTGCGAAGATGCAGAAAAAAGAGAATATAAAATAAAATGAAAGTGGACACTGGGGCAAACGGAAATATAATACCGTACAGGATTTATAAAAAAAAATGTACCCCAAAACAACTATGGCAGCATAGAAATACCGAGCAATGTAAAAAGGGAGATAACCACTCTATGGGCAGTAAACGGTACCAAAATAGAACAATATGGTTCCATAATACTGAAAATTAAACACAAAAATTCACCTACTATAAAGGCAAAATTCTTTATATGTGAAAATGACACAGCAATATTGGGTTTAAGACCATCCATACAGCTGGGATTGGTGCAGATCAATTGTAGTATAACAACAGTTGGTACAAAAAGAGAAATAAAAAATATAGAAGACCTGGCAAATGAATACCCGGACAGATTTCAAGGTATTGAAAGCTTCCCAGGGAAACAAAAAATACACATTATTGATAATGCAACACCAGTCATCCAACCTCCAAGAAAATACCCTGTTCACATAAGAGAAGAATTAAAGAGAGAACTTGAAAAAATGGAAGACACAGGTGTGATAAAGAAGGTAAATGAACCAACAGACTGGGTGAATGCAATTGCATGTAGCAGGAAGAAAAATGGTGCATTACGAATATGCTTAGACCCGAAACCACTGAACAAATGCATCAAAAGAACACACCAAAAAACCCCAAATCTGGAAGAAATTTCCCATAAACTGACAGGTGCTAAACACTTCACAAAACTAGATGCAAAACATGGATACTGGGCTATACATCTAGATGAAGAATCGAGTCTGCTCACATGTTTTAATACTCCGTTTGGTAGATACAGATATTTAAGATGTCCGTTTGGTCTAAAGATGTCACAGGACATATACCAACAAAAAATGGATCAAATTCTGGAAGATTGTGACGGAGCCATCGGAATATCTGATGATATCTGCATATACGGCAAAACAATTGAAGAGCATGATAGAAGATTGAGAAAGACAATGGATACAGCCAGAAAGTATGGACCTGTTTTTAATAAAGAAAAATGCAAAATGAGACAAAAACAGATAAAATTCTATGGTCTTATTTGGGATGAAAATGGTTCACACCCAGACCCAGAAAAATGTGACAAAATTAAATCAAAGTCGATACCCGCCAACCGAGAAGAACTACAACAGTTCTTAGGTATAATCCAATACCTAAGCCCTTTCATACCAAAACTCAGTTCCAAAACAGCCCCACTGAGGTCATTACTCAAGAAGGACACTGAATACCAATGGAACGAAACCTTAAATATAGTTTAACAACACACACACAACAGCGAAAGTTCTTTATTTGCAGCTTTGAATATTTGGTTTGTTCTTGGTGCTGCAAGACTCGTGGTGTTTAGGCTTGTTGGTTTTGGAGACGCGATAGCTTAGCGGGATGTTGAGATGGCAGCGTGTCGTTGGACGTGTGAGGGAAGTATTCAAGGTCACCGTGTAGTTTTGTGTGTCTGGTAATTGGGGAGAGTAGGCGTTATCTCCATTAATGTGGACCAGAGGTGAAATGGGAGCTAGTGTGTCGAGAGCGGGATTACGCTCAGATCGACATAGCCAATTTTGGGGTGACATAAAGTTGTGCCTGTGCGAGGCATATTGAATGTATCTAATTCATATTCAACTGGGATTCCTTGGTCTAAAATGTATTAGACGCAAAGAATCCATAAATTAGATGGTTCCCTCGTTGAGTGTCCATGTTGCTGCTGCTAGGGTTAAAGCCACAGTGAGATGTCCCACTGGGTGGCTTGTTTAGCTAAAAAGCATCGCTAAGCAGGGACGACCAGAGACACGTCTGTTCTGGTCGCCGTCTCAAGCTGAAGAGAGTGTGTTTGGTCGCTCACCCGTTTTGCTAGCCGGAAATGAAGGTCCGGGCTAAATAGGATATGTCATCCTGATTGGGTGAAATTCAGTGTTGAATTAAATTGCGCGCCAAAACAAAATACGAGATTTTCCTCTTCTCTACAATAGCTTTCCAAAATTTGAAAGACCATATCCATGAAAATATATGTCTAGCCAACTTCAAGCCAAATGCAAAAACAACGATTCAGGTAGATGCAAGCATGTCAGGACTAGGTGCAACATTAATCAACGATAACAAAATTGTTGCGTTCGCCAGTAAAAGATTGACTGACACTGAATCACGATATGCAAATATTGAAAGAGAGCTACTAGCAGTGGTATTTGGTTGTGAAAGATTTCATACATATGTATACGGAAAAGAATTCCAAATAGAATCAGATCACAAACCACTAGAAAACATACAAAATAAAAACATTGCACAAGCACCCCCAAGACTGCAAAGAATGCTATTAAGACTACAACTATATGATGCTCAGATCTTATACAAACCAGGTAAAGAGATGAGAATACCAGATTATTTGTCGAGAACACAGCCAACACAAGGTGAAGAAATTGAACTTGACCTAACAATACATACTGTTGACATAACAGTACAGAAACAAATAGAACTACAGGAAGCTACAGAAGAAGATGAAGAATTGAAAATACTAAAACAAGTAATAGTAAATGGATGGCCAGAGGATGTAAAGGATACACCTAAACTTATAAGAAATTACTGGTCAATGAAAGATTGTTTATCAGTACAAAATGGATTAGTGACTAAAGGTGAATGTATAGTCATACCAAAAAGTATGCAAAACACAGTCCTTAAAAGAATTCATGATGCACATCAAGGGATAGAAAAATGTCAGCTAAAAGCAAGAAATAGCGTTTACTGGAGAGGAATAAACAAAGACATAGAAATGATGGTAAGGTCATGTGAAATATGCAGGGAACACCAAAGAAAGAATACTAAAGAGACTATGATTATTAAAGAACACTCAACCAGGCCATTTCAGAATATTGCAGCCGACATCTTTGAATTTAATGGTCAACAAATTTTACTCGTTGCTGATCAATACAGCAAAATGCCGTTCGTAAAGACAATGAAGAGTGTCACGAGTACAAGCTGTATCGAATACTTGAAAGCTGTGATATTAGTATATGTTGTAGAACGTTCGGTATAACGAGGAAGACACGAGATAAGTTCTTACTTGAATCTTTATTAAGCGACTAATGAATATGAGACAGGTTTAATGCAAGGGAGGCAACTCTTATACATTAGAGAGCTCTACCTTGTCACAGACAGGGTACTCCGCATTCTTCAAAGGTCGACACTCGTGGAATGAGGGGGGGGCTTCCATCTCAGCAGAGATGCAGACGGTACATTTTACAGCCCCAGCTGACTGAGCAGTTTATTAGCAAGTAGAATCCATTAATAAGAGAGAAATGTAAACACTTTTAAAATAAATGTTTAAGAACCACGTCTTCCAAATAAACAAATCCAAAAGTCAGATTCAAATAGAAATTCACAATTAAACTTGCAAAATCAACAAATATGAAAATCAGTGGGAGAATTTGATTCTGACACCCAACCATTAAATTTGGGTGCACAAAACAAAAATAAATCGCCTGTTGATTTTTAAATATTTATGAGACACATATACACATAAAATAAGTAAAGTTGGCGACGGTAGTCGAGGGCGGCCAGAAGGCTCCCTTTTCAATAGCTACTACACCGAGGTGTAGGGGAGGGTGCTACTCCTTTCCCAAGATTGCTCTACTTTACCCTTAATACGTACTTTATATTGTTGAATTATCAAGCAATGAGTTATCAAGTACCATTTTTAAAGTCTTTGGTATGACGTGATCTGGGATTGAACCCAGGTCTCCCGGACCATTGGTGAACACTCAACCCACTACAGGTCATATAGCAACTACATTGATTAAAAAGTCAATCGTAATTCAAAGTTCTTTCTTTATTTCAAAAATAAATTTAGAACTGACCACCAGACATAAATAAGAAGTGAAAGCAAGTTAAGAGTTTAATAGTGATAGTAATGCCAGGAGAGGCTAAGAGGAAATTCACACATTCGTATTCACTATCTCTCTCTATCTATTCACCTTTCCGCAAACAAAACCAGCAGTCAATACCATAAACTTTCAGTACCTACATGCCTAACAATTACTACAATGTAGATCCCACCGATACATACATATACATTTTCAAAGCCCAGTCGACTGAGACCGTTGAATTCACCACCTGCATCTCTGCAGAGGGATTAGACTACCCCCCAACGAGTGTCCCAGATATAACACGAAATCATTTCGTGGTGAGGATGCGGAGTACCCCTTCATTGCCATTGCTCCTGTGGCCCAGAGTGGTAGCACCTGATAGAGTCCAATCTACGGATCAAATAGAACTGTTTGGCATTTAAAATAGGTGAAAACAAATGACTCATACTAAATTGAATTGTAAGAAATAGAACTTTTTGATCATTTAATTGTGTGTAAACAAATGACTGACGTTTAATTGAATTGTTAGTAATACATAGCGATAATTGGAACCATTTAACGGCGTACAAACGAATGAGTAATGTTGAATAGAATTATTAGTGTTAAATAGCAATACTTGGAACTGTGTGCCTAAACTGAATTATTGGTATAATATAACAGCACTTAAAACCATTTGACTGAGTGCAAATGAATGAATAGTACGTGGTGCATTCAATAAGTTTCCAGACTTTTTTTTTTTACAGGCATTTGAAATTGGCGTAGACTCTTGAAAATTCAGTATGTTATTGCTATACATCGTATGAGATGACTGACTGATTTTTATGATTTCAGGTTCAAATAAACAGCTACAGCAGGAATTGGAAAAAAAAAACCTACTAAAACCTGATTGTCACAGCTGGTGAATTTCAAAAATGCAATCTGGACTTTAGAAGAACGATATGCAATAAAATTCTGTTTTAAACTTGGAAAAAATGCAATGCGATGAAAGCTGGATCTACTGCTATGACCCAGAGACCAAGTTCCCAGTGGAAGCATGCTGGCTCTCCCAGACTCAAGAAGGCCAGACAGAGCAAATCCACCCACAAACTTTTGACGATCCCCCTTTTTTTTTGACAGCACTGGCATGATCTACATGCACTGGCTTCCCACTGGACAGACAGTCAACAAGGAATACTATGTTGAGGTTTTAAGGGAGTTCAGGAAGAGATTCCGTCGGAAGAGGCCAGCACTCTTCAAATCGGCTCAGTGGCATTTCCACCAGGACAATGCACCAGTCCACAACTCCATCCTTGTCACAGACTATTTGACCAAGATGGGGATCAAGACAGTTCCTTACCGTCCCTATAGTCCAGACCTTGCTCCTTGTGACTTATATTATGCTCAGAGGCTGTGTTTATGAGACAATTGAGGAGATGAAAGAGGCTGTGACGAAGGTCGTTGACACGCTCACACAAGAGGACTTCCATGGGGCCTTCCAGAATTTGTTGGAATGGTACAATAAGTGCATTGCAGGCTGAGGAGATTACTTCGAAAAGGACTAGAGTTTCATGTGTGTACTATCAATAAAAGTGCCCATACGAAAAAAGTCTGGAAACTTATTTAATGATCCTCGTATTCAATACAATAATTGGCCTAAAGTAGAAATGCTTGTAACTATTTCACTGTCTACAAACATATGATTAATATTGAATAGAATTATTAATGTAAGATAGTAATAATTGAAACCATTTAACTGTAGAAATAAAAATAATACTAGTGAGCAAACAAATTAGTTCTAACTCATTTAAAAATCAAATTACCAATAAACTGTGTGCAAATAAATGACTAATGCTAAATTTTAATTGTTATATAGCAATACTTGAAACCATTTAACTGTGTGAAAACAAATAATCAATAGTAAATACAAATACTTGGAACCATTTAACTGTAGAAATAAAAATAATACTAGTGAGCAAACAAATTAGTTCTAACTCATTTAAAAATCAAATTACCAATAAACTGTGTGCAAATAAATGACTAATGCTAAATTTTAATTGTTATATAGCAATACTTGAAACCATTTAACTGTGTGAAAACAAATAATCAATAGTAAATACAAATACTTGGAACCATTTAACTGTAGAAATAAAAATAATACTAGTGAGCAAACAAATTAGTTCTAACTCATTTAAAAATCAAATTACCAATAAACTGTGTGCAAATAAATGACTAATGCTAAATTTTAATTGTTATATAGCAATACTTGAAACCATTTAACTGTGTGAAAACAAATAATCAATAGTAAATACAAATACTTGGAACCATTTAACTGTGTGCAAAAAAAAAAAAATGAACCCAGGCTCGTTTAAAAATGTTATCTACAAAATGCGTTTACAAATCATATATATTCAATATATATGTATGAACAGGATTTGGCATTAAATAACCAATGTTATATTCTGAGTTGTGGGCGAGAAATGCGTATGGTTGCAAAACAAAGAACGTATAGATACTCACAATAACACAGTAATGATGTTATAGAAAATTTTTTATAAATAGATTAAGTACAGAGAGTAGAATGGAGAAATATGTTCACAGTTAAAGAATGAATTCAGTGGTAGTAGTTACAAAGTTCATGTACTGTACTTGTCTCGTGGTGAAGGGATGGTTTTCTCGGAATTAGGACGGCGTTGGTAGCGGCGGCGATCGTTTGATGTATCGGATGACAGGCGCCGGACAGTGGCGAAGAATCTTTAACACGGGTCGTGTGAAAGAACAAGTCTGTGGTAATTATTTGGTCCGTCTATTTATATATTTTCTGTAGGCTCAGAAACGGCAATTTTTGTGCCCCGCGGGAAGCGTTCCGATTGGATATTTATTAATGTATTTTTTTTTTGTTAATTTATCGCAAACGGAAGTTCTGCGCGGAGCCCATGCGTGAGCGACTAACTTTTCATTTTGAGTTGAGAACTCGAAGTGTTAACTTCCGTTTTTTTTTTCTTTTCTTCTTTTCTTTCTTTTTGTTTTTTCAAATCAAGGCAAGATCTCGTCTTGTAATACCAACAATGGTTGATATGCCATAAAATCCAACAAAAACAAACCATATACATTTTATCATCTGCATTAATATTGACAATCTTTTTTACTTTCTCTATAGACGAATACATCCAAGTTCCGTCTAAAAGAAACAATGATTTCACTGCTATTATTTTTCTTATTTCGTTACGATTATCATAGAATTATTCAAATATATAAATGTTAACAAAAATCGAAATTATTTTTTTTATACACATTCTGCTTTGATCTGAAACGTACTTGGAATGTTATAAAATGTGTCTGCTGTGAAGGACACTCAGAGCAGAGAACCTTCTGCTAAACTTGGATGACGGAGCCTCCGCAACACTGTACAGGGGGACCAGAGACATTTAGCCCAGATGAAGCGAGGTCACTTGTGCTCAAATTCAAAGCACGTGGTTAAAGATGGTTGTACACGATGACATACAGACTTGACACACTAAGTAACCTCAAAGTGACGTAAGAGCGTGAAGGAAAACATTCTCTCGTGCTCCCGGGCACCAGTGAAGTAAAACGTACATCCTTAGTTCTCCTGATTTTCACACTGAGCTCTATGTGGGAAAATAATCTACGTAAAATGAAACATAATGGATTATTTTTCTGATGCAGTATCGTTTTCCTTCTTTGACCAAACTGAGGTGACTCACCAACCAACTATCTAACAGGAATCCTGATTTCTAGAAACCAGAGAGACAAATCCCCTACAAGTTCAAACAAGCTAAGAAATCTCACATTTTACAAGCTTTCAAAAGTCATCATCATCATGATGTCGTGCCTCCAGCACAGATATCCCTGACCCTCTCTCGCCACTTCTCCCTATTATTCATCGCCTCTGGCAGGTCTTCAGGGTTACATCCTGTGTCCTCACATAGCTGCTGTATGTAAGTTCGAGCTGGTCGTCCTGCTTTTGCTTGGCCGTATGTGGGGGTCCCAAAAGTAGATGATCCATAAAGGCATTATGTTCCCATTGTAATAATCATGGTGATATTCATACTTTTATTTAAGATGGTGTGATAGGTTCTTGTTAACATTTCATAATTATCTCTATCATATTGTAAATTTAAATGATTAAAAAACGACATTCAGTGTAAATAAAGAGACTACAAAATTATCATTCAGCTGCTACTTAGATTAAATATTGCTTTATTCTCTAAGTTAGTGCATTATTCTCTAAGTTAGCGTATTGCTTTAATAAATATCTCACTATCATGTGCTATATTTTGTTATGGTTATAATATATATATATATATATATATATATATATATATATATATATATATATACGCACACACACAAATAAATAAGTTGCCCGACTATAGTCAGAGTCAATCCGAAAACTCCTTTTCAATAGCAACTACACTGACTAAAACCATTCAAATAAGACGAACAAGATATGCGAAACATTGCTGAAGAAGCAAGGACGAAATCATTAGTGACGTTCTCCAATCGAACCGTTCACACAGACGTGCACACAGACAACAGCTATGTGAGGACACATAATATAGTCAGGACCGATAGGGAGCGATGGATGATAGAGACGCATGGAGAGAGCCAGGGAAATCCGTGCTAGCAGTGGGACTTGACAATATATATATATATATATATATATATATATATATATCATATTTACCCAACCCCTCCGCTCGGGCAGGATATGACACAAGGTCAATTTTTAAGCGGAGTTTAACAGGTTTGAATTCAGAGTTTTCCTTGGGAAACGCTATCAGTCTCGTCCAGGATTTGAACTCGTGTCGCCGTGTCCATTTCCTACGACGATAACCATTACACCACGAGCACCTCCACTTTTTTCCAACCCCTCCGCTCAGGCAGGATATGACACAAGGTCAATTTTTTTAAGCGAAGTTTAACAGGTTTGAATTCAGAGTTTTCCTTCTCCTAGACTAGTTGCCTCACCAAGGCTGAAGAGCCCAGTCTGCCCTACAATTTACCCATAGCTGGAGGGAGAATTATTGGATTCATACCTTTCCCATGGTATTATTAGTGCTATGTGAAATGCAATCAGTCCCGTCCAAGATTTGAACTCGTGTCGTCGTGTTCAGTTCCTACGACGATAACCATTGCACCACGGGCACCTCCAATATATATATATATATATATATATATATATATATATATATATATATATATATATATATATATATATTTCATCATACAACGTGTGAAAGCACGTGCGATACCCTAACCTCATCAGCCGCCAACCAGGGTGATAACACAGTTTCGGTAGCTCAAGTGGTACTGCCACTCCCGGCGCTACCAAGCAGCTTTTGCCACCGGACAGGGTATTTAAAAGAAAAATGGGACTTAATATATATATATATATATATATATATATATTTAAATAAGTTATCGATGGTTAAAAACTTAATTAATCGCAAGGAAGACATATAAGTTTAGAGAAACTGTGGGCATGTTTATTGTTTCAAAAAATGTGAACGACCGGTTTCGTCTGGCTCTTATCAAGCTGTTAACGCCAGAAAATTTAAAAGGGGGAATGTAATGGAAAAAAGTAGAGGAAAGGAGAAAGGGGGAGGAAAAAACACCAAGAGTGGGTAGCAGTAGAGATGAACAGATAGTCAGAGACTGATCACATTCAATCCCAACAGACAGTCCCTATGTTTACAGAGGGAAGGCTGAAGGGATCGAACGTAAAGGGCCTCAAACACTTTTAGATGGAAAATCGAATGTGACCGACTCAGAATACAGTATCGGTCAACATTAAAATCTGCAACACATTCCCTACTATTAATCATGTGCTCCGCTATAGAGGACCCGGATATATTTGCAAGCTGACCTCTTTTAAGCTCAAGATTTAAAATTCGAGCTGGTAAATGCTTTTTTATGCGTAAGTCTAACCGATTAGACGTCCTGCCTATGTAGTCATTGCCACAACTACATGTATATTTATATATAACCGAATTAATATGATGAGGGAGGTAAGACGTCTTTACACATTGAAACAAATGCATTACGAGTCTGAAAAATCACTCATACAGCAGCTGAGAAACAACATTTACCAACAGCCGTGGTGATATATATATATATATATATATAATAAACATATATATTTATGTAACATGGTGTATGTGTAGCCCATTGGCATAATGTTTTGAGTGTTTGCCAATGGGCCAGGAGACCAGGGTTCAATCCCAGGTTGGGTCATACCAAAGACTCAAGAATAGTACTTGATGCCTCATTGCTTAACACTCAGCATTATAAGGTAAGGATCAGGAGTAAGTGGAGCAATCCAGGGAAAGAAGTAATGCCCTTTCCTACACCTTGTTTTAGTTGCTATTAAAAAGGGAAACTTTGGGCTACCCTCGACTATAGTCAGCCAACCCACTTTGATATGAACAGATTAGACAGATATATAGATATGAACAGAATGATGTAAACAGATATATTCGAATATATATTTATCAAAACCCACACACACAAGCAGGATGTGATACAAGGTCAATTTCTAAGTGGTGTTTAACTGGTTTGAATTCTGAAATTTCCTTCTCCCAGACTGGTTGCCATACCAAGGTTAAAGAGATCAGTATGCCTTCTATTTATACATTGTTGGAGGGAGAATAATTGGATCCAAACTTTTCCCAAGGGTATTAGCATTATGTGAAATGCAAACAGATTCATCCAGGATTTGAACTTGTGTCACCATGTCCATTTCCTCTGAGGATAACCATTACATTGGGAGAACCTCTAAGATATATTCAAATATAGATATGTATTATTTGTATTTCTAAATTATTTGTATTAAGAATAGTTACTTGAAGCTATGTTAGTTTACAAATGATGATCATTATTCACAGTTAATTGAAACCATACACTTGCTTATATATATATATATATATATATATATATATATATATATACCTGCATAATGCAAAGCTCTTCTAATGAATTGAGCACTCCAATATCCGATAGCACAAAGTGTAAACAAATGAAAGCTAATACAAATGCATTATAATTCCTGAGCTAGCATAAGTAATCTAAATGGCTGAGCAGTAAGATACTAAGTCTAGTGTAAAGTTAGGTGGGTTTTGATCCCAGCTTGAACTGTCCTCTGTGTCTAGCCACACTGAAGAGTTGGGATACAATGAAACAGTCTGTCTATATATATATATATATATATATATATATATATATATATATATATATATATATATATATATATAGGACCCACATGCTAGGAAAAGAAACTGATTCAAAGACCAATAGAGAAAGCAGTGATAAGGAATGATAGATATACTACTCAGGTCTAGAAGTTGTAGTTAACAGAAATTTCCTCTCATCCAAACAACTGACCTCCTTAATATCCATAATTCTTACCCACAACTGACCTCAAAAAACAATAAAAGTTCTACAAGATTTGGTGTCACTGTTTCTTCCCAACAATGATTTTTATCACTATTTTCCAGCCAGTGCCTTTCTGAGATGCCTCAGGTAATTTTCAAAGAGATTTAAATAAGTTCCCTTATGTTGTTTGCAATTCTTTTCTTGCATTATTATACACTTGCTTGTACCCTCTCTTGTTATTGTAGAGGGGTAGGACTCCTCCAATGAGTGTGCTTATTTGAGACTAAACAATATGATGGTGAAAATCTAGTAATGCTGGAGCTTTGGGAAATGTGGAGTACTCCCTTATTGCCATTGCTCCCAGGTTCACCCTGGCCCGGAGTGGTAGCACTTGATTGGGTCATATCTATGAGTCAAATAGAACTAAACAGTGTAATTATGCTAAACTGAATTGTTTGAAATAGAACTGTTTGGCATAAAATACCCAATAACGGTTGATATGTCATAAAACCAAACCAAACTCTTTTGTTATAGGCACAAAGTTTTAGGTCAAGATACCCTATAACTTTCTTCTGGTACCTGATAACTAAATGCATTATTCAATTCACTGGGATAAATTTTCTCACTCTGATGTCTATGCATACAGGATATCTCATATCAGTTAATTCTTCCTAGTTATTTCTTCCTTCTGTGATAATTGTCAACCTCTTCCACTAAACCAGAATATCCTGCATTACTCCAATTCAGGGATTGAACTCACAACCACTGTATAACTGGATACACTTTAACCAATGCTTTAAGCCATTAAGCTCAATATAAGATCACATCTTATTTATGGAATTTATATTGCAATTAAATTGCCAATGAATAACTCAAATAGGGGGAAGTACTCTATTATTCGCATTTAGTAGATATCTTCCGGGGAAAAAATTTCATTGATCAAGGTGTGCACTTTCATTGGCCATTAAGCTCAATATCATTACATCCTATCCAAAGAATTTATATTATGATTAATTAAAAATAGATAAAAAGATACACTCTCTAATTCAAATTTAATAATCACCTCCTTGAAAAATGTGTAAGAACCCAGGTCATATACTTTAATTGAGTTGTAAATTGCATGTTACCAGAACAAGAGGATTTTTATGTGTTTACACAACCAAAAATCTAGCTCTGATGGGCCATTTTTGTTGCGTTTCTCTGACATTTACTTGTTTAGTACAAATGGATATACATTATTGAAATAATCATGCTAAATCTTCTCTTTAAAGAATGATGTATACTCTGTATATCTTATATATTACAGTCATTTGTGAAATAATGATGGTGGAGAGGGTAATGTGAATTAATTTTCTCCATTCAGCTGACAGTCACTGTTGACAAACTGCACAGTGTCTGTTGTAACACAAGAAGGAGAAATGGTCAAGCATCTGTTCTCATAAAAAGAAACTATTACACAATAGACAGCATAGCCATTCCTCCTATAAACAATTAATGGCCTTTGAATAGGCTATTCTTAGGAGACCTTCCCAATATCAATAGTGCTACCCTCAATCTGACACAACACCTAACATTCTAGTTATATACATTGCTTGCTCTCTTTCCCTCTCTCTCTCTCTCTCTCTCTCTCTCTCTCTCTCTCTCTCTCTCTCTCTCTCTCTCCTCCTTTCTCTTTGTCTCTCACTCTCACCCTCTCTCTCTGTCTCACTTCCTAGTGATATACCTGGCTCACTCTCTCTCTCTCGGTCTCTGGCTTTCTCTATCTATAACTTCTACACTCTCTCCCCACTTTCTCTTTCTCTCTATCTCAATCCTACCCACCTCTCTTTCTTGTACTATATGTGTCTGTCTATCTGTCTGTGTCTCCCCTGTTTCTCACTTTCATCTTTTCCTTCTCAATCTCTCTCTTGCACTCTCATTCCCCTCTCTCCCCCCTCTCCACTTTGGTCCCAGACTATTACATTTGTTGTTGTGTCAGGTATTTATGCTTCTTTTAGCAAAATGCATAGAAAAGGGACATGTTGGTGCTTGCTAAAAGAATTAGCATTGATCTGGGTTTCTTCTTGTTTTGTTTTGTTTTCTTTTTTCTTTATTATTTGTGAATATGACTGTACAAGATATTGTATCAAAAGCAGGGATGAGGATGTAAGACAAGAGGGTAGAAGTGGGGAACAGCGGATTGTGGGAAGAGAACAGAGCAGGAAAAGATGATCGATATTGAGAAGGAAACAGGAGTGGAGAAGTTAAGCGTTGAGGTGGAGGGCAGTGTTATTGATAGAAAAGAACAAGTCAAAGACAAATGTAGCAGCACTGTACAAAAGAGTGGGCAAAGCAAAGCAGACAGGAAACACAGGCCAATCAAGCAGGTTTTACTTTTCAAGATCTTCTGGAAGAAACAAAGCTTACCATCTCATCAGCTATCATTTACAATGACCATTAACCATGCAATTCAATACTTGACTCTTTCTTCTCTCTTTTTTCTTCTCTCCCTCTTTCTTCTCTTTCTTTTTTTTCTCCCCTCATATAAATTCCGGGTGGAAATCTGGGGTGGGGTGACAAAGGAATGTAAATCAGGTATATTATATCTTTAACAACGCTGCTTGACTAGCAACAATTGCAGAGGTGTGAAAGGTAGAGCAGGGATCTTCAAATAGTCGATAATATAACACTAACCGATCAAATAGATGCAAACCTGAAAATTGATCTGGATATATAAAAAAGATTATACCATAGGGAAAAATGAAAGACCAAAAGAAATGATTGGCAAAATCCAGTAAGAAGCTAATTATTGGGTAATTATAGCCCCTCACACTCCCAAGAAAATAATGTCTTCAAATCACTCATATTATGTAGGGATAGATGAAAATAGTCTTCCCCTGCAAAAGAGTATATCAACCGGTAACTTTGCCCAGGCTTTGAGAACATTAATTTGATAGTTAATCTATTAATAAATGATAAATAAAACAATAGGCAAAAACAAACTACTAAAAACAAAAAGCACTTAAATAAACCTTATTGTTACAAATATATGAGAGTCATTCAATAAATAAAGGGAATTAAAAAAAAAAACAGAATAAATTTTATGTCAGAATTTCTTTCCATAAATGTAATCTCTACATTGGTTTAGAGCAAAAATTATTTTAATCTTGTAAAAATATTTCTTTTGAGGCTATTCACATCAAATTAAACAGAGTGCTTCAGGCTTCAACAGAGGTCTGTCGTCAAATTTTTGGTGGCTGAGAAATGCAAAGCAAGTAAAATTTACAGAAAAATGTGTGGTATTAATGGAGAAGGATGTTTTAGTCAAAACAATGTTTCCAAATGAGCTGAACATGGATTTAACACTTCAAGCCAGAGTCAAAAAGGAAGATAATGGAGTGGAAACATACTGACACTTAGGTAAAAAAAAAATTCCAAAGTGGTCAATAAAGAAGGTGATGCTGACAGTCTTCTGGGACATGAAAGGACTCATCACGATTGATTTCATTGAAAAAGGGGCGACTGTAAACAATGCTTCCAGTTGCTAACTTCATAAGCAAAATTGACTTTATATATTGAATGACCCTTGTAGTTCCTATGAAGATGACTGATTATTTACTTATGGAGCAACAATTCTGCTAAGGATAAGAGTATAATATCTGTGCCCTCCACCTAACCTTATGGTGTTGCTCCTTGGTACTTCTAAGGATCAGTTCTCCAATTACTTGGCTCTACAGATTAGCTGATATATTTTAGAGGATTTAGTTTGAATATTTTAGAATAAACGTAACATTATGGTGAAAGGAAAATTTAAAAGTGATTGGTTTGTTTGTTTGTTTGGGTTTTATGGCATATCAATCTTTGTAGGTTATTCAATACCAAATCCATTTTTATACAAATGAACAGTTCTAATTCAAAAAATTCAATTTAGCATAAGTACACTGTTTAATTGTCAAAAATATTTTTATTTTAAGCTATTCTGAATTAGAACTGTTTGACTAAACAGTTCTAATTCAAACAATTTAGTTTAGTATTAGTATAGTTTTTGTTTATACACAGTTAAATGTCAAAACAGTTCTATTTCAAATAATTCAGTTTAGTGTAAATAGAGCTTCAATATCAAAAATAGTTCTATTTCAAACAATTCAGTTTAGCATATGAAAACAATTCTATTTCAAACAATTCAGTTTAACATAAGTAGGCAGTTTAAGTGTTAAAACAGTTCTATTTCAAACAATTCAGTTTAGCTTAAGTACACAGTTTAGTTCTATTTGACCCATAGATACCACCTTATCAGGTGCTACCACTCCGAGCCAGAGTAGACCTGGAGGTGATGGCAATGAAGAGCTACTCCACATTCCCTAAAGCTCCAGCATTACTGGGACCTCACCCTCAGATTGTTTAGTGTCATATCCAGCACACTCGTTGGGGGGGAGCTTACCCCTCTGCAGAGAAATAGTCAGTGTATTTTATAGCTCCAGCCAACTGGGCAAAAAAGTGATTAGGTCAGTGATTGAGAGAGTTAGGTTAAAGTTAAGATAGTGTTGAAAAAAACGTTCTCTTGACACACATCTTTTGACTTTGTGCCACATTTTGTGTTGTAAAAGTTTTTATTAACACAAATAAATATTCTCAATTACCTGGCCTTTAGAGCTGGGATTAAAGTGTAATATCTGTTCAATTGCATTCTTATCTTCAGATAAAACATTGTGAAGTGAATTTGATTCTGGATATTTGTCAGAACCTTCCTCATCACACCAAAAAAGGAGGGTCAGTGAATTCTTACTGACTGGGTAGCCATGGGGGTTATTTTGGCCTTGCTCATACATCATACTCTTCATTAAACTAACCATGTGTGATATATCATTCTCAAGGAGTAGGGTAGAAGTTATATAAAAGATCATAGTTCCACTCACTCGCTTCCAGCAAGGATTAGAGTGTAATATTTATTCTTTTTTTGCCATCAAGCTTTTTCTCCATACGTTTAGTTAGCGTCTATGTGGTGCATCCATATAGCAGTACTGACACATCTGCTGTTTGGAAAAAACAGCATTTCATTTTATCAGTCAGGGCTGACTTCCATATGACTAATAGCTGATCGATAGCTGTCCATGCCTTTGATAGTCGCATGTTGATGTCATTCTTGGTTTATGAGATGCTGCTTCTGAGGTAGGTGAACTTGTCCACTAGTTTCAGAAGACCACCGTTTAATGTGGAGATGTCAACTCTTTGATTAAAGCATATGTATTCTGTTTTGTCTGCGTTGACATGGAGGTCAATGCCATCTACTGCTCTTTCCAGGCTATGTAGCAAGGATTCAACAATTAAACAAGAATGCAGCAAGTCATATTGAACAAGTCCTGGAGGAAACACCCTACAAAACAGCAACTATACAGCCACCTACTACCCATCACGAAAACTATCCAAATTAAACGAACCAGACATGCAGGATACTGCTCGAGAAGTAAGGACAAACTCATAAGCGATGTACTCCTGTGGACCCTGTGATGAGAGAGGGTCAGAGAGATCTGTGCTAGCGGCATGTCATGATTTATTTTTCTTTTCAGCCATGTTCTCATTTTTGCTGTGTTTTTGTCTTCAGGCAGGATACAGCAAAGAAAAATGAATTGAGCCTAGTCTTGAGAATTCCTACCCTGTGGTAACATCTCCCTCATTGCACTTAAGAGGGAGAGTCAGTCATCTGATGCTTATATGACAAGGGTTGCAAGGAAAAGACATATTTTGGGCTTTGCTCATGCATACACATATAGAAGCCCTTCTTAAAAAGACTACATGTTACATGCTACATTTGAGTGCTACTAGGTGCCCCATACATGTGGCCTTGTGCCACAACTAAGCCTAATAGCGTAATAAATAACTACAATGATTGAGGGTAATGCGGTTAAATACAGGATCAGAGCACAACCTTTGTGCTGAAATAAGAGTAAAGTACCAGTTCCTTCTCCTCAGAATATACAATATATGTTCAAAAAATATTAAGACTGAAGCTATTTTTACCAAAACAGAAATGAACAATCAATGAAACCTTAATTTTCTTCAAAAGTGTCCTCTTGGCATTCAATTCACATATTTCAGCAAATTTTCCATTGGTTGAAACACCTCTGAAACTCCTCTTTTGATATAATTATTTAAAAAAATTTTTTGTGTTAATAAAACTAAATATTGGAGGAGCATGACAGTTATCTTCTGAGAAATTGGAGTACATATGACACATCAATCACAAATGATAATAGAATATTTAGGGTTGGATAAGTTTTTAGAAATTTATTCAGTTCTTAATAAAGCTGGATGTACACAGGGTTCAACTCTTATTCTTGGAGGAAATGGATGGAACAAACCAAGTTCAAATCCTGGATGGGATTGTTTGCATTTTCCTTTAACACTAATTCCCTTGGAAAAGACATGGATCTCTCTCTTCTTCCCCAGCGATGAATAAACAGTAAGGCAGATTGGGCTTTTTAGGCTTAGTATGGCAACTGGTCTAGGAGAAGAAAAAACTCTGAATTCAAAACCAGTGGTGTGGGGCTAGCATCTCCATCCAAAAGAGGAGAGGAGTCTCCATAAAGTAATGGCTTATGTGCTAGACTGTGACAGTATAGTTAGTAAGTTCAAACTCCATTCACAAAATTACATTCACTTTTGAATTAATACCATTTGGAAAGATAAGAACCCTCTTATACCTCCAGCTATGTGTTAAATATTACCACTAATGCTCTTCTACAAGGATGGCATTGGCATTAAATAACCCACTAAGGTTGATATGCCATTAAACAAAGAATGAAAGAAACTAAACCATCCTACAAAAAACTACTTGCTATGAAGGCAAAACATCACCATAGACATGGTGTGGCTGCAGTCCTATGATCTTCAGGGATTCAGAACATTGAGAAAAACATGGATATAAAGATAAATATTTCTAGTTGTTGGGTATCACCCACCTTTTTCCACACAATGAACTTGTCCATCCGCCATATATAGCAGTAGCTACTAATACCAGGGCAGACTAGAAGGTGAAGAGCAGCTTCTTATAGGAATAGTATTAGAGTGTTGGAGACTGGAGATCGCACTAGATCACCTTACTTGCTACCGTAATAATGGAAGTCAATACTATCATTGGACTATATCTTTACTCTGTATTCACTAATCCTATGTTCTTGTCTACTAATAGTCACTCTATTGTATATACTTTTTCCTGAGAATATATCTCTATTTCCTCTCATATTGTGGTTTGTCCTTTATTTAATATTACAAGCATTAACTAACTAGAACGCAACACTAGTGGTAATGAAAGATTGATGCTTAAGCACTGAACTTTACCATTTTTTAAAATCTAAAATTTGTTTTAGCAAGTTGTAGCACTTAATCTGTGCATACAAACCTTCACTAATCCAACAATATTTGGACCTGAGGAGCGCTGGATCATAAATCAATACAAGATAGACCAATACAAAATGGATCATTGTTGTATTTGTGCTCTGCCTAGAGCCAGTCTCATGTATATTAGACTATACTAAGCTACCCATCTCATAATAATTTTAAAATACCATGTAAATTAATACACATTAGATAATAAGGGAATAGAAACATTAAATGAAAAGCAAGTGCCATTTAAATGAAGTAATGTACCCTACAGACACCTATAAAATAAAGGATATCATAGTTTTTTTTTAAATGTTTCTTTATATTGTACATTAGGTTAGAGCCAATTTCTCTTCACCAATAAATCAATGTGCTGTTTCTTAAGGGTTCAATTTTATCTTTAATCTTCACCATATTGATTAGATTTTTCTACACTACCATACAAACACTGAATTAATTTGTTAAAACTGGGTGAAATAGACATAAATAAGTTATCAATACAAATAACAATTAAGCATATTCACTATTATTTGGATTCAGATATACCTTGCTTTTCATACACCCAAATATTTTTATGCTACTTTACAAACAGTCACTAAATTCAACATCATAATGGAATTGTTCTCAGGGTTGAACCTTCAAATTCACCTTCAGAATCAGAATTACCAAAGTACAAATCAAAGAAATTACCGTCGGCCATTTTGCTTTGTTGTTGAAATTGAAGTTTCACTTTCAGCTTAAATTTAGAAATACATCCCACAAACTAGCAATATTAATATTAATTTTATGCAAATCAGTTCTCATACTCTCGAAATTGAAAAATTGGCTAGTAAAAATAAGATATGCATATAATGTCATATGAAATGTAGAAAATTCTGGAAAAACACCTCTATCAAAATTGAGTAAACTTGGTTCCCATATTGGAAGTGCATGTGTACAGAACCAAGTATACTCAGTTCCATACAGTAAGGGTTAATCAATGATAAGACAACCCATTGTAACTGCAGTTCAAGTTGATATTGGTGCTGATATTTAGGAAAGAATGAAGAATTCTAATTAGCATTTTCTCATTATCTCTGTTATATGAAGAATTTAAATGATTGAAAAATGACCTTCAGCATTAATACAACTCTATAAATTATCATTCATTTGAAAATTGAACTGGAAATTGCTTTATTCTCAAAGTTAGAGCATTTTAGTTAAGTGTATAACTCTAATAAAAAAATTCACTATAATGTTTTGTTTTGCCAGATTATCATTACATATAGACAAAGAGAATTTTATTTATATATAGATGTGTGCTATTCTCACTTCACAGTACAGAATGCATTTTCTTTATCTTACATAACTGACATTAGATAAGAGTTAATTATATTAATAAATACAGGAAATCAAGCAGGAATCACTTGTTTGTATTTACAAGAGCATGTCTATAAGTGTATAGATCTAGTTTAACCAAAACAGTGCAGTGGCTAGGTAAATTTGAAATTACAGTTTAAAAGTCTTATGTATAGGCTACCACTAACAGTCTAATCAAATTCTCTTTAATCTTATCCATGGTCCAAAATCTTTCAAAAGTGCTTTTCACATTGAGAAAAGGTAAAAGTTGCAAGGAGCCAAATTTTGATTGAAGTGGTAGTGGAGGTAGTGGGGGGCAGTAAACTGGCCCAGATGTTTTTTTTTTCCAAAAATCCCCGAGAAGACATGAAGAATAGGAAGTCAAGATTCAAAATGTCTGAATACATTTCATATAGTCAATGGAATCCCCAGATCTTCTATTTCTTGGATTTCCTTCTATTGCAGTCAGCACACATTTAATGTGTTGGCACCAAAATTTTTCCTGGGATTTACTCATTGAATCATCTCAAGTTTCCAAATGAATGTACAAGTCTAACAACAAAGTGTTGCTCCTAGGCCACTTCTGCCAAGGATCAGTGTTCCATTATCTGACTTTTGTGCTGGAATTAAAGAGTAGTATCTGTTCCTCTCCTTCAGTTGCATTCTTATCATCAGATAAGAGATGGGGGTCCCATAGCATAATGGTTAAAAGACTGGACTGTGGAATGGCAATTAGCGGTTTAAAATTCCAGCCTAGCCATTACATTCACTTTTAGACTAACATCTTTGGGAAAGGTATGAATCTTCTCATCTTCCTTCGCTATGAGTTAAACAGTACCAATACTGGTCTTCTACAAGGATTACTTTGGCATTAAATAACCATGAAGTTTGATATACTATTGAACAAAGGAACCACAAAGAAACCAATCAGATAAGAGATGGCTAAATTTGAGGTGAGCCTGACCCTGCATATTTTAATCCTGTGCCAGAACATTCTACACTGCAGATATTTTTATGATAACACCAGTTACAGAATACACAGATACATTGAATGGTATTTCATTACCAACTGAGCAACTTCACAGAAGAGTATATGTTTATGCATGCACAGTAAAGTTTCCTCTGATTAGTTGCCAAGTCAATCAAGCCCATACATCTAGTTGTTAAGCTATTCAAAATGACTTGATACTTTCTTGACAGATCTTGTATAACATTCACAATAACATATTCATCACAAATTATTGACAGCTCCACTCGGTGTTTATAAGCTTTAAAGATTTTACGGTAATAAATCTTTCTTATCGCCAAAGTCACTTTATTCATGTTTTAAGTGACTTAAATCCTTTAGTGATAAATAGCCCCAAAGCACTTTAGCTAACTTAGTAAGATCTTTATAAAATCTATGGTGAAGTTTGCAATTTTAGAACACAACATAAAGTCATTTACATTTTCATCATGTAAAAATTTAAATAAACAATAAAACTTTACAGTTTACTTGAAAAAGAAAAATACAAGGGAGGGCTGAAAAGTTTTTGACCCTGCTAAGAAAAGAATGATTTAGTACTATGAAACAAAATAATAAACAGGAAATTTTAACAGAACTTTAACAGAAAACATCATTATCATCTTCATCAAATCATGCTAATAAATTGGAGTCCTTTGACTCTCCCTCACCATTTATCCCTATTGTCCATTGCTTCTGGCAAGTCCTGTAGACAATGTTAGGTGTCTATACAGAGCTGATGTATGTAAGAACTGAAAACAGTTCAATGAAATATCCAAACATAAGCTCTGTGCGTGTGTGTTTGCAAATACTAGTTGAATTTAACCATTGAATTTATAATCATACAGATGGTTTTTGCAAATACATTATTCATGTGGAATCATATGCCCCTCCCCACACACACACTTGTGAGGGTGCTGAAAAGTTCTCAGCCCAGCCTATAGCTATGAAACATACATATAATTCCACATATTAATTCTATAGTGCAACACATTTGGTTTGTTTCTCAATTTTCTTAAACCCTTCAATAAAATTTTTTTTAAAAATGCACTATAAAAAATCATCCCCTTTTCAGATGGGCTGAGAATTTTTTAGTATCTCTTCATACCAGTATTCAATGGCTAGATAGATAGATAGATAGATAGATAGATAGATAGATAATGCTACAATAACACGCTAGTATAAATAATAAATGCTCAATTTTTACAAAGTAGTAATGTACATGCAAAGGTCACATTGCTTTCGCAATATACACACCCCTGATGATGGCTCAAGATCAGACAGAAAGAACTAGGGAACCACTTAATCATGGGAGGTTTATTAACCAATTCCAGCTGGATAACATAAAATCAATGCCGCAACTTGAAAGGATAAATAAAAGATGTTTTGACAAAGGATGTCTATATTGTTGAATCAAATATGTATTAAAAAAGGAATGCTGCCCAAATACATACACACACATATGTGTGTGTGTATGCGAGTATATATATATATATATATATATATATATATATATATGTATGTGTGTGTGTGTGTGTGTGTGTGTGTGTGTGTGTGTGTGTGTGTGTGTGTGTGTGTATATATATTTATATGTGTGTTTGTGAGAGTTTCACTCATTGAATCATCCAAAGTTTACAAGTGAATATACAAGATTAGAGCAAAACTTGCAGTATATTTCCTGGGAAAACACCTGTTACAGAATACACTGATACATTTTTGGCAAACAGATGAGAATAAACAATCATTAAAAAAGTTTTTGATAAATCAAAAATACTCAAATACTGACCAGTACAGCAGTATAAAATCTAAAAACAATTATTTTAATTTCATATCTATGTTTGATATGTCTTTTATAAAAAGAAAACAATCATTAGATGAAAATTTTTTCATTTATATTCTATATATATGAGGGTTGGCTGAAGAGTACATAGACTGACCAATGTACATAGAATGTGACCAAATGAGGTTTATGCTGAAACAGTCTACGTTGCAGTCCACACACTTCTTCCATTTGTGTTGTAGTGTTTGGATCTCAACGGCAGATATGATGTCATCATATGAACTTTTCGGTCAACCCTTATACATATATGTGGTGCCTTCAATAAATTTCCAGACTTTTTTTGTACAGGCATTTAAATGAAAGAGGCTGTGACGAAGGTCACTGACACGCTCATACAAGAGGACTTCAATGGGGCCTTCCAGAAGTTGTTGGAATGGTACAACAAGTGCACTGCAGCCGGAGGAGATTATTTCAAAGGAGACTAGAGTTTCATGCGTGTACTATCAATAAAAGTGCCCATACAAAAAAAGTCAGGAAACTTATTTAATGATCCTCATATATATATATATATCATCTTGGTCTCATTACAAAGTGATATTATGCTATCATAATGTATTATGAACTATCTGCAAGTCATTTTTTCTAAACAAACACATAGAAATGTATATAAAGCATTTTGTAAAGTATTAGCAATCCAGTTTCATGATTGAGTAATGATATATTCTATTATCATGGTAATATGGTTTTTATATTTGATGTATAATTAATATTTTGTCAATTTCAAATTGTACGTTGAAATAATCATAATTTTATACATTTTATTTTTGAATTCTATTTTGCATTTTTACTTTTTTTTTTTTACCAGAGGCAAAGATATTACACTCTGATCCTAGTGTCAAGAAGCAACACTTTAATCTTCGACAGAATGCATAGACACTACACTCTGATCCTAGGCAGAATTACCAATGAATAGATACATAATCTCATCATTTCTGATGGTTACGATGCTAGTCTTTAATATTTAATATGTGAGTGTATCACAATATGCAAATATGGCTTAATTAATCTCAGACTTATCACCAGAATAATTTGACTGACAAAAAGATTCAGTTGACTATAGAAATTATACATTTCTTACTCTTCTCTACCAGCTGTGTTTGTCCAGCTGCTTTAAAGCAAAATATTTTTATATGTTCCAGCCTAAATAAAGGTGAATCTATATCTAATTACTGAGTGCTTTTAACAACTTCAATTACAACTAGGTTATTTTTTTTAATGATGTAAATTGCAGAGCAAGGTTATTTATAACATAGGCTGTTTGCTTATCCATTCTATCATACATTTCTTATAAACCATCCATGAAAGAGTAGAGGATTTGGCTGCTCTGAGACAACTTTTAATACCTTAAAGTTATCTTACAATTTATTACAAAACACAATAGTTCTAATATATGAATATGAATTTCATACACTAGATGTATGAGTATTATAGGGATAAAGGTAATATACAGCCCTGTTGGCTGAGCTTCGAATATGTTGACTCTATCCCCTTCCATGGAGTAAGACTCACCCCCACAAAATAGGGCAACTTGGGCATGACACTAAACTGCATCTGGTGGTGAGGCTCCACTTCTAGAGATCTGGCAGAGTGTAAATCATCCCTTCATTACCATTACCTTCAGATCCACTTAGACCTGAAGAGGTAGTACCTGTTAGGGTCCCATTTATGAGTCAAATAGATTTGTTTTACAATTATTCATATTTGATGGGATCATGATCAGAAAAATCTCTTAAAAAACAACTACATAAATGTAAATATGAAATTACAATGAATGCAATTCTCTAACTTCAAGGTATAAAATAACCCAAAACAGGTTGATATTAGCATTGAGAAAAGGTAAAAAGTGCAAGGAGTCAAATTTTGAGTGAAGGTGTAGTGGAGTAATCAGAAGTAATACAAAACAATTTCTTTTTTCTGAGAATAACGCAACCCTCCCCCCCAAAAAAAACAACATCTGTAGCCAGCTATGTAGAGTCAGAATCACTTTCAAGGTAATCCATTGATTGTTGGTATAGAGGAAATGAAGGAAATCTGTACAGAAGAAGAGAATAAAGTTCTGAGAAAGTTTCAAAAACTATTATAAGCACTATCTTGACTTGCATAGTCTTTTGATTAAAAGAGAACCTACTGCTTTTTGCTACGATGTAAGGTACTACCCAAAAATTTGAGGAATTTGATCATGGAAAAAAATACTTATCCAAACACCTAATTTCTACTGTATCCTTAGAATTAATGCTTTGAAGAAGACTATAGAATCAAAGTATAAGAGAACTGCTCACAAATAGTACCAGCAAAGATCTGAACGACATTTGGCTTGTCTGTTTTATGGCATGTCAGCCTTTGTTGGGTAATTTGATGGCAGAGCGAGTCTTACTAATTTTTTTAGCAATTACTGTCTGAGATAACTATTCCTATTTAATAATAATTTTCCAACAATTATATATCTTCAATTAACTCTTCCTACCTAAAACTAATTATCTATATATATAATGTATGTGTGCATATATATATATATATATATATATATATATATATATATATATATATATATATATATATGAGAGTTGTTCAAAAAGTTATAAGTCTCATCCAGAAGAAGTCAGAGAAACAAAACAGTTTTCTACTATTTTTCAATATAGTTCCCCTCTGACATCAATGCACATGGTTCAAAGATGCTCAAGCATTGCAATCCCATCACAAAAGAAAGTGACTTCCAAGTCATCCAAAAATTCCTCCACAGCACATATGACCTCATCATTATTTCCAAAATGGTAACCAAACAAGTAGAATTTGAGTTTAGGAAACAGGAAGAAGTCAGATGGAACCAAGTCTGGTGAGTAATTGTAATGGGGTAGCAATTCAAAGGTTGACTGCTTCAGCTATTACAACTTGTACAGTATGAATGGGCATGTGACTGGAGCAAGAGCACACCTGCTGTCAGCTTCCCTCTGTGTTTTGATTTGATTGCTTCCTTTAGTTGTCTTAATTCTGATGCAAAGTCTTAAGGTTAGCCTGAAAGCAAGTCAGAAGTGTCCTGGAAATGTCAACTTTTTTCAGCTTGTGTTCTGGCATCAGTATTTTTGGGACCCATGTTGCAGACAGTTTGCTCATCCCTAAGATCTCATTCAAAACAGTATGGACTGAACCAGAACTAATGCCTATGGTTTTAGCTATCTGCTGGACAGTAAGACATCTGTTATCTAAAACCATACTGTGAATAGCATCAAATGTGGTTGAGGTTTTTGGATGACTTGACAGAGAGTCATCTTCTGTACTGTCCCTGCCCCATTTGAATTTCAGACCCCACTTCTTTACAGTTGCATAGGGAGGGGAATCCTCAGCAAGTATTGATATTATGTCCTCATAGTTTTCATTTTTGTCATACTTTTTTCCAACAGATACTTTATGACTGCTTGAGCCTCAGTTTTATCCATTTTTAGATTTGTTGTATGCCTATCACCTTTTTATGGGATTCAGCTTTACAAAAAAATTAACACAGAAATCTGAAATAAAATTTCTAGATTCTTAAGTGGTGATAGTGTGTTGCCACAACAACAAAAAATGTTCAGGTATGACTCTTCTCTCTGGTTGAGGCTTAGAACTTTTTGAATGACTTTTGTATGTATGTATGTATGTATGTATAGATAGATAGATAGATAGATAGATAGATAGATAATGTTTTACCAATCATTATTTTATAATTCACCTGTCTGTCCATCCATGCAGCTAAAGCTCTTTTATTTTTCGCATGATTTCAACCAAATTTTCTCAAATTGTTAGACATGGCTGAAAGGATTTTAAACTGTATTAGGTGAATGATTTAAACTTTTTTTTGGTGGAATCTGTCAATAACCCTTTATGTTTTACTGTCTTCTTCACTGTAAAGATTACCCATCTCACAGTACTTATCTACTCTCTTAGTAATCATTACAAAAAGCAAATCTCTCTCTCTCTCTCTCTCTCTCTCTCTCTCTCTCTCTCTCTCTCCATGCCATAAGACTTTCCCACTAAGAAAGAAATCTTAGTGGCTGCCCTGCTTAAAAGATGTTTAGAAACTCCATTTTTTTTGTTAATTTAGGTAAACACTACTCCTCCAAATCTGAAAAATAATAAAAATAAATATCTATTCATTAATTGTTCAAGGTTTTCAAAGGCATCTGAGATCTCCAAACAAACTCTAAACAATGCAGCAACCCATATTAAATAAAGGATAATAACAAATAAAACATCCTTTATGTATGAATCATCATCATCATCATCATCATGTTGGGCCACGGATATCCCTGACCCTCTTACGCCACTTTTCCCTATCATTTAGTGCCTCTGGCAGGTCTTCAGGGCTACATCCCATATCCTCATATAGCTGCTGAATGTATATTCGTGCTGGTCATCCTGCTTTTGCCCGGCCATATGTGGGGGTCCATAGGAGTACATCACTTATGAGCTCATCCCTGCTTCTCCAGCAGTGTTCTGCATGTCTGGTTCGTCTAACTTGGATAGTTTTCGTGATGGGAGGCAGGTGGCCGTATAGTTGGTGCCTTGTGTGGTGTTGCTGCCAGGACTTGTTCAATATTGCTCGCAGCATTCTTGTGTAATTGCCGTCTAGCTTCTTCTCCAGCCGTTTTGTTTGCGTCCATGTAGTGCATCCATACAGTAGTATCGATACGACAGCTGCCTGGAAGAAACTGCATTTCATTTTATCGGTTAGGTCTGATTTCCATATGATCGATAGCCTATTGATAGCTGTCCATGCCTTCGTTAGCCGCGTGTCGATGTCCTTTTCGGTTGATGAGACGTTACTTCCCAGGTAAGTGAATTTGTCTACTAGTTTAAGAGGGGTTCTGTCTAATGTGGAGATGTCACCTATTTGATTATAGCACATATATTCCGTTTTGTGTGCATTGACATGGAGGCCAATGCCTGCAGCTGCTCATTCCAAACTATGCAGTAGTGTTTCGGCTTGCATCTCTTCATCCATCTGTCTATCAGATTTTGGTTATAGACCGCGTTGCAGTGTCAGAGCAGTATGTTGTCGAATTGTCTGGTCTTCCATACTTCTGGGGGAATCTCGTCCAGCCCTGCAGCTTTCCTATTTTTAATTTTTCTGAGAACCGAGTCGAGTTCTTCTTGAGTGAACGGTCCTAGTTTAATGTCCAATTGCTTACTAATTATTCTGGTGATTGGTTCATGCGTTACTTTTGGTGGGTTTCCTAGTAGGTTTTCGAAATGCTGTTTCCACAGTTTTATTCTTTTCTGTTGGTTTGCAGCTTTCAGTTTTGCTTTGACTGCGCTCTTCCTTCTACTCACTTCGTTTATTGTTTGCCAGGTTATCCTAGATTGCCAATCTTCCATTGAGTCTCTAATCTTATCTATCTGATTTTGTATGTATTCTTTCTATTCCTCTATATATATGCCTGCTAATTGATATTGTACCATTTTTAGTTTTCGGGCATTTGTGCTTGTTGGGTTTTTTCGATAGTTTTTGAAGGCTGTTTTCACGAGTGCACGTTTTTCTCTCACCGCTCACGTTTCCCATGGGACTCTATATTTAGTTTTGGGCTTTGTTGGAATACACTTTGCTGCTGCCTTGAGGTGCACATTGACGAAATTCTCATATTCGTCATTTGGGGTATGTTTTTCCGTCTTCTCTTGTAAGGTCTCGAACCTGTTTCTTAATTCTACTACATATTTATCTTTTATATCTCTGTTGTTCAGAAGGGCCCAGTCATAGTGTTTGGTGGTCGCTGTTCGTGTGACGTTTTTTTCATAGGCTTAGTTGTATTTTTGTCGTGACTATTCGGTGATCGGAGGACACACCCTCGAAAGAAGAGTATGCCTCGCAATTGATTGCACTATTTTTCCATTTCTTGTTTATAAGGACGTAGTCTATCTATGCTTTACTATTGTTCGTGTACGTGTAGGTCCATAATTTGCCCTCCCTTTTTTGGTAGTTTGTATTGAGGCATGTTAATCTATTTTCTATCATGAAATCTATTAGATGTTGCCCATTCCTATTTGATGTGTTGTGTAGGCTGTATTTGTTGTTTCTGTTTTTCCCTATTTGGGCATTCAGGTCTCTGCCAATGACTAACAGGTTGTGTTTCGGAATGCTACGCACTAATGAGGATAGCTCATCGTAGAAGGCAACTAGTTCAGTTTCTTCACTAACATTGGTAGAGCTGTAGCAGGAGATGATTGTTGCTCTGGGGTTGCCATTAAACGTAGCTGCCAACATCCTAGGTTGTATTCTCTCGATGCTATTAAGTGTTTTTAATGGTCTAAGTCCTATAAGCATTCGTACCCCTCCTACTACGGCATTGACAGAGTTTTTCCATGCCGATACAGTGGCTAGCATCCATCCATTGCCAGTTTCATGATATCTGATATCTTCGGTGTGCGTGTATCTGTGTTCTTGTATGCATATTATGTCTATCTTATGTTCTATGACCAATGCTGTTAGCTCTGGTAGTTGTCCTATTCTATTTAAGGTTATTATGTTAAATATCGCTATTTGTATTGTTTGTTTGCATTTTAGTAGTTTTTGTTGTTTGAGCTCTGTAGCTGATTTTTCGAACACTGAGGCCAGGGCTCCAACCTCAGCAGGACGCGCCCCTTTTTTACCCGTGCGAATAGTATTATAGCCATTGTATAATTCATATGTAATATGGATAAGTAAAACTAATAAATAATTTCTGACAAATGTTGCATTGCTCACACCAGTAAACAAAAACACTTGTGTGATTATCTTGTTCAAAGTTGGAAAAAGAAGACACAAAAGCCCTACTTGAAGTCTCTCTTTAATTTCTATTATGAAGTCCAAGAGAGATGCATGGCCTAGTGACAGCATATTTGTCATTAAATAGTTATATTTACTTGACACATTTCTTTTAAAACTCAACCCTGAATATAATATCTTGGAACAAGACTCTAGTTCAAACTTTTGAGCAGTTTCTTCTTCACTATCTTCCTGGTAAATGTCTCTTGAATAGTCTTTAAGCCTTGTCACACATGGTTCCATGTGGTGTCACCAACCTTGTCCTCTTATGCTTTTTTTTCATGGTCAAATTGGCATGTAGATCACAACTGCACAGCAGGGAGTCACAAATATAACTTGAAACATCCAGTTGTCTATTCATAACTCATCCTGTTACACCCATATTATTCTTGCTCTTACTAATTCTAGTTGTTTACTTTGCCATAATCATTATTTCTTCAAAGATTTCTGTCTATGCTAGAAATAAAATTCTTAACAAGTCATGCCCAGAATAATGTAATTATTATCAAATATCTAGCCAACTTGAAAATATTTACTTTAGAACAGGGATTCAGAATATTCTTCATGTAATTTAACTTTTCAAGCAATTTACACATCCAGATTTATCCCTTCCCTAAAATAGGTTGAGTCAATGTGGTTAAGCAAACAAACAGTCAATTACCAACTTTATCTATAAAAATAAGCCAGTACTCAGTGTGATAACGAAGTCTCTCTCTCTCTCTATATATATATATATATATATATTCACACACACACACACATGTACATAGATATATGTATATATACATGTATACATACATATAGATAGGTTTTAAAATCATAATACTAATAAAATAAAAAGTAAAAACTAAAGAAGTTCTCAATACTTTTTAAGTAGAACAATATACAATCAATATTACATATAAGATTTAATGATATTCATAAGCATCCTCCCCCATACCTCGGTGTAGTAGGTAGAGAAAAGGA
Organism: Sepioteuthis lessoniana; assembly: GCA_963585895.1. Lineage (NCBI taxonomy): Eukaryota > Metazoa > Mollusca > Cephalopoda > Myopsida > Loliginidae > Sepioteuthis > Sepioteuthis lessoniana. The sequence continues at coordinate 39,843,421 of OY757907.1, read as the reverse complement.
AGCCTTCGGGTCGCTCTTGACTGGTTGTCAACTGTATATCTATATGATATGTATATAATATTTACTCTGTGTGTGTGTGTGTGTGTGTGTGTGTGTGTGTGTGTGTGTGTGTGTGTGTGTGTGTGTGTGTGTGTGTGTTTTATTCAAAAATAAATATTGTTTTTTTAAAAAATAAAAACAGCAGAGCCAAATAATATCAAATAAAACAGTGTTCAATACAAAAATATTATAAAGACAATACAGATAAAGTTGGCGACTGTAGTTGAGGGCGACCAGAAGGCTCCCTTTTCAATAGCTACAACACTAAAATGTACGGGAGGGCGCTACTCCTTTCCCAGGATTGCTTCACTTTACCCTCAATAAATACCTTATATTGCTGAGTGTTAAGCAAGGAGGTATCAAGTACCATTTTTAAAGTCTTTGGTATGACGTAACCTGGGATTGAACCCCGGTCTCCAGGACCATTGGCGAACACTCAACCCTGTAGGCCAATGAGCTGGTTAAAGAAAAACAAATAAAATCACCCAACTCACTGCTCTGTCTTGCAAGTTTAGAGGATTAAGCATGCATATAGCTGTAATTTTATTTTATTTTACTTTTTATTTTTATATTTATAATAATATAAACATAAAAATGAAATAGCCACTCTATGTGTGTTTAATCATTAAAACTGACCTGATGATCAAGAAATTTTCAAATTTTCAAAATTTCTTGATTGTCAAATAAGTTGTAGTGAGTTTGATGATTTTATTTGTTCTTTTTAATGATATTATTGATATATCATCTCTATGACATTTTTGTATTGAATACTGTGGTGTTTCACCTATATGGTCCAATGACCACAAAGGCAAAAAACTGAGAGTCACCAAGCACCACTGACTCTTTGTCTATGCTATCCTAACTCAGATATATATGCTCTATCAATGATACTGAACACTCTTTATTTATAGACATAGCAAACTATATTATCGATATTTATATATATGGTGTAACAGTTATCATTGGAAATAAGCATGGTGACCCCAGTTCAAATCCTGGATTAGGCTGTTTGCATTTAACATAGCACTAATACCACACTATTCTCCCTTCAGTTATGGGTTAACAGTAGGGAAGAATGGGTTCTTTAACCCTAGTATAGCAATCAGTCTAGGAGAAGGAAAACTTTGAACTCAAACCTGTTAAACTCCACTTAAAAAACCTACTTTGGTTTGTTTTGGTTTGGTTTTCTGACATATCAACCATTTTTAGCTATTTAATGCCAAATCCTGTTTTTACATATATATTGAATATATGATTTGTAAACATATTTTGTACTCACATAGTTGAAAGTTCAAACAGTTCTATTTCTAATGATTTGATTTTGAAAAAGTCAACAAAGTTGAATGGTTCCAAGTATTGCTATGTATCACTAACAATTCAATTAAACATTAATCATTTGTTTATACACAGTTGAACGATCAAACAGATCTATTTCTAATGATTCAATTTCTCATAAGTCATTTGTTTGCACTCAGTTTAAATGTCAAACAGTTCTATTTGACCCATAGATAGGTGCTACCACTCCAGGCCAGAGTGAACCGAGGAGCAATGGCAATGAAGGGGTACACTGCATTCCCCAAAGCACCAGCATCAGATTGTTTAATGACATATCCAGGACAAAGCTTCACCAACAGATTGTTTAATGTCACATCCAAGACATAGCTTCACCATCAGATTGTTTAATATCATATCCAAGACACATACTGGAAGTGGGGTGAGGTCTTACTCCTCTGCAGAGATGCAGTCAGTGTATTCTACAGCCCAAGTCAACTAGGCTAAAAACTGACTTTGTGTCACATCCTACTCATGCAGAGGGGTTAGTAACTATATATATATGAACAAGCTTATCAATGCCAGGGGTACTAGCAGAGAGTGAACAATGTAGGTCAGACTTCATATTAGCCTGGTTTCATGTTTTAGACTTGATGATAAGCAGAAATGAAAAGCCAAACTTATGTAGATCAGTTCAGGAAAGCAAGATAAGGATTTTCAATGCTACTCAGTCATGAGCTAGTATCCATGCACACTGATACCCCCCCAAAAAAAACTTTAGACTAGCAAACACCAAACTCATTCTTTGCTGAAGAATCCCACATCAGCTCCAGAAACTCTCTTTGGAGGTCTTTAGGGAAATCATATCCAAATTGCACATGAATCAGTGCATTGTAAACCACAGTGAAATGTCAGGAAAATCTGAATCAGGTCGAGTCATGCTGAAAACATTGGTTCCTGCCAGATCACTGAAGTAGTCACCCATCTAAGAACTAAGAATACTTAATTCTTAAGTGGATAACCATAGCAAGTACTTTAAGCAACCAGACTTGTATATCAAACTAAGTAAATGACAAGTTCCTCATCAAAAAAATACGATTCTAATTTAACCTTTAAGAATTTCAAGATAGACAATCATATCTTGCTTCAACAGCAATAGAATAAAATAAAATTTTAAGTATTCTATTATATTCAATCATTTGAAATGATAAAAATATAAGTTTAGTAATCAGGATATCTGGTTGCTACTTTATATATGCTAAAAATTACTACTTATAACCCAAAAAATACTTCATGAGGTAAATTTACCCCAGCTTAAGAAATATTACTTCAGAGAAGTGCTTCTCTTTTCTTGTAAAAAAATTAATAATTTCATTGTATGAGTGTGTGTGTGTGTTTATGTGTGTGTTTTACTTCTCTTGACAAAAGGGGGTGTCCTCGTGGTGTAATGGTTAAAGTGATGGACAGCGGAATTGTAGTACGCGAGTTCATACTCCAGTCGCGTTATTATGTTCACTTTCTGGCAAATACCCTTGGGAAAGGTATGAACCCCCTTACCCTCCCAGCTATGGGTTAAATAGTACCACTACTGTTCTTCTAGGAGAATGGCTTTGACATTAAATAACCTAAAAAGAGTTGATATGCCATTAAACAAATAAACCAAACCAAACCAAACCTTCTCTTGACAAAAAGTATTATGGATTTCACTGTGTAGAGAAAAATTTTCTTTATTTTAAATGAAACTCAGAAATTATCATTTACTTGATCTAACCAAGAACTCAACTACAGAACCTCTAAACTCCAGGTCGACACCTTAAACAGTCAAACTGAAGCTCTAATCATTATTGTTATGTTAATCTTTTCAACATTGGCTGGCTGACATCTAATAATCAACCACCATATTGTCTCTAGGAGCACAATATCAATATTAATATTTTATCAGTTGGCAAAATCAGGAGAGAGCAGAAAGGTTTGCAAACTGACTATAAAAAAGAATCAAGGAAAATAAATTGGATTAATAAATAAGCTGGTTAATATCTTTTCTGAGGGACAACATATCAATAATCTTAATGAGCACATTATAAAGCAACAGAATATTGCCATTTCTTTGAGCACACACCACACACATACACACATTAGTATATATATACATGTGTGTGTGAGGATATATAAATATACATGAATATGTTCTTGATAGTTAATTGTATCTATATATATCTAATAATTATAAATGGGCACTAAAAATTTCTCAACCTAACAAAGAAAGAAATTACATTTTTATTTTAAATTTTAATTTTTTGACAATTTTTAAAAGACCAAAGAAACTTTAAAAATGATTGCAAAGTGTGTCAAGCTGTGAAATAAATATGTGATATAATATATATATTTTATGGTTCTAGATCATTCTCTTTTTGGTCTGGCTGAGAACTTTACACCAACCCCTCATATATATATAATTGTGTGTGTGTGTGTGTGTGTGTGTGTGTGTGTGTGTGTGTGTGTGTGTGTGTGTATTTTTGTGTGTGAGTAAATGTAGGTACAGATGAATAATATACTTTAGAAAGTAGTTTGTATGATTTTAGATTTAATGATTGAATTTAACTTGTATTCCCTTCAGAGGAATAAGACTCTCTCCCCAAAATGAGTGTTCTAAGTGTGGCATCAAACTACATCTGGTTATGTGGCTTCAGTTTTGGATCTCTAGGTATTGAGGACAACCACTTCATGACCATTACTCCCAGATCCATTCTAACCCAGAATGGTAGTACCCGCTAAGGTTTTATTTATTGGTCAAATAAATCAGGTTAAAAACTATTAGTGTTGGTCAGGAATATGTGAAGCTCTATGATTGAAAAAACAAAATTGTAGTCTACTACTGCTGGGTCATGACAAACAACAAGGAACATGTATATATAAAAATATAATCTTATATTTTTATTTTTCAACAGTGACACTTGTGTGGAACAGGAGAATAATCATATAGAGAGTTCATGCACACAAAGGAGCTGTTTGGAGTTGGAACAGCCAGCAGGAACTGACTTCAGTCAAAATTCTAGACCTTACATAGTCTTAAAACTCCCACACAACCCACACACAATGCTTGTTTTTCATTGGTCACTGCTTACACCTACACATTGCTTGCTTTTCATTGGTCACAGCTAACACCCTTGCATTGTGTGTTTTTCATTGGTCATGGCTTACACCCAAGCAATGCTTGTTTTTCATTGGCTATGGTTTACATTTTTGACAATGCTTGTTCTCCATTGGTCACAGCTTACATCCACCCATTGCTTGTTTTCTGGTAATCAATTTGTTGATTTTATCTACAGCTGGATAAATCTGTCAACATCTGTCAGCTTCATCACAGGTCAAGGTGATATATTTCAAAATTAAGAAAATTGCTATGGAAGATTGAAATATAGTTCTGATTACAAATGAATATTTACAAATGAATGAGATTTCAACATTAAATGGTACATAAAAAGTTGAGATGCCATTAAAGAAATTCACTAATTTGTTTGCCCAGTCAGCTGGGGCTGTAGAATACACTGACTGGACCTCTGCAGAGGGGTAAGACCCCCCTCCAATGAGTGTCCTGATATGACACTAAACAGTCTGATGGTGAGGTCCCAGTAATGCCGGGGCTTTGGGGAATACGAAGCACCCCTTCATTGCCATTGCTCCCAGGTCCACTCTGGCCTGGCATGGTGGCACCTGATAAGGCCCTATCTATAAGTTAAATAGAACTAATGGCATACTTATGCTAAACTGAATTGTTTGATTAAATTGAATAGCTTGAAATAGAAATGTTTTTGACAATTAAACTGTACTTACATTTAAACTGCATGCTTATGCTAAACTGAATTATTTGAAATAGAACTGTTTTTTGACATTGAAAATGTATTTACACTAAACTGAATTGTTTAACATAGAATGTTTTTGACAATCAACTGTGTTTAATCAAAATCTGAACTTATACTAAACTGAATTAGCTTTGCTTGACTAAACTGAATAGCTAGAAATAGAAATGTTTTTCATAATTAAACTGTACTTACATTTAAACGGCGTACTTATGCTAAACTGAATTGTTTGAAATTGAACTGTTTTTGACATTAAAACTGTACTTACACTAAACTGAATTGTTATATATAACTGCTTCAATAGTTTGAAATAGAAATGTTTTTGACAATTAAACTGTGTACTTATGCTAAACTGAATTGTTTGAAATAGAACTGATTATTTATATAAAAATGGATTTGGTAATAAATAACCCAGAAAGGTTGATATGCCATAAAACCCAACCAACCCAACCCACACTAATTTGTATTCACCAATACACAGAGAGCATGTAATCCAGGTTAAAAGCAGAACAAGGGTAACCCAAAACCAAATGTTTTAGACCTTATTTTTCTGTTTTTCTCATTTTTCCAATGATATCTGCATTGGTAAAATAAGGTCTAAAAAAGATTGGCCTCAGTACATACATATACAGATATAGATATTTCAGTTTAAGTTTTTAAAGATTTCCATTTCTTTTTTATTATCTGGTGATTTGCATACTTTGTACTTTGACAGTTATTTCAATATCTTGCATTCATTTTGAATTCTCTCAAGTGAGAAATGCTTTCATGGTATTTACAACAGTAATGATTAATTGGAGACATATCACATATTTGTATTATTAGTGATACACCACACATAGTGTTGTGATGCTGACCAAAGAAAGACAAAAGACAAAGGAACACAAAAGGTTTGATAGGAAAACATATATATTCAAATAACAGAAACAAGATACAAGTGAACCTGGTTAAACAGTAGTTAGTTGGTAGAAAGTTGAGAGTCCAGTGTGGTAGTCACTATCCATCCACTACGCAAATGGTATCACATGTGATTGTGTCATGCTGATTGGTCCACTCCGTCTGATGCTCTCATTGACATGTATTTATGGAGAAGGGCAAGCCCATTATGTAGGAAATACAAAACATAGTATAGACTAACAGATTACTACTAGTGTGCTTGGTTTGCATTGAGTGCACCATGCTTCTGCTTTTATGCTGCAACTAAGATTAGTAAAATTTGAATCATTAGTATTTACCCAACTCTTCCACCAGTAGCAGAAAGTGACACAAGGTCAATTTCTAAGTAAAGTAAAGCTAGTTTGAATTCAAAGTTTTCCTTCTCCCAGATTTGTTTCCTGACCAAGGCTATAGAATCCAGACTACCCAACTATTTAGCTAATGGAGAAGAGATGGATACATATCTGTTGTATCATGGTAAGGAAACGATACACAGTGAAACAGTTAATTGTTTATTAGCTTAAGTGGTACAGTCTGACTAGTATTATAAGCCTCACACTGTTTGTGTTACGTCCCAAGTTGGTTTTCTACTGACTGACATCCTTCAGAGCTCTTCTGTCTCAGCTTCTTTCTGTCTGCTGTGTTTGAGAAACATGGCGTCTTTTATACTTCTGCGATACCAGAAGTCACGTGGTATGAGCCACTATACAACAATAACATTCCCAAAGGCCTTAGTGCAAAGTGAAATGCAAACAGCCTCATCAAGGATTTGAACTTTGGTTATTGATTCCATTCCCTATAATGATAAGCATAATACTAGATGTGCCTCCAGCATATTGAAACTATTTGTAGTCAACTTGATTTGAGCAACACAAAATCCCACCAACTTACAAAGTATAAACTTTCCAATTGTGAACTTAATAAACTTCTTTGAATACTAAGTAGATCTTGCAAACAGAATAGACAAGTTTGGCAAGGTTTTTTTTACCTCATTGATTTAAAGAGTTTTTGAGATTTTAAGGAAATGTCACATGGAGGCAATTATAGTGTCATTGGGTACTTATCATCCAACGTTAGAAACTGTTACAAAAATTATCAGTATTAGGTTTTTAGAGTTGTAAAAGTTATTATTAGATATTTCATTTAGAGTGATGGTTAATACAAAATGTATTAAAACTAAATTAAATGGCTTCCCAGAGAACGTTCACGAATAGGAATATTTAACTATAACATTTTTGGTTTAGTTTCTTTGTTTTAATGGCATATCAACCTTTGTAGGTTATTTAATGCCAAAGCCATCCTTCCAGAAGAACAGTTGAGGTACTATTTAACCAACAGCTGGAAGAATAAAGGGGTTCATACCTTTTCCAAGGTATTTGTCCAAAAGTGAATGTAATGGCATGGCTGGAGTTCAAACTCGCTTACTATGATTCTACAGTCCAGCACTTTAACCATTACACCACAAAGACTCGCCACAATAACATTTTTGTTGTAGTATATGACACATGGTCAGTTAACAAGGAGGACCTTGTAAAATAGTCCCAATCCTCACAATCAGCATCACAAAGTTCAAACTTGCTCTGCTGATCTTGCTACATATCACCCAAAGATAAAAACAACTGCTGAAGAAGATCCCATACTATAATTCCAACCTTGCAAATATGTTGTCCTTTTTCATGACTTATTTGTATATCTACCACAGAGCTGGCAATGAAGAAAATATGTTGAGTCCTCTTTCACTACTTATTCCTATATCCACCATAGAACTGGTTAAAGAGAAAACTTGGTTTTGACCTCACTCTACATCACATTTATGTAGTCAAAAAATTTTTTACTTTATATCAAAGTATCTATGCCAGAAATGTTGTGTTATGAAATTTTGATATAAGTTGCTGGGGACAAAGATGAGATGAAGAGATGATGATGATGAATTCATAAGAAAGGAAAAAGTTAAATATATGGGCCAAGAAAAATACCACTCAATTTATTTGTGTATTTCAACCTCCCTCCTCTACTCTGTTCTCAAATGAAAAAGATGTAGAGTGGTATTTTTTTAGTTAATGAAGGAATTGCTTGTACTTCAATCAATTGGAGCCTATGCTAATCAGGAGGTTGGTCTTACAAGCTTCTAAATTTAAGATCCTTTCTTGTCCTCTGCCAGTCACTAACTGACTGATTGACCCTTTTAAAAATTCCCATCTCTTAGGCACTTGGCCCTTTGTTATTGGTCACCAGTTTCATGAGTGGGGAGAGGCAGCTACTAGATTACATAAATAACTGATGACCTTCAGTGACTCCAAATAACTTTAGTATTCAAAATCACATTTTTTTCAGTCAAGTCAGTATCCATAAAAACTCAGGGTCCAGGGATTTTTCCATTTGACCAAGATCCTTGGTCAAAAAAATAATAATAATAACCCCACATAAACTTCAGCAAAATAGTATATTGCATACAGTTGTTATTTACTAAGCTTTGCTTAATTTGATACACAGGCCTTAAATTGCTCACAGTACAAAGTGGTCATCCATCTTAGTACTGAAAAGGTATGTTGCTTCTTAATTTAATTAATCTTGCTGGAACTATTGTTTTATATGTGAGTCTCCAGGGTATGACATCAAACAACATCTGGTGGTAAGGCTTTTCTTCCGGAGCTTTGGATAGTATGGAGTACTCCTTCACAGCCATTACTCCCAGTTTACTCCATGAGATGATGTTCTCACTTTTACAAACAGTTGACATTAGACAGTTTGAAACAACCAAGTTACTGTAGTATAGATAATCATCTTATAACTAATTTCCTCTTTATAAACAACTAATTACCTGTTGGCAAGTAGATAGATAAATAATAAAAAGCACTTTTCTAAAAGAGTGAATCACTAATCACTCCATTATCAACATATGAGTTTGACCAGAATTTTGTCTCTTGTTATATTTTCCCATTCTGTATTATTTCTATTGAAAAGGGCTAAAGAAATAATTGATCCTATTTTGGTCAGCAAAAGCCTAACAAATTCTCTATAGCTGAAGAGATACAGGAAAAATCAATTAGTGTCTTGTTCTGTGCTTACAATACATCATAAATGATAGGTCAGATCAATGACTGTTTTTTTCCAGCTGGTACCATATAACTCAGTATGTCCTGTCATATGTTACTTGGAGAAGAGATGGGCACAACTAATCAACCTTACTTAGAGATGGCATGAAGTGGAATTATTGTCACACAGCACTTTGATGATCTGATTATGGAAAATGTCTATATCCACATTATAAATAAAATAGCAACTTTTATAATTTTACATTATTCTTATTTAATTCTGGATATCATAGACTTCGGTACCTATAATATTAATAAAATAACACATGAATGCATGTATTTGAATGGTATGACTAGTTATCACCTTTCAATTGTGAAGAAAGAAAAGGTAGAAAAAGGACACATGATACACATCAGAGAGGAAAAGAAAACAAATCTAATAAGAAAGAAAGAAAGAAAGATGGGAAGAGAGAAAATAAGGGAAGTGATAATACTATACAGTAGATGCTTATTGTCTACTTCAATGGAATGGGAAGAAGAAAGGAAGGGAAAAAAAAAGAAAAGAGAAGATAAAGAGAAAGAAAGAGAAAAGATAGTGCGATAGAGAGAAATGAATAAAAGAAATGATGAACACTTATTTTGAAAATTTATTTTGGAAGTTTGTTTTTAAACCAAAAAAAAAATGACATGTTAAGTCAACAAATTATTCACTTTTAATAAAATTTTCAACACTTATTCATTAAAACATGAAAATAAATCTGAAATGGTCTAATTATCTTTATTTATTTGCAAGGAAGTGAATAATGATTAATACTAAATAAAGACTGATAATCTATAGAATAATTGTCTTGAAAATTATGATAAAAAGACTCAATTTTCAAAAATCTAATAAAGTTTTCTTTGTAAATTTCTTTGTTAATATATGATAGTAGGCTGAAAAGTTCATAAGCTGAAAAATTCATCTGATGATGTCATATCAGCTGTTGATGACTTTTGCAATCAGTGGAATGAAATCACGGAAACACCTACAGAAGAAGTGTGAAGATCATAAGAGAGACTATGTCGAAAAATAAACCTCATTTGGTTACATTCAATGAGAGTATCTTGGTTAGCCTATGAACTTTTCAGCCAACCCTTGTATGTAACAAAATAATTAAAAAAAAATTTTAGAAAGTGGAATTTCAACAGATACTGCTGATCATCATAAAAATGTTTGCTGAAATATATACATAACACTAGAAAACCACAACTTCCATTTGTCTGGTACATTTTTTATGACATAACTATGTGTCCAGAAGTAACTTTCTTGCAGTACCTGTGGAAATTCCAGTTTCTATTAGTTTGTTTTTTTATCTAGATGTATAAGATTATAGATCTTCATACCATTATTTCATCACTAGCAAAAATATACACCCTCAAGACATAGGTATTTAAGTTTTAATTTAATAAAATATATTAAATTAGAAAGATCAATGAAACTCAATAAGAATGCATATAAAAAGATTACACATATTTTTATTTTATTTTAATTGATTTCTACATAGAATTATACATAGTATTGGTTTAAATGCATTTGAGAATAAAACAATAACATTAAAAATCAATAACACTAAGTAATCGCTTATTAAACACAGTCTTTTTAAAACTAGTATGCAGATTATCCACACCATACACTATGTAAACTTTTATCTCTTAGTAATCTATAATGCACATTGCAATATTTTTAAATGCATTAATAACATGGGCTGTTTTGAGGCAAATCTAAATCAGCTAGACATTGATAAAGTTACCATCAATAAATACGATGCTAATAAAGATTAAATAATGATCATTTAATAATCATTGTGAATATAATGTAAATAACTAAGGGAATTGTGATGTTAGTCGTGAGGTAGTTTTGGTGACAGACACATAATCTCCATTATAATAAGTTGGCGACCGTAGTCAAGGGTGACCAGAAGGCTCTCTTTTCAATAGCTACTACACCAAGGTGTAGGGGAGGGCACTACTTCTTTCCCTGGATTGCTCCACTTTACCCTTGATACGTACCTTATATTGCTGAGTGTTAAGCAAGGAGGTATCAAGTACCATTTTTAAAGACTTTGGTATGATGCGACCTGGGATTGAACCCAGGTCTTCCAGACCACTGGCGAACACTCTACCCACAAGGAAAATGTAAAAATGTTACAGAGTTTTATGATAATGAGCTCAACAATGGATGAAAGTTATTGAAAATTAGGACTTAAGATTTATATTATTAATTAAAAAAACAATAAAGCTTAAACTTAACCAAAAATATTCAAAGACCATTTGATGAAATCAGAATGTTTTGTTTTCTTTATTTATTTATTTATTTATTTATTCATTTGTTTCTTTTGGTGTAACTATTTTTTTGTTTGAACATTAAAAAACTCAAGTATACTCTAAATTAAATAAAATGGCTTTTAAGATATTTTTCAAATTTAATCTTTTATACACAATATTTTTTTCACTAAGTAAAGGAGAATAAAATACATTTAAAAAATCTTCCAAATTGCTTCTTTTACTCATGTTGGTATCATAAATCTTGTACAAATTATCAAAAATGGTGGTATCATAAATGTTGGGATCATAAATTTTTATACACTATAATTTTCTTTTCACAAACAATCTAAGTAAAGGAGAATAAAGGGCATAAGAAAACTATATTTAAATTCAATATAAGATTTATAGGTAACTCTGCTAATATGCACTTGGGTTAAATGTTTCAGAATATATACACACACACACACACACACACACACACACACACACACATAATATTTCAACAAAAGGATAGGAATTAAAACAGTGTAACAACTCATGACTCTGAATTTCTTGTTGCTAATTCTCAGGTGAACTAGTATTTGACATATCTTATGTCTACTGAATTCAACTGAATAAATAAGTAATCTTTGAATCATGTGACTATTACGTGGTTGACATACTAAATCATGTGGCTCCATCTGGCACCAAATTACAAAGTAAATATTTACTTTCATGGACATTTAGCTACCAACTTGATCTTTTATTTAGCAAATTACTGACACTCAGAAAACTTTTGATGTCATATTCTACTTTTTTCAGATCACTTTCTACAGTGTAGTGAGTTCAGTTCATGCTTACAGCTTTGTAACAAATCTAAGCTACATTTTTGGGCACCTCGTCATGGTTTAATAGTTAGCAAACTAGACTCACAGATCAATTACATTCATTCATCCAACAAACTCATAATAAGCGAATATGAACAAATAGGTGCAAGGAGGGCTATAAAACCGAAATAAATGTGATTTTTTGTCTAAGAATGGTTAATTGAAAGGAATTCGTTTTAACGATGAATTTGCCGACTTGGTGTCTGTTCTCGGTTTTTATGCATTCAGTAAGAGACTTTAAAATGTCTTATAAAATGTTTTATATAAAAGAACATATGTTCCAGTTTCATTAGACAGACAATAAGCCAGAGACATGCCTACGTGTCGTCGTGCATGTAACACACGTTTAATATGATTCTGAGGTTTCTATGAGATTACGTCAAGCTTGAAAAAAAATACATCCCTCTCGGCAGCTGTAGAAAGATCCAAGAAGGCGAAGAGAAAAAATAGGCTGTAGTGGGCGGCAATGTGTCATCAAAGCCAAGAGAGTTTTTTTTGTTTTTGTTTTTGTTTTTTATCTATTGAAAATCTCTATGGCAAAATCGATATCGTGGACATTTAAATCACATATATATTTTACAAAGAATAAAATTAACCTAAGAGTTAAGAAAAACACGATTTTATTTTATTTCATGGTCTAAAGCCAGAGTTAAACGTTTGAAAGTTTGTTTGTTTCTTGGAGACATGGAGTGGAAATACTACACACCAGCTCGATCACACCGCATACATCTACAAGGGGCAAAGTTGTAGGTAGGCATGGACACTGATTTAGAGTAAGATCAGTTGTTTTAAATTTGCAGAAGGCTTAACCAAAGAGGCGCTCGTGGAGCAATGGTTATCGTTTTAGAAAATGGTCTTGAAAAGCAGAGTTCAAATCCTGAACGAGGTTATTTACGTTTCATTTCACGCTAATATCCTTAGGAAAGGCATGAATCCATCAAATCAACTCCCTACCCCTAGCAATAATCAAATAGTAGGACAGACTGTGCTCTTCCAACTGGTCTTGGAGAAGGAAAAATTCTGAAGTCAAACTCAAAGGAGTATTAATCGGAAATCTGTGTCACGCTGGTGTTTTATTCTTCAGTAATTAGCTCACCAAAAAAGAGTAAATGGTTGTAGGCGTAATCAACTGTGTACACAGTACTCTGTGTGTGTGTGTGTGTGTGTGTGTGTGTGTGTGTGTGGCTATCGCAAATGCTTTGGAAAAATCCTGACAGCTATCAAAAATAGTGACTCATCCCGTCCACATGCCAACTGTTCTTTCTTCACAGGCCAACTTGTTGACTAACTGGCTATCGTCTTCACTGCTCTAAGACCCCTTTTCTACTGATCCTCGTCTTCACTGACCTCGTGGTGCCTTCTAACTGACCAATTCTCTTGGTTCTTCTAACTCACACTTCCGTCTAGGGTCTTCACACTTTTGCGCCAGGATCAAATCAACTGAATCCAGTTGATGGGTCACACTTCGGCCGGCCGTGTTATCAACGGCACGGATCTAGTCGGTGTGTCTCGTCTCTAGACATACCACAAGCTTCAAGGGACCGTCCCCCCAGGCTTTAACCCTTCTTGGAGGGGTTAAGTTTATCTCCTAGCGCTTGTGGCGCCCTTTTTTAGGGGAATGCTGACGGGGCTCGAGACATTTTTGGAGTCGCCGGGCGCGTCTGGGCGATGGCTCTGAGCCCGAACCCACCCTAAAAAGGCTTTGTACCACACTCGTCTGGTTGATGGGACGGAGGACCAATATCGTAATCTACACAAAGAAATCTCTCGGACAGAGAGATGACGAGACACTGAAAATAAAGTCCCTGTGATTCAGATATCTATCCAAAATCACAGACAAAAAGACACACTCACATACATCCATATATATATATATATACACACACACACACACACACACACATGAATGCACATTATTGTGTCACAGAGTGATTCCCATCTTTAACTGAGATGTTGGACACTCAAACATGATCTTCGTCCGTGAATTAGAACCTAGAAAATGTCTGTAATATGTGAAAGGCTTCGACATAATCAGCTGATTAGCGTGTAGTATGCCACAGGCACAGCTATGCGTCTGGACTGAAGCATACCTACGGACATAAGAAACTTAGTCTTCTCCCTAAAGTATGTGGTATTAGACAGCTAAAAGCGCACCCTTTTTCAAAGTCCCCGAATGTGTAACTCATTATGTCACCTCTTATGGCATTCTGGTGTAATACTAACTCACCCAAAAAGTTTGGTTGGTTTTACACATGATTGCATTACTATAAACAAATCAATTGTGAAGGTAGTTAACATCTTTGACTGAGTTTTTGGGCTTATATGTTATTTTTGCCTTTTTGATGTATCATCGGAAAAACATGATGAGGAAACAAATGAAATAGCAAATATATATGATAAAGATATATTGAAATACATTTAACAGAATAAGAGAGTATGATTAAAGAGAATACATATACATTTTTTACAATATGTACGAATGATATACAAATATAGGCTTTGGTGGGTAGAGTGTTCGCCAATGGACCGAGAGATCTAGGTTCAATCCCAGGTCGCGTCATACCAAAGACTTTAAAAATGGTACTTGATACCTCCTTGCTTAACACTCAGCAATATAAGGTATCTTTCAATGGTAAAGTGGAGCAATCCTGGGAAAGGAGTAGTGTCCTCCCCTACACCTCGGTGTAGTAGCTATTGAAAGGGGGAGCCTTCTGGTCGCCCTCGACTACGGTCGCCAACTTTACTTACTTATAAGTAGTGACCCAAGATTAGCAATTACTCAATCGGTAAATTTGGCATTATGTTAGTAAATATAAGAAAAATGGAAGTACTACAATAATTTATACAAATTATCAAGTTTACAAGAAGTTTTCTAGGAATATGAAAACGAGAAAAATGTTTGTCTTGAAACGGATTTTTAATCCCCGGATATACGTATGTGATAAGAACTACACTTTGCCATGACTAGCACAAGAGGGAAGGAACCGATATCCCACCAAGTCAAGATTTCACACAAGCTCCTTTTCTAGTAGGAAGCCACGCACGAATCGACTCATGCGTGGCTATTCTAAAATATGCTTGATTCTGTCAGCAGTTTCCTTTTGGAGCACTTCCGGCGCCAATCAATAAACTCAGCCCAGCAGATACTGCTTGTGTTATATAGTTATTTACACGTTCATTCAGCATCACAACGACACCATAATTAAGACGCATGAAGGAAGGAAGACGCAAGAAGAATTAAGATGCAGGAAGGAAGACGCATGAAGACTTCTTTAGCAACATATTTACCTCTCACTTTATTGCAAGGGTTCGAAAGGGTTGTTGAAGGTTTGCATGTGAGAGGATGCTGGAGACCGAACATAAACTTCATATTTTGACCCCACTGTTATGACCGTCACGTTGTGTCTTTATTGTTCTCCTGATGTTGAGGTCTACTCCATCGGGGCTTTCCGAGGGCCCCCGAGGTCGGGTGTGGCCTTCCCTACCACATCTGGTCTCTAACCCTCTGGGAGTCTGCTGGCAACTGCATCGGGGGTTTCCGAGGTCCCCGAGGTCGGGTGTGGCCTTCCCTACCACATCTGGTCTCTACTGTCTGGAAGTCTGCTGGCAACTGCTCTGGGACCCAAACTCAACTGAGTTAAATAATAACTCAACGCCCACACGATCGCCTACTGGATCTTTGAATCGGATGTTTAATCGTCATCAAGCGGAAATAACTGTCATGCAGTTCAGAGGTTACTCTCTTCCGGTGCATGACTGTAATGGCACAATGAGACCTTCACCTTGTCCCATCTCATAAGCCTTAATCCGCCCACGCGATCTTTTTCGATTACTGGCCGTTGGAATGTGTCACTTCCTTCCGGTGTATTACCTTGGAATAGTATTTTTGGGCCGGGTCGAAGGTCAAAATATAACACTTGGTGAAAAGGCCCCTGGAACCACTTCCTTCCCTTTTATAATGAGCATACAAACGTAATAAGTAAACTTGATCCTATTCGCCAAATTTGTACTCCAGGTTTTAAATTTTAAGATTTTTTCTTTGTTTTTTAATTGGTATAGTCCTATAAAAGATCCGATCTAAAAGTAACTTTTGGATAGATATCTGTGTATTTTATCTAGAAACTACGCAAGTCTCATTGTTCTGCACTCCGTGGAAAATGTATAAAATATCATTTAATCCTTTTATGAACACAGTCAGGCAATGGTTATATTTGAGGCACAACAGATACCGCTACCGAATCGAGCGCAAGACTTTACATGTATGAAATATTCAATAGTTCAATTAGATACGACAAAACCGTGAAAAAGTAGAGAATGATACATTGATTAATACATTAATAATTAAATTACAAATAAGTATAAAAGAAAGGCTAGTGACGAAACAAATAAATGATTAGTTTAAAATGGCGAGGTCATTTTCAGTCCGTGAAACAAGTAATTATGGGCTTTACCTCAATATCTCATTATAAACAGCCAAGAAAAGGAGTGGCCAACCTTTCATCTTCTTGGGCGTCTCTTGTGTAATGGTTAGGAAGCTAGGTTAACAGACCATTGTTAGCGAGTTCGATTTTCACCTGGTACCCCATTCATCAGACATTGTACTAAACTAAGATTAACAAATGACAACTTTTCATATTCTATGAGTCAATATTTCTACGTAAGAGTTTAGATGTTCTATACAATTCTTGTACTCCAGTCAATTCTGGTAAAAAAAATTTTGCATAATGTATTTAGCATTTTGATAGAATTTGTTAATTTAATATTATCCTAAAAAAATGGTGAGCATTACTTTCTTTGATGAGACTTTTGAATCAGTTTTGATTTCAACATAATCTTAGAGTTTAGAGTTAAATTAGTTAGAAGAAACGACAGAAAATTTCTTAAATTTTCATAAGTCAATCACGACCTTCCAAGCAGAAGCATCGTTATCAGAGGCACACTTAACGTAACGATTATAGTCGTAGGAAATGGAATCGGTGGCCCCAGTTCAAATCTTGAACGAGGCGGTTTCACTTCGCGCTAATGCTCTTAGTAAAGACATGAATCAATCTGTTCTCTCTCCCCTCCACACACACACAAGCTCTGGTTAAAAATTAAAACTAATTGGGCTGTTAAGCCTTAATTAGGCAACCAGTCTACAAGAAAGAAAACTATGAACCCCAAACCAGCTTTACTCCGCTTAAAAATTGACCTTGAATCACATCTTGCCCGTGACTGAAAAGTTAAGTAAATACATACAATACGAAGCTAATGGGTTCACGGATCGTCTAGTCTGCTATAAATTTACACTATATCCTTTGCATCTAAATTCCACCGGAAATGTTAACCTCACAGCTTCTCTATTTTTTCTTTCTACAGCTAGCTCTTCATATTTTAAGTCCTTCCGAGGGTTTGCTTCCGGGTGGGAATGTTCTTCCCAAGGGACCGAAAGCTAGTTAAAAAAAACACTTTTGTAGTCACCACCGACTCAGATAACTATGAGGTTGTTGCGTATTTCGTTTGTAACTAATAGTAACACCGGCCTCTCTCCTTTTTTGATTTATTTTTTACTTTACTTCATCACATCTTCAGTCTTCCACATGCTTGAATTACATGGTCACTTGGCTGCTTTTCTTATGTGTTACTGTAAGCTCATAATAACGAACCTCGTTATAGCGAACTTAAATGAACTCGTAGATCCATCTGAAATGACTTCGGAAATTCTGTAAACTTAACTAATAATGAATACCTCGATATAACGAACGCTCATATAACGAATTTCAGCTTAAACGAACTCCTTCATTTCACCTAACTGACTTCAGATTTACCAAACGAAATTCAATAAATTTGGCGAGTACATGGACTATAATGAACTTTCTTTTTACTTAACAACCGAGTTGCACGCCAAGATTAATGAAACACAATTGTGCGAAAGAATTCTGGCACGAACATTTGTGTTTACTGCTGTAGGTCCACTGACATCAATAGTGTTTATTTGACCCTAATACTGAATGAACTGACCTACATGCCACGCACATTAAATTTGGTCTGTGAAATATTAGTAGAAGTATAATTTGATGTTTGAATATCTTTTCATGAATTAAATTCGAAATAACATCAGTTTACATAGTAAAAGATAGTCGTTGTGACAAATAAAATCTATGAAGAGTGAATGAAAGTGAAAAAGGTCAAAAAAAAGTTTCTAGTACTGCTGGAGAAGTAAGGAAGAACTCATTAGTGACGTTCTTCTATGAACCCCTATACATTTGACGCGCCAGTTTTGGTCGACCGGCAAGAACATATTTACATCAGCTCTGTGCAAACACAGGTTGTAGGATGAAAGACCTGCTGGGAGCGATGGATGATAGGGATGGATGGAGAGAGAAGTTGGTTGGTTGGTTTGTTGTTTGGGTCTTATGGTACATCAACCTTCATAGGTTATTTAATGCCAAAATCTGTTTATATATATGTGTGAGTGTTTAACCTAAGATTTCTAAACGAATACTTTTTGGATAACATTTTAGATAAACATGCTCTCATTTGTTTGCACACGATTAGATGGTTTCAATTCATCATATTTTGGTATAATCCTGTCCCTCTCTCTCAAGAAGGACAGAACGACATTCATTTTGACGTTCTCTAACATATCACTCAAACTATTCCCCTTGAAAAATCATTTTCTTATGGGGTTTTGACTGAAGGTCAAGGGCAAAGGGCCAAGCTGTGTAACTGTTTGATATCTGACTCCATATTTTGGTTAGTTTATTTTACCCCACGTTGACTGGTCGGTGTAATGCCTTGCCCAAGAAAGTCCCAAAAAGAATTATACACAAGAAGACAATAACAGATAGGAGACGAAGGCGTTTCTTTTATACTTCCCTTTATTTACTGGGTTCAACAACCATTCCATGGGTGAGGGAGTTTTTCCTGAATACATTAAAATGGTTGAATCCCCCAATTAAGGTGTCAAAAATACGTTGATTGTTTCTAGCATATGTTTGTCCTCATTTGGTATTTAGGGCTTCCATAAGGGTTACTTTCTTTTGGAAGTTTGTCAAAGTCCGGTTGTTTTAATTTGTAGTTTCCATCTCGAAGTCTTTATATTTCAATTTCAGCATACTGTTAACAAAGAGAGAGCTGCTACTGGGTGAAAGGGACTAACCAACACCTTGTCCAAAGACATATGCGTGGCGCCCAGACACCCGTCGGCAACGATGTCAAATCGCTGGTCACTGCCTGAAAGAGAAAGAAAGAAAGCCTGTTCCCCTTTGTCAAGAGGTTGCCTTTTTTCTTTACGCATGCGTCATCCCTTTTTCCTGTCAGGAACCTCTGGGAGTTTCTGCAAATTTAAGTTTTCCTTTTTTCTTTTTTTTTTTTTAATTCAATTTAAATTTTATTTATTTATTTATTTATTCGTTCCCTACATTCTGATGAGAGCGAAATCTTTACATTATATGAGAACGTGTTTAACGGCGCGAGGCGTTTGACATGTCAAACACTGTGATGGTTGTTCCTGTTTCAGTATGAAAGTGTGAGTAAGTCTTGTATGATCGATGCGCAATCGGAATATTATAACTTGTTCTCTTCTTGATTTTCTGAAAGCTTATCTCCATTCTCCCAAAGTGGGCTTATAGAATACACATTTTTTTAGCCTTAAAATCATCAACCCCAAAAACATACATAAGAACAATCAAGAAATTTCGGATCAAAATCGCATTAACATTGAAGTTACACTTTTATATTTTTGACCAATCAGCTAAAAACACAAAATAAGAACATTCAAGAAAATTCGGCTCAGAAACTAATTAACAGAAAAATATTTAGGCTCCAAAATGAATAAGTAATTATACGAATCTGATTGGTCAAGAAATGTCTGCACGCTCGAGTTTTAGGAACCGCAATAAAACTTAACAAAATCCTATTTTTGATCCATTTTAGTTCCCTAAAAAAGTATGAATAACGAAGAATTTAATAAATTAAGGCATTCGACTACCAGACAGACAGAGATGCAAGGACGACTGGCTACATAGCACACAGAGCGGAAAAACATGCGACGTTCTTTTGCCAACTACCGGAACGCGACATGTCACCAAAGGTCATAAACCACTAGTAAAAACGCATGTGTGGAGTTAAGAAAACAAAACACCTATACTTACGGTCACACACGCATATACACACACACTTACACATGTATGTAAGTAAAGTCAATTTTTTATCCTCTGTAATTCGGCCAACGATGGACACATTGATTTAATAGACTTTTCCGACATGTTCACACGCACACACGGCGAACAAATCATTTTTTATTGAACTGGCCAGAGTAGTGTTTTCTACATACATACATACATACATACACACGCACATAAATTGAACATTGTATTTTAATTGTTTTCATCATGTGTGTTGTTATGATTATTAAATTGCTTGTTTCTTAATATTTGTTGTTGTCACATTCCATTTGTTTACGTGCTTGTAAAATTTGTGTTGTATTTGTGCAAACGAAACCTTAAAGTAACTCCCGTAAACTACGGAAGGTACTTAGTCCTCCACAGGTTGGATCTGGAAGAGCTTATGGATATTATTATTCCACCGTTGTTGCCATCTTGCATGAATGAATTTGTTGATTTTGAATTTCAAATCAGTATACGGAATCCTGAATTTGTAGGGAGTTAGATGTAAGGTTGAGTTGGCTGCCGAGACTGCTCTTTCATTTTCTCTCACTCCAGTGTGGCTTGGGATCCAGCATATAAGTATTTCTTTACAATTTGACAGAGTCTAGTCCACTCATCAGTTTAGTGATTAGGGGTTTCTCGAGTTTGTTTGTTTTTATTACTTAATGATAGTTGATGAATATTGGTTGACTTGAGAGTGGTCTGACACACAAGTAGAAAATGATTCCCATTGCCATTTACTGCATGAATATATGGGTGAATAGACACTACTCATGCAAATGTGTTGGGCAGGTCATCCTGGCACCACAGAACAACCCACCTGCTGCATTAAGTGCTCTCCTATAAAATGAGGTAAGCTTAGCTGGCTTGCTTTTACCAAGAAGATTCAAGAAGGCAGCCATGTTAGAAGGTGAGTCATTTGACTTCTACATCTCCCTCATCGCGGAAGCATAGTGGCCGTTGGGGCGGAATCAGTTCCTTATTTCCTGGCCGATTGTGTGGAAGTAGTCAAGATAGCGCCCTGGGAATTCTGGTTCTTAATGGCGGTGATTGAGTCGGGCCCTGGGATTACAGGTCTCTTTGCAACGTAATGCCACCATTTCCTGTTTTTTTGTTTTTTTTTTGCAGGTTGATGTGGTGTATTCATATCTGTAATCGTTGGCTCAGGGGACAAAGGCAAGGCATTTGGTATGGGGGTCTCGATTACAGGAGGTTTATTCGACCTGATCCTGCAACTCTAATTCTACATTGGCGGTTGGGAAGCGTCTCTACTATTCGTCCAGCTATGTCCCATCGATGGCTATTTGGGTTTTGAATGGAGATTGTGTCGCCCTTGTAAAACTGGAATTTGTCCTTACCAAGTACAATCCTATTTTGTGCACATCTCGTTAGAAAATCATAGGTATGATAGAATGCCTCTTTGATGTCGGTGTCGTAGAGTAAGGTATCATCGACCAATTTGATTTTCCTGACAATGTCCTTTATAACTTCATCATATCTACGGGTGTATGCATCACCAGATGCCAAGTAGCATTGAGGCATCCTAAGGTACATAAACCTCCCCCACTCTGTGATAAAATTTGTAAGCGGTTGGGACTCATCTATATATGATAAATTTCTTGTGTTTGTTCTTCGAGATGATGTCGAGTGCTAGGTCTATTGCACGGGCTTCTGCTGTGGAGATGGAGCTTTCCATTGGAAGAGCTTTCTTGATAATTATTTTATTTAGAACAGCTGCGCATACCGTTTTGTCACAGTCCCTGGAGTCATCCGTGAAGACACATAGGTGGCCGGGATGGAGTTGGAGGATATTGCGAAATTTCCCTTGATAGATGCTGGGATGGGTTTTTGTTTTAGGGGGTTTATTCAGTTCGATAATCATTTCGGGTTTTTTAATGATCCAAGGTGAAGTTTGAGGTGAGATGCTTTCATGTATATCATTTAGAGAGATTTTTAATTCTTGGAGATTAGACTTTATCCGAAGGCCAAAAGGTTTTATTGATTTTTCTTTTTTTTCAAAATGTTGCTCGTATTTATGGTTGAGGATGCTGTCATGAGCTGGGTTGGATAGGCTAGATTTGAGTTTTGTGTGATATTAGAGAGCCAGTTTTCTACATCTGAGTAGTAGAGGTGCTTCATGGACCTTGGCGTATAGACTGTCAACTGGAAAAATTCTGAAAGCTAAGACCTGTCATAGGTCTACGTGGTGTATAGGGTCAAGCTGTTTGAGATTGGACCTCCTGGTTGATCTGTAGATAAAAATGGCATAGTCTAGTTTTGAGCAGATCAGTGATCTTTATAGTTTAAAGAGCGTTTGTCAGTCAGCTCCCCATTCTGTGTAGGCGACCACTTGCAGAAGTGGGCTCTGGTGGATTTGGTTTTTAAATATTTTATGTGTGGGATGAATGTTCATTTCCTGTCGAATATAACCCCAAGAAATTTATATTCCCCAACGTCTTGATGATGATGATGTCGTATGTGAGCGGTTACCAGATGCGAATAGACAGGTTATAAAAACAAGTCAGCAGCCGATAAAGAGTCGAATTAACAAAGTTCATTATTTCGTCCGGTAGGCTAGGTGTAATAAAAATATGTTTGACATAGCACCTGGGATTGAAAACAGCAGTTAACCAGGACTTGCTAAGATCAACAGACCCGATCGGCTATGCAAGTGGTTGCGAGAGTTAGCCAGGCGATGCCACCCACACGAGGCGGAAGTGGGGGCCCGATGTTCTGTGAACCTCAATAAAATATGCTGATTTTTTCGATTCTCTCACTTTGGTGGCTCGGGACACAAAGAGACAAGTGTAGAATGAAGAAAAACCGATTGAACGATTTAAAGATATGAGAACAGCTGGTTCCCACTTGAACAAAGAATCTATCCTACACATTATTTATGTTATCTAATACAAAATATTTTCATGTCCTCATAAACTGAATGGGGGTAATAAAGCAACGAGGTCCTATATTTGAGAGCTTCCCCTCCCTCATCAGATGATCAGACATCACCAACATAGCAGTCGTCGGTGACTATGCTATACTAGTTTAAAGGTGTGACATGAGCCATGATAGTCTAAGAGAGAGTTTGTAAGAAAAGAATACAACTTGCATTGTGGAAATACGGCGAATGGTTGAATTTACTTATTTCATTGAGTATAACGAACTTTCAGGTTTAATAATCCCACCCATACATACACAGGGTTTATTGTAGTTTTTTTTACAAAGTCAGCAGTCAAAGCAATCATTCCAACCACAAACCATTTCCTCTTCCGGTTCTGGTCGTAGATGCATCATTTCCCATTGCCTGACTAGTAGACTTGTCTTGTAAAATCTACACATTCGCTTTTGTAGATTTAAAATATTCCACTTACTTCTTTTCTTTCACTTCCGATTCCATAAATAATCTTGTTTGGACTGGTGGGACGATTTGATCATTTATGTAAATCTCTAATCAAAGTTTGACGTACTTCTAAGGTTTAACTACTTATTTTATATACATCTTTATTCATAAAAGAACATGTCCATGTATATATTTATTTCAAAATATATGCAAATACTTTATCACTTTATTTTGAACACTTTGAGAAATTTCATTTAAAAATAAAAACCGTGCTTAATTTTCATTGCAACATTTAAATGGCACTGTAAAAATATTAAATTAAGAAAACAAATATCACGCTATATATATAGTGTAATAATTGTTCCCAATATATATATATAGAGAGAGAGAGAGAGATCGAGGCGGTGTAGCTGTGTAGGCCAAAAGAATGCTATAAGTGTTGTACAAGCGATTATAATAAAACAATGTCCAAATCTCTTACTAACTAATCATCATACACATCTTGTACATTTTTCATATTTTGATTAGTTATTAATCAAGATGTTTGAGTTGTAATTTTGTGGGTAAAGACTGCTATAATCTCTAAATATGTGTTGTCATTATATACATAAATAAACATAAAGGGCGAAAGCGTCTAGAGCTGGTTCCTGAAATTGGAGATTGTGTTTGGAAGAGAAATTAAACATTATTACTTTCCCTGAAGAAAACCGCCGCCTTAATAAGAAATCCGAGCTTATTAATAAGTGTAGTCATGAGAACAAGTACTTACTGAGTCAATTAACTCGATTGAGAAAGAAAATGGTAGAGGGGTTAGAAAACAAACAATTGGGAATACTAACATTTTTGTAAGCGCCAAATGTAACAATTATTGTCTCCTCGAGATTGAAGGAGGTCATAGTCGGTGCTTACAAATCAACGAAAATAAATTAACATCTTCACAAGTATCTGTTACAATGTTTTAGATAATAATTTTAGAAAAAGCAGAATAGTTTTAATTCAAACTTTTATTTACTCTCTAAAAATTCAACTATAAAAGAGTTTAAGAATTTATGTATTACAATATTCTTTTATTTTAGGAATTTTTTTGTTTACATTCAAAATAAAATTTAAAAAAAATGTAACATTAAACTCGTGCGTGGTTTGAAATATTATAATCTTATTTTCCTAAAAATGTTTTTAAAAACATTAACGTTATAGGTAGGTACATTAAAAAGAATATTTTTCGAAAATGCGTTGAATTTAAATTTCGTCAATGGAACCTGCGTGTTAATTAAACATGACGTGTCATAACAAGAACTGAAGAATTGCTTTTTGTACTTAACTTACGAAGAACTGTGAAGAATTCTATAAATCAATTGATTTTTTATTATTGAAATATATCATCTAATTAGTAAAAAAAACAAAAACTTAATTTTGTACTTTTTCTTATTATAAACATATTAAAGTGTATGCGCGATTTTAATACTCAATGACATGTCTGAGTTATAAGTCGACACGTACATATCAAAAGAGATGCGACTCCTTATATATATATGTGTGTGTGTGTGTGTGTGTGTGTGTGTGTATTACTAAAATTCTGATTTTATTCATGTAAATATGTAATCATAACACAGAAAAAAAAACAAATATAAAAAATTTATTAATCACTGAAAAGTTCTCATTAGAATAACGAATTTAGAATGCCCGTAAAGAATAAAGCAATTTCCTGTCAAATTTGCAACTGAATTCTAATTATGCTGGGTCTGCATCGCACTAAGATCGCACTTAGATCATTGTTTAATTATTCAAATCCTTGATATAATTGAGATAATTCGTAATGCTAATTAAAATCTTCTCTCTTTCCTAAGCAGAACTATTAATATCATTATGGATCGCTTTTACAGCCAGAACCCAATGGATTCACGGTTCGACTCGTCTATAAATATAAATATATATAATTTTTTTTCTCGTTAGTAACAATCACTTGACCTCGGTCCACGCATCCGCCACCCTTGACCTTGCAGAACCCCAGTAATAAGAAGTTATATTATACTTTTAGATTCTTTCAATAAAACCATAGCCTGGTTTTGCCGAAAGAATCTAAAAAGTAATTATGAAAGGAATCCAACCACATCCGCCAAGAAATTTCTATGACATGATTAAACCGCATTTAAACCGATTACAAAACCCTCTTTAATAAACTAAAATAAAAGTTACGCGCAATAAAATGACTGCTTGGTGTTTTATGGTATATCAACCCTCGTGGGTTATTTAATACAAAATCCTGTGTAGGGATTGTAAGCGAATAGTTTGTTGGTAACTTTATTTTCAAACGAGTTGTTAGAGCTCATTTGTTTATAGACAACTAAATTGTTTCAAGTATTTCTATGTGATATAAATAATTTGCACACAGCTGTATAGTTTAAAAAAAAATAATAATAATCCTTAGTAAGTGATTGAACAGTTTTATTTGTCCCACGGATGGCACCCTAATAGGTACAGCCAAATCCGGCTCGGAGTGGACCTGGGAGTAATGGCAATGAAAGGATACTCCACATTTCCCAAAGCTCCAGGATTGGAGCTTCACCATCAGTTTAGTATCCTACCCATGGGTCAGTTTTTAAGCAGAGTACAGATGGTTTGAATTCAGAATTTTTCCTTCACCAAGTCTGTCGAGCCGAACATATAAAAAAATGTCACCAAAGATATTCCATGAAAAGACAATCATCGAGAGAAAGAAATACTTAATAATACTTTTTAATTATTAATAATTTTTATCGTCAAGAGTATGTGTTGGTCGACTTATATACATAAACAACCCAATATGGTATCAGCCTTAAGGGGCTTTTAACTGTGGGGACACTTAACGGACAAGATGGGAGCAATAAACACGTACATTAATACACACACGTAGCTTAGAGTTATTTCAGCATAACAATATTGAGATTTTTTGAAAGAAATAGTTCGAGGCGATTTAAAAATTGCACTGTTTAGTGCTCTGTCTGTCTGTCTGTCTGTCTGTCTGTCTCTCTCTCTCTCTCTCTCTCTCTCTCTCTCTCATGATGTTTAATTTTGTCAAATGAAAGGCTTGCAGAAATTATTTAACAAATATATTAACTCGTTTCCGAATTGTATAATTTCAATACAAAAAAAAAAAAAAAAGCACATAGAATTATTTTGCCCGATATATTTTTCGATAATTATTGTTTTGAGTCTCATAAGGTAACTAAAGAACTAGCACTGAAGGTTTTGAAGTTGTTTTAAAATGTTAACATGGTAAAATAATTTTCTTAACATGGTAAAATAATTTTCTTAAAGGCAAATAATGTGAGAAAGTTTAAAATTATAAATATGATTAAAATTCATGGCATAAAACATTCGAATATTATCAAAAGTATTGTTTCTTAGAATTTCATAATTCTTTCCTTCTTTTACTTATTCATTTATTTATCTTTTTATAAAAAATTTCCTAAGGTATTTTTAAGCTTTGTTGATAAGTGTTTTCGTAAAAGTTTAAACAATTTTTTGATTGATTTACACTGGTACTTTTTCCTCAACTTTCCGGTTAATTAGAAATAAAAACTGATTCTTAGAAATATCTATTTTGCTAGTTATTGGGTATCACTAATAAGTTATTTGCTAAAACATTTTTCAATCGTTGTAGGTTAGTAGCAATTTGTGGTATTAAATGCCCGCTTCCAGTAAAAGGCTCCATTTGCATGACTGTCAGGCCTTTACTAGGTAAAGCCTTGATTTAGATCCATTTGCCCCATGAATTCAACCTCTGACATTTTAAGAACATGTTTTGATTGATTTCTAATTCATCAGAGGGGAAAAAAAAGTCTGTAATAAATTTTGGTTTATATCACAAAGATTCTACAGATCTTTGCTGCGAACCTAGAGTTCTGCAAAAACGTTTCTAATTTAGCTCTGCAGCTCTTAAGGTTGGCTGTTTTTGGTTCGATTCTTTTTTGTTTAATGGCATATCAACCTTTGAGGGTTATTTAATGCCAAAGTCATCCTTGTAGAAGAACAGCAGTGGTGCTATTTAACCCATAGCTTTCCCAAATTGAGTGTAATAGCGCGATCGGAGTTTGAATGCTTACTTTGAGGCCGAGTTGGGCACTTTATCCATTACGCCAGGGGAACTCCCCCGACACTTGAAGCTGGTCCTGCTCCCAAGGGGAGATCTACTATGAAACTAATGAAGCTTAAGCTTCAAGGTTCCTAATCCAGAAGGGTCCCTAGAAGTTATTTTACTCCATATTGCTAGTATGAACTCTCCTATCCTCCGAGCTATGGGTTAAATAGTGCCACTACTGTTCTTCTAGAAAGAGTGATTTGGCATTAAACAACCTACGAGGGTTGATATGCCATTAAACAAAGAAAGCAAACTAAACCATATTGCTAAAAATTTTGGGTCTACTGTATAAGAAAGGGCATTTACAAAAATACATATATAATTCAATATAAAATGATAATTAAAATAAAAATAAAAAGGTTATTAAATATACGAACCTTTCCATTACAATTCAAGCTTAAGGGCCACCCAAAATGTAGGTCCACTACTGTCTGCTCCATATATTACAACAAACGATGTTTAAATTTTAAAAAGACTCTGACCTCAATCAACTTTAGCTTTTCTTAAACATGAAAGATTGAAGACTATTTATCTTACGCTACGTTAATTATACGAGGAGCTGTGCAAACTTGAATCGTTTGTTGACATTTAAAGATCGATTTGTGTTTTCAGACTGGATTTCAGTTATTTTTTATTGTTACTTTGTTTTTTCTTTTTCTTTTTTTCTTTTTTTTTTTGAGACTGGGGTGCTTCAACTTTAAACTATTAGAAAATACCATTTTTGCGACGAGTACAAGAAAAGTCACTTGTGTTACAATAAGAAAAATCATATAATTTTGCATTTTAACAATTTATGAGAGTGTATTTATCCAACTTTTCCGCCACGGGCAGGATGTGACACAAGGTCAATTTTAAGCGGAATAGAGCTAGTTTGAATTCATAGTTTTCTTTTTTCTAGATGGGTCGCATAACCAAGACTTAAGATCCCAATCTGCCCTATTACATATTCATAGCTAAGACGGGTTAATTCTTTTCCTCAAGATGAAATGTAAACAGTCTCGTCCAGGTTTGAACTCAGGTCGCCGATTTAATTTCCTACGACGATAACCGTTACCCTAGCAATCTAAAGTATATTATTATGTCGAAGTTTTCGCGTTTGGGTATTTATTTGTCTGAAGATCAATGCCAAAACGAAATTATTATTTGTACAGATATTGAATTGATCTCAGCCTCGACATAGACTATACTCGGCTGATACATGGGGCCACTCAAGGTTATAGAGAAGATAAAATGCTAACATAGGCCATTTCTAGACAAAAGTGAGACAGATTTTGATATGAAATTTTAAAAAATACAGTTTTGACTTTGTCGAAAGAACGAGACCAGATCCACTTCTTTTTTGCCCATAATAAACTCAAGTCTTCGGTACTAATACGGTCAGATCAGTCGGAAAGGATTTTTTTTAAGGTACTGGGAGTTCCAAGCTGGGGAAATGGTTTTTTCCTAAAGCCAACTGAGTGGTGACGACTCGACCAGTGACAGTTGGGTTGGCCGTTAATTTGAATCTAATAAGACTTGGGTGCTGATCAGTTTTCTATCCCATTCTGTCGAAGAAATAGAAAACTGATCAGCACCCAATTCTTCATCTGTCGTTCATATTGCGATAGTAAAGGTCTACGCCGCCCGGAAAAGCTAAGTGTCACATTTACTCTACTTAAATAAACTCATAATGACAAGGGTATTCTCAGGTTCGTTTGTGTTTTTCTTCTTTGTATAGCTTATCTGTGGCTTATACTGTTTCGACCGAAACCTATCGCAGACTAATCTTGTCTTTAAAACTAACACAAAGTGGGATTGATTTCGTTCAGCAGGTGAAACTGGTCGATCCACAGACGATCCTGCTACACAATGATAATTTATTCAAACAGTAAATTTTCTTTTTAATGATACTCCATATACAGAGAATCTTGTAATATGAGCCCGTGTCCGCACTTATAAACTTAGGACGCAATTCGCAATTGTCAATCTCTTTCTTCGTATTGAATAATCAGAGAAAATTGTCATTGTTAGTTTGCAGTACATGTATGTACGATGGGCTATCAAAAAAATAACAAAATAACTTTGGCAGAAAATTTTGAGGCTATTTGAATTTATTCCATCAAATTGTGGTACATATTGAAAAAATGGGTTTTTCCAGCCTCAGTCAATAAATGAAGCTTGACTTTTTCGGAAACGCATTTCATTTTCATTTCTTCGCTGTCATGAGCTCTAAGACAAAATAGTCACCTCAGATATTTCATCAAAGGTCTATCGTCCATTGTAAAGTAAGCATTTAAAAATTTTTTGTAATTTCGGTTTGTTGAAGTTAGAAAAGACCCTGATTGGTCTTCAAGCGACATTTTACCACATTTGAAATACTTGTTTTGCACACTCCCTTAAAAGCATTTAAAAGCATTGCAACAGTTTCGGCAACAGTTTTACCTCCAAGAAAACAAAACTTCTCGCATACTATCTGTTCTTTTTTATCAGAAAAAAAGTCACATGAAGAAATGAGTCAATCCAGAACCGGAACCGGAACACGTAGCCGAATAGTTCAGAATAGTGTCGACTCGTGGCAACTAGCGCCATGTGGGGTGGAGTTTTTGAGCTCACAGTAAGTTATTACGGAGAGTGTTAAAAAGGTATCGGGTTGACCTAGAACGCTGAAATATAGGTGCTATTTCACATATTCATTCCACGGTACAATGCATTTGGTGCGCTTTTTCTCAAATTTCCTTTTCCTTCCACAAACTCAAAAAAAAAAAGAACAAAATCAATAAATCATTCTTTGAAAATAATTTCCGTCTTGGATGGGTCGTGAACTTTTCAGCTATGTGTCAAATATCAACTCTGTATCTATTTACCCAATTCCTCCGCCATGAGCAGAGTGTAACACACGGTTATTTTTTATGCGGATTACAACTGGCTTTGAATTGATAGTTTTCCTTCTCCAAGACTGGCAGCCTTACCATGGCTACAGAACCCAGACTACCCTACTATTTATCCATAGCCTGAGATGGATTCATATCTTACCCAAGAGAATTAGTGCAAAATGAAATACAAACTGCTTCGTCCAGGATTTGAACTAGAGTCGCTGATTCCATTCCCTACGACGCTAATTACGTTTGCTCCGTATGAATTTCAAGATAAGCAAGTTGATTGTCATTTTCTTTGTCTACAGTGAATTGTATAGAGGATCTGATGTCAAAATTCATATGATCGAGCAATAAGTGAACTTCGAATTTAATATCTTAAAGACTGTATTATTAACTGTATCTTGAATATTCAAACACGTGAAACGTATCTGTTTTCATATATACACATGATAACTGAATACTTCAGACAGTTACTGATATCTACCTACATGTTTATTGAAAGATTTACAAAGTGGTTTAAATTGATAGCATATTAGAGAACGTGTTCAAAACTTAGACGTTAATCAACATTTAGCAGGGTCATGTGAAAATACATGGATATATTAGTAAAAATCAATTTTTAGTTTGTTTTATCGTCGACTATACTTTCTAATTGCAACGTTTAGTTATAGAAGTTAATCAACAATTGACAGGATCAACTAATAGTATAGAGTTATATCAGTAAATCATTAATGGAAGATTGCTTTAACTGCGACGTCTAGTATAAATTTCTTTCAACAAGTGGGCATCAGTATCGGATATCAATATAACCCCAGTTAACAACATAAACTCAGTAATTAGATGAGTGACCACTTAGCAGGTATCACGCTGCTTTTAAAGTGTAATGTCACGCTGAAAACACAACTTCCGGCAAGATCACCGAAATTAAGCAACGGTGTGCCTGGTCGGTATTTAAATGAGTGAACACTTAGCAGGTATCATGTTGCTTTCAGCGCGCAATGTCACACTGAAGGCATAACTTCCTGCAAAGTCACCGAAGTTAAGCAACGGTGAACCTGGTCAGTATTTAGATGGCTGACTCTTAATTAAGAGCGGGTCGTGAAAGCAACTTGAGATCTCAATGTCAGATTAAATAAAGCTTATCAAATACGAGATGTGTTCAAAAATATCGAGGGTGAAACTATATTCACCAATAGAGAAACGAACAATGAATTAAACTTTAATTTCCTTTAAAAAGTCATCTTAGCGTTCAACACACTTATTTCAGCCAGTTATTCAGTGGTCAAAGTACCTTTAAAACTCCTCTTTTGATAGAACGTGAAGCTGCACTTATATATTTTTTTAAGTATCCTCCAACCTGAGACGAATTTTCAGTGTAGGAAATAAGAAAAACTCGGGCGCAGCTGGGAATGGTATGGAGGGTGCACAATCTTGAATTTTACCAAAAACATTGCGTTCAAAAAGTACCGAGGGTGGGGTCTCCGTGGTGAAGGGGCTAACGTGCTGAACTGTGATATCATAGTAAGCGAGTTCGATCTCTAGTCGCGCTATTACGTTTACTTTCGAAGTAATAACATTGAGAAAGGTATGAACCTCCTCATCCCTTCAGTTATGAGTTAAATAGTATCACATCTGTCCTTTTACAAGGATGGCTTTGGCATTAGATAACCAACAAAAAGTTGATATTCCATTAAATAAAAAAACAAATCTCAATATAGATCTGTACATAATGATGTTATAAGGTAATAGAACGAACGAAGAGTAATCCTTGGCTTCAAAACAAGATTACATAAATGAATGATTTCGTGACCACAAACCAAGAATTAACCTATACCTGAGATCGACTCATACATACATATACATACATATACATACATATATATATATATATATATATATATATATATATTGTATAATATAGTATGACGACATATTCACTTATTTCATGATTGGTCGTTGGCAATTGAACTTTTTCGAATTTTAAAATCTTGACATCTGTGAATTTTGTCATGAGCTCATAGCAATCGTTCAGTAATCCAGTCATACCCAAAGGTCAAAAACACCAAGAGGTTCTCGTTGCAAAAGTCTCATTTTTGAAGTAGCCTTAAGTGAATCAGTTTACTCACCCGGCGTTCGCTCCAGAAGAGGGAAAATCAAAAAGTTAGAAACAAAGAGCCTTACTCTCAGGCAGCACTTGCCTCCTTGCCTAAAAGGGGCAAGGACTGGGTTTATGGCTCGGTGCCTGACGCGCCCTTGAAGGGGTATTCCGACGCAACAAAATAATTGGGGGGGGACGGGGTTGTACCGTCCTGCAAGAAGTTGGCTTCCTGCGCGGCACCCCATATTAAACTAACCTTTGTGTCACATTTTGGCCACGTTGGGAATCAAATAACTACACCTCAAAAGAATGAATGTGCTATAGCTAAAATGTTTTAACACCGCACATCTCTGCTGAAGTGGATAAGTTTGTGTACTTCAGGGCCCTGGAGGCGCGCTTAGCGTAATGGCTGTCGTGGTAGAGAATGAAATCAGCTAACAGAGTTCAAATCTTGGATGAGGCTATTTTCGTTTTACTTTACGCTAATGCCCAAGGAAAAGGCATGAATCCATCTGTTCTCTCGTCACCTATGGGTAAATAGTAGAGCAGACTGGGCTCTTTGGCCTTGATAAGATAACCGATCTAAAAGAAAAAAGAAAAACCTTGATTTTAAACCAGTTTTACCTCATTTTAAAAATGACCTTGAGTCGCATCTAGTCTATGGCGGAGAGATTAGGTAAATAAATACTTCCTCGCAGTGGAAACAAACAGCCTAAAAGATTTCTCGATATTTTTCTAAGACACTGAATGTCCGATTAAGATTTTACATATCTGTATGATAGGATTGGATGCGTAAAGGAATATATAACTCTTTTTTAGTGGGGGGTACAGAAAACAAAATCTCGGTCAGTCAGCCCTTGTGTCATGGCCCATTTGAATTTTATTTGGCAATAGTTCTTATTTCTTAAAATTAAATCATATAAATAAAGGAAAAAGGGAACGAAAGAGATCAAGCCAGATGAAAAAGAAACGTTATTTAAACACTATGTAGACACGATTTATTGCATAATACGCATCAAACAATTGAATCAAACATAAACGTTCACAGATGCGGCGCATGTACTCTTTTATATTGCGATTGTAGTTGGCACCAAATTCTATTCATATTTGTTATTGGCTGCTGACGTCTTTCAGATGAGTCACTTGTTTACAGTCCATTTCGACTTAGTCATGCTGTGTCTTATTGGTCTCCCTCCTTTCATAAGTAATTTTAATGATATCCCATAAACTGAAACTATCAAGCCAATATTAAATCTCCGCACTCTCTCTCTCTCTCTCACACACACACACACACACACACACACACACACACACACACACACACACACACACACACACTTGCTGAACTAAGAACCAAGAACGGAATATTTGTCTTATTTCTATTTTAAAAAAAGATCTAAAAGGGATAAAGAAAAGTAAGAAATAATGTGCCAAATGCGCTGAATGTATTTATTTCATGGCTCAAGATTATTCCTTTTCTAGTTGAGCTGAGAAATTTTCAGACCCTTGAAATTTGTGTTGAAAAATATTCCCGAGGAGGAGGAAGATAATCCTTAATAATAGGAATTTGACAAAAATATCGGGACCAAAGTTTTAATGATGCAAACACCATTCCAAAGCTAATATTTGGAGAAAAAAAAAGTGGGGGAAAGATAACTTGTGTTGAAAAGTCAAAGATTATTTCGGTATTGTATTTATATTGTATATAGGACCCCTACTTCAGCCCATCTAAAACCATAAAAGGTCAACATTTTTCAAATATAATAAATTGCCTGAATAGAGGAAGGTCTTCTTGATACTAAACAACAAAAATTAGTCGCAATAAAAAATCATTTATTGTTTTCAAACGGGACCAATCTGGTTTATATGTGTTGAAAAGTCTCATGGAGCTACGTCTGGTGAGTATGGAGAGGGTGCACTTGCACAAAATTGAGTTTCAACCCCAAAACTATTGATCGAAATGTATCAAGACTGTTGATCAAAAAGAACCGAGAATTGGTATTGTCCCGCCTAGACCTCTAGACATAATTACTTGCTCAACTGTGCACATTTTATCTAAATTCTAAAGTTTCTGTCTCAACTCAATACTTTTTGATCTTATATATATATATATATATATATATATATATATATATATATATATATATATATATATATATATATATACACATATATATAAACCATAATCCATAAATTTGTTTTTCTGTTCACTCTAAAACGAACTATCTTATATAGAATTAATGTCTCGGATCATGTGCATTTACGAAATTGCATAGATGAGCTGAGAGTTCAACATTATAACAACGCGAGTACGTGGTGTAGTTGCTCGCGTACTGGACAGCTACGTCGTAGTAAGCGAGTTCGAACGCCAGTCGCGCTGTTACGGTCACTTACCTACCTCAACTCTGGGCCAAAAGGTACGACTACTGTCCTTCTACAAGGGTGTCTTTGGCATTAAATAACCCAAAAAGGTTTATATGCTCTTAAAGAAAGTGAAACTTAACACTTACGAATGCGCGTGATAAAATAGATTATAATTTCTAGGTTGTGTTACTATTTAAAACTTTAGTTAAATATTGGTACGCAATCGTTTGAATGAATTACATTTTTTTATTAAACTATTTTTAAATTCCCCGTGGAGTAATGGCTAACGTGCTGGACTGTGGTTTCGAAGTAAGTTCGAACTCCAGTCGTGCTATTACGTTCACTATCGGACTAATAACCTTGGAAAAGGTATGAAACCCTTTATCTCTCCAGCTTTGGTTTAAACAGTATCACTACTGTCCTTCTACAAGGGTGACCTTGGCAGTAAATAACCCTTGAAGGTTGATATGCCATTAAGCCAAACTCAACGTTTATATTGCAATGAAATTGTATTAATTTAACAAATCACCGCAATAATATCTACAGGGGATCAAATCTTATTAATTTTTGACTTTGATATAATTGACAGGTGATAAACATTAAGCGATCTGGGTTTTTTTTTTTTTTTTTAATAGTTAATAAATTGCTTTCTTTCTTTAAATTTGAGTATTTCATAAGGCTATCCTTAAGAAAAGAATTTGTCCTCCAACAAACTATAGAGTAAAATAAAAGAAAACAAAAAGCTGGACAAATACCTTGATCTTGCAAGAGAGCTGAAAAAGTTGTGGAATATGAAGGTGAGATGAAATTTATTAATCTTAAAATTGAAATTGTATACAAAACTTCATAGACCCGTCGTCTTGGGCTGCAGAACACTCCGACTGGATGTCTGCAGAGGGTTAAGACCCTCACAACGAGTATCCTGGATATGACATTAAAAAATCTCATTCTTTGGGGAATGCGGAGTACTCCTTCATTGCTATTACTCCCAGGACCACTCAGACCTGGAGTAGTAGCACCCAATAGGGTCCTATTTATGGATCGAATAGAACTGTTTGACATCTAAACTGAGTGCAAACAAATTACTTATGCTAAATTGAATAGTTTGAAATAGAACTGTTTGATCTGTGTGTAAACAAATGACAAATAGTAAATTGAATTGTTGGTGATACATAGCAACACTTGGAACCATTTAATTTTGTTGACTTATGCTAAAATGAAATGTTATAAATAGAATTGTTTAATCGTTTAACTGAGTGTATCTACAAACTGTGTTGACAAACCATATATTTAATATATATGTAAAAACAAGATTTGGCATTAGATAACCAATGGTTGATATATCATAAAACCGAATCAAACCAAACCAAAACTTCATTTTTCAAAATAAGTTGACCGATTTAAACTATTTTGAATTTTAAAGAATTCAAATTTTTATAAAACAAGAAACATTAAGAATAGACAACAGAAAGTTACCTCTATAATGATTACACATAAATAATTTGATAGGTTTTATGGATACTATTCAAGTACTGACTATATATATATATATATATATATATATATATATATATATATATATACACCAATCTACAAGACCAAAGAGTATTCATTACTTCAAATAAAAGAAAAAACTTCTAAATTTAGACTATCATTAAACTGGGTCAAACTAAATGCGCGCACGCACGCGCACACACACACACACACACACACTAGCTTAAATACATCTTTATATTGGGATAAATACTTTCTCATACATAATAAATCCATCCAATGCCCTTGAAAATATATGCGTACGAGTATATGTATACATAAGTGTACACACAGAGAGACACAGACACACACACACACACACGATAAATAAAATAACAATAATAATAATGTAATCCCAGCGGATCACAAAGTGAAAATCAAAGAAAGCGAAAAGAGAGACAAGTACTTGTACCTTGCCAGAGAACTAAGAAAGATGTGGTGACGGTGATACCAATTGTAATTGGTGCGCTTGAAACGACTCTTAAAAGCTTGGAAAGGGGACTGGAAGAGTTAGAAATCGGAGAACGAATCGAGACCATCCAGAATACTGAAAAGAGATCTAGAGACATGAGGAGACTTGCTGTCACTCAAACTCTAGTGAAAGAGCATCAGCAAAAGCTGGTGTGAAAAACTTGCAAAGAGAACAATATTAACAATACTAACTATAATTGCTGCTCTTGGTACAGTCACCAAAGGATTTATAAAGGTAATGGAGGACTTGGAAATAAAAGGACGAGTGGAGACCCTCCAAACTACTGCATTATTAAGATCGGCCAGAATACTGAGAAGAGTCCGGGAGACATGAGGAAACTTGCTGTCACTCAGACTCCAGTGAAAGACCATCAGCTAATGCTAATGTGAAAAACTCTCCAGGAGTAATAATAATGATAATTTGCTTGCACACAGCTATATGGTTTCAAGTATTCCTATCGAATACTAATGATTTGCACACAGTTATATAGTTTCGTGTATTCCTGTGCAATTGTAATACTTTTTACAGTTTTGATTTCAAGTATTACAATATAATACAAATAATTTTCAAACTTTTTCTTCTTTTCTGGTAAAGAAATGCTCTTCACTAGAAAGGAAAAAGTATTTAAACATTGTATATAGAGTTTTGTGTTGTTTCTACACATGCTGTTAAAACCTGAGATCATTTAAACAAGAACGGGTTAAGTCATTAGATTGCAAAATGACACTGAACTTTCTGAAACACCCGGTACCTCCCTAGTGATATCAAAGATTTTGAAACACCCAGTTCTTGTTCATTGCCACCAGTAACCTTAAAATTATTTGGGCATGATACTGACCAAAAAGTCTTATGCTTTGTAGATTAAAAATCTCTTCTTATCCAAAAATCGTAATCCTCATAAAAAGAAAAAGAATCTATTACCGTGCTCCTGTAAACGAACATCGAATCAGTAGTCAATCATCAGGAAGTGCGTAGTCCTTTAACCTGGAAAATGACAATTCTACTCGGGACCTACAAACTCATATTCCTTGTATGTTCAGAATCTCTCCTTGTGTGAAAATCACTCATCGATTTTACTTTTATAATTGCCATTCGCTCGTCAATACCAGATCGCAGCATTAAGATCGATCGCATAAAGTACGTAAGTCTGTTCGCTTATTTCTAAAGCAGTATAAAAATATAAACGCTCCAAATATCTGCCCGGGAAACAGAACATTGGTCTTTTTTTTAACCAGAATTATTATTCTTTATGTCTATCGATAAAGTTATCGATATTTACCAAGCTTGGCTTAGTGCGGTACAAGGCCAAATAAGTGAAAAATGGAACGAGGAAGATTCTGTTGTGCCAATCTTTCAAGTGGCAGAAAAAAATGTCTGACTAGAACAGGGCTTCTTAAAGAGGTCTATACTGACTATTGGAAGTGAATTGGGCACCCCAGGTGGTGTAATGGTTAGCAAGCTAGACTAGCCAACTTTTACGTGTGAGTTCGAGTCTCATTGGGTGCCCCATTCATACGCTCTTGTTTCACATCTAAGCAAAAAGCTTAGTAAATTACGACTACTGGAAGGGAATAAAATCATGATATAAATCACACAGTGTGTGTGAGTGAAGAGAAACAGAAGGAAACTTTTTTCTGTTTGATTAGATCTATCTATAATAATTAACATATTTGACGGCATATAACATGCACGGGTGGATAAGACGCACCCCAATTTCAGCAGGACAAATCACGAAAAAACAAAGTACTAATATTAAACGTGAGGAAATTAATTTAATGAATACAATCAATGATAACACTTTTAATCTGCATAATAGCCTTTTAAATAATGACAATAGGTATTTGAAAGTCTAAGCTAATAGGAGTTGCCAGGTAGCTAATTCCGGCGTACTATCGTGAATTTTAAACCTACATACGGCATATAAGACGTAGGAGAATTTTAAAAGATATTTTTACTAAAAAATATGCCGTAAATTACAGTATGTATAATCATAAACAAATAAATCAGGGCTTCAAAAAGTGGTTCATATTGACCCCACAGTAAATAAAATTTTGGCAGTGTGAAAAAAAAGTATAGGGGTCCACGGATAGAATTGACAAGTTTGCATGTATAAATCCTTATATAAAAGAAATAAAATTGCATGTAGACGAGTTGCGAGATTGTGGCCACTTGTGATGTTGTGGTGGAGTTGATATTACATATGTTGCTTCCACAATTTATGGTGACCGTTATTGAAACGCAAAGGATATAAACGACGCGGACAAAAGAACATACACAGCAAAGCAATACAAACAAAAATACATTTATATATCAATAAGCACATTGTAAAAAAAATATTAAGCATGTTCAAAATATAAGTTGTCTAAATTTCTGAGACGAAGCTTGATGATTTTTATCATTAAGGGTTTTCAGACTATTGTCTTCATCTTTATTGTTATTTCCAAACGTTTCGGCCGATATGTCCTCCGGCCTTATTCAGGTGTTTGTCGAACTAACGGAATCAGAACAGACGACACCCGTGGATTCAATAAAGGACGTAGTTCGAAGTTC
Organism: Sepioteuthis lessoniana; assembly: GCA_963585895.1. Taxonomy (NCBI): domain Eukaryota; kingdom Metazoa; phylum Mollusca; class Cephalopoda; order Myopsida; family Loliginidae; genus Sepioteuthis; species Sepioteuthis lessoniana. The sequence continues at coordinate 39,803,627 of OY757907.1, read as the reverse complement.
CATGAAGGTTCCCGAGTTCGACAAACACCTGAAGAAGGCCGGAGGACATATCGACCGAAACGTTTTGGAAATAACAATAAAGATGAAGACAATACTCCGAAAACCCTTAATGATAAAAAAGTTCAAAATATAGTTCGTCAAATATTCGTGTGTATGTGAGCGTGAGCGATTATTATTTAGGAATATGCAACTAGACTAAATATTAACAGTGTCCCATATGTGTATGTTGATAAAGTATTTTACACAAAGTACTAATACACCGGCCTTATATCTCTTTCTGATTTTGCCGAAGAGTTTGATATTGTATGAAAGCTTTCGGCGGATAGATAGAAGAAAGAACTCATATACTGTACACGCACCCATTGTATGTTTCTGGAGCTTCGTGTAACTAGCTAGGATTTAGAATATAAGGGAGAATAAGAGCTATCTCTGGAAGTCAAAATGTAAGAGAGCAAGTCATTGGAAGTCTGGAGTATATATAATTAAACCTTGTCACGTGATCGGCTCCAAATACACCGTTTATTTTGCGCAGGACAAAATCAAAGGTGCGGACGTAGTTGGGAGCATAAATCACGTGACTTCCCTGACCAATAGGTTCCTGAAACTAATTAGTTTACTAACGTCTACCATCTTTGTTTCGGGAATAATTGAATCAGTATTCTATTTTCTAGAATTTTCTTGTATCACGGCCATTTAAAAATATAAGAGTGTAAATCCGATAATGTGTTGTTCACATACGACCCGTCCAAAAGATACGAATCATTTAAATAAACAAACAATCTGTCTCTGACCGAAAACATCTGGGTCGGCATATTTTCACCAAAGAAAACATTTAAAAACTAATATATTTTAAATGTACTATTTGATAATGTTAAATATATCAACTGAAACAGTCCCTTAAGTCTCTGGTGATGCGGTTGTTAGTCACAGTTACGGACTAATTTGTAATTTATGCGCGACGGCGTGTCATATGTCCTGTTTGTAGGCGCCACTAAATCAAGTGCGAATTCGTTTTTCCTTTTAGTCTTTGTGTTTTGTTTTTTTGTTGTTTTGTTTTTTTTTTTGGTACGACCCCAGCGAGCAGAGCGATTTGGGTCACACGCCGGCCGTATAGCTCGCTGCATGGATCGTTTCGTGTGGTTTTGTCGCGTGGTCTTCTTACGTCGGTTAAGGCCGTCTGACATGGGTACCTGGAAACTGGCATCCATACTACGCGTGCTGAGACTGGCACTCATCAAGCCTCAGGAAGGCCATACACCAAACGCAAACCCTTTACGGAGGAGATAGGTTTATTGCCGGGCCCAGAGAAGCTCTTTTTTAGGAGAATGCCGACAGGCCCGAGGCATTTTTGGAACTACCGGGCGTGTCTGGGTTTCGAAAAGGCATCCGGACCCACCGTAAAAATGTCCTTGTATCGCACTTGCTCGTTTGGTGGGGCTCGCAAAACTGCAGTCAAGGCTTGTGTGAGCACGTGTATATATATATATATATATATATATATATATTATCTTCCAAATTATGTCTTGTTTTCTTATTCCTTACAAAACTATGAGTCGGTATACTCCTTCAATATTAACACATAAAAATAGTGAATTTCAAAATATCTTTTCTGAATATTGTAAAAATTCTTATCTTGAAACCAAAGCCATTTCAAAAATCAACCCCTCTCATTGTGGCAGTCAGTCAGACGAAGTTATTTATGTTTAGTAATTTAATATTCAATTAATTTATTTGGGGGTAAATGGAATTAAAACTTTTTAAAAGGGGTGCGTAAAGGAAAAAGTTTGCGAAGCTCTGGTTGAGAGAATGTGTTATATTTTGACCTTTTGACCCGGCCAAAAATGCCATTCCAAGGTGATGCACCGGAAGGAGGTGACACATTCTAATGACAGTTATGAGAGGAAATCGCGTGGGCGGAAATTGGCTGATGAAATGGGACGAGCTAAAAAATTCCCATGGTACACTCATAGACTGATGCACCGGAAGAGAGTGACCTGTGAACTGCATGACAGTTATTTCCGCTTGATGACGATTAAACATTCGATTTCAAAGATCGAGTGGACGTTGAACTATTATATAACGCAGTCAAGACAACAGTTGAGTTCGAGTCCAGTTGCAGTCCAGTTGGAGTAGGAGAGGGACGAGATGTGGTAGGGAAAGCCACACCCGGCCGAAGGGGCCATCGGAACCCCGATGGAGTTTGGGGACCAGAGAATTTGCTGATAAGAAGCAGTAAAGAAAGCCAGCACCCAGCAGAGTGGACCCCAGGGCCTCCGGTTGAGCATCTGGAGAACGAGAAAGACACAACGTTGCCGGCCATAAGAGTGGAGGTCAAAATATTGAAGTTTCTGTTCAGTCTCCAGCTCCCTCTCTCACGCAAACCTTGAGTAACCCTTTTCGAACCCTTGCAATAAAGTGAGAGGTACATATATTTATAAAGAAGTCTTCCTGCGTCTGTCTTTATCATTGCGTCATTATCATTGCGTCGGTTTATTCATTGTGTCGTTATGATGCTGCATGTGTATATGTAGATGACGATAATACAAATGTCAGCATTCGATATTGTGGCTTTATAAGCGAATGGGCTTACACCGTGAGATATAAACAACTTCATATCAATATCACGATAATGTAACTACTTCACAAGTAAAAATATGTTAAAAGATATTAGTTGGATGAGTCCAACATTTAGCAAAAGGCCACATTCGTGTGCCATCAGGAAGAAACGAACTCACAAAAACACTAACCACTGCCCTACAGCAAGGGTTTGATTAACTATTAGGTATAAAACACATGCTTAGAAAATCATAAGAAAAGCGGGTAGTACCATTTTTTTCTTTTCTTGTGTAGATACACCTTGTCGTGACCAGATCATATCTGCGATAAAACATAAAAGGTTAATCTAGAATAGCCGCGAAAATAATGAAAAATATTTATCCTATTTTGTTCATTAACTATTTCTTGCTAGATTCTGAAACCATGACTGCCGCGTTAGATTTTTTATTAATATTACTACTTTCATTATAATCATTATTATTGTTTCCTTTAAAAGCTATTCACACCAGCGTTAGCTGATGGTTTTTCACTAGAATCTAAGTGACAGTAAATCTCCTCAAGTCTCCAGAACTCTTCTCAGAATTCTGGCCGATCTCAACAATGCTGTAGTTTGGATGGTCTCCACTCGTCCTCTTATTTCCAAGTCCTCCAGTCCTAGTACCAAATCTTTGGGGACCGTACCGAGCGCACCGATTACAATTATCGTCACTTTTACGTTCCATAGTTTTTTCAGTTCTCTAGCAAGGTCGAGGTACTTATCTATTTTCTCGCTTTCTTTCAGTTTTACCAAGTGGTTAGCCGGAACAGCAAAGTTCACTATTCGGTAGATTCTCTTTTTTTGTTGACTATTATTATTATTATTATTATTATTACTAGTAGTAGGAGGCGGAGGAGATGCAAGTTTTTCTCACCGGTTTTAGCTGGTGGCTTTTCACTGAAATCTGAGTGATAGTAAGTCCTACGTCTCCAGTTCTCTTGTAAGTATTGTAGCTGATTTTAACAATACTGTGATCTGTGGGGGGTCTCAATTATTCCTCTAATCTCCAGTTCGCTTATCTCTTTTCCAGACATCTAAGGACCGTTCTAAGAGCATGAACTTTCATGTTCCTCAGCCTTTCCAGTTCTCTGGCAAGATCCAGGAATTAGTCAATCGTTTCGTTTTTGTTTTTTGTTGTTATTTTTATTTTTTTATTTTTTATTTTCTATTTTTTCATTTTCACAATGAAGTACATCGGAACGGTAAAATACACTAAATGACAATTTTTTTCTTGTTAATTAGCACTAGATCTGGTCTTCTGATCGGGATTAGATGATCCGTTTGTATTTCAAAAACCCAGAGAATGTTATGGGTCTCATTTTCGAGTACGGATTCTGGTTTGTTCATATACCATTTGTTGGTATGGTCAAATATTAATCTCCACTGTAAGTGGATCATCTTTATCACCCAGTCATGTCTACTCTTGGGCCAATTTGCTATATTCGCTTACTAAGGGATTAAATATTTCATCTGTAACCACATAACCTTCACTCGCTATTTTTCAGCATATTATCAACATTTGCTTTGACATGATTAGTTCTTATGACATTATTTTGTGCTACTATTAAAAGAGATTAAGTTTCTCTCTTCGGGTTTCATTTTCTTAGCCACGTCCTGTTCATCTCATGTGAAATTTCCGGAGTTCGTCGCTTGAAATATCCACTGAGTTGTTTTTCTTCGCATTTTGTTTTTAAGGTTTTGTTTTCTGGTATATCCTTAAGTTACTCGTATTACGGCTGATATTGTTGTTGCTACTGTAATTAGTTTTACCTTGCTCCCTTTTGTATATTCATCGAGACCTTAAATCGTTGCATCTATGTAATTCTCAATGCTGACGAGTCTTCTTCCTCTTTTTCCTGACAGAAGGATCAGTGACAGCAAGTCTCCTCAGATCTCTAGGATTTCTTTCAGTATTCTCGCTGATTCTAACATGGCTGGGATCTGAATGGTCTCTATTCTTCCTCAGACCTCCAGTTCCTTCAGCCTTTTCTCCAAGACTTTAGAGGCCGTTCTAAGGGCAATCAAATTGGTTATTGTTTCTTTTATTGGTTCTTAAGTTATTTCTGTTGATGTTGCGATTACTGGCTGCCTTATCAAACCTTTCTTTTTCTCCTTCTTATTACTTTATTCATTTCGAGTTTTTCATAATAGTTTCAATTGTTGGTCTTTCACTAGTGCCTGAGTGACAGCAAGTCTCCTAAGATATCCAGAAATCTTCTGGGTATTTTAGCTGATCTTAACAATGCTGGAGTCTGTATGGTCTCAATTCTTCCTCCTCTGATTTCCAATTCCTCCAGTCTTTTTTCTAAGCCATTGGGGGCTATTCCAAGGGTATTAATTACAACTAGTACCACCGTCACTCTTATGTTCCGCAGTTGTTGTTTTTTTTTTAGTTTTCTGGCAAGGTCCAAGTATTTGTCTCTCTTTTCGCTTTCATTCTATGGTCCACCGGAACACCAAAATCCACAAAATATTTTTGTTAATTAACACTAGATCTGGTCTTCTCACCGGTATTAAGTGATCCATTTGTATCTCAAAGTCACAGAGAGTTTTAAGTATTTTATATTCTGGTAAAGATTCTGGTATATGCATATACCATGTTAGTTGAACAAATTTTAGTTTCTTGCACAATTCCCAGTGAATGACCTTTCCTAACCAGTCGTAGCTAGTTTTATTTTCCTTTCATGCCAGTTTGTTGCATTATGTGATTAATCGGTTTATCTATTTCTCCATATAACTTACAATTTTCGCTTTGATATAATTATTCCTTATAGCATAACTTGTGCTACTATTAAAAGAAACACAGTTTATATCTTGAGATTTCCCTTTCTTAGACATGTCTAGGTTATCTCGTATGCAATCCTGTCGGTTGATCACTTGAAGTATTCAAAAAGTTACTTTCATTATTATTTCACTCTTTGCGAGTTTATCAAACCAGTTTGAATCGGAGGTCTTTTACTGAAATCTGAGTGACGGCAAAACTCCTCAGGTATCCAGGACTCTTCTCAGTATTCTAGCCGATCTAAACAATTCACTGGTCTGGATGGTCTCGATTCTTCCTCTGATTTTCAGTTTCTCCAGTCTTTTTTCCAAACCTTTGGGAACCGTTCCAAGTGCACCAACCACAGTTGGTATCACCGTCAACCTCATGTTCCATAGCTTATTTTAGTTCTCTAGCAAAGTCCAAGTAATTGTCTATCTTTTCACTTTTATTTTCACTTTGTGGTCTATCAGAACAGCAAAATCCACTAGATGACAATTTCTTTTTTTCCTGCTATTACTGTTTATTATTATTATTATTATTATTATTATTATTATTATAATTATTATCAAATAGTGTGTCAAACTTCAGGACAATGTGACAGAAACATTTAACTAATTAACACTGGCTTATGGAGATCAAGTTTTATCTCGAGTACGAGTTTTATTCATTTATTTATTTTTGAGGTGTGGGAGCACAAGGATTTTTCAATATCAGGGGCTGTGGAAGACGACGAAAGATTACTTCACGAACTGAGGAAAATTCGACAAAAATGAGGACTCCTATCAAATCTGATCGGTCTATGACGAAGAGAACGATGAAATAACATTGATCACCTGATTTTTAATCAGGGTTACCAACCGGAAAAATAAAGAAAAAAATCAGTCACGTTCATTTCTCGACATTTTTACGGTGAAAGAGTTTTTGGTTTTAAAAAAATACTTTTGTGCTACCATAAACCCCTTATACCCTGCTCTGAATGCTTAGGACCACCGTTTCCCCAAAATCAAAACTCAACTTTGTAGTCGCCATTTTGGGAACCGTTGAGAAGTGATGAGAACAAGAGACGGGTAACGACGTTCTACAGTAATGTCAGCTGAAGATTTTCAACACATTTTTCAGCACTAGAATCTACCTCTCCGTCAGTCGTTTGGCAATCCAAGGTAGCTATTTTGAAGTCGATTTGTAATTGATTTGTTGATTTATTTTCAAGTCTCATGACTTAATACATCGACATTGTATATCATTCTTGAAAGAAACGATAAAAACTACCTACACCCAAAAAAAGGTACAGAATATTCCTCTTTTTCTAAAGCCTGTCAGTTTCCTGTAGAATTTGCGATCTCAACGGAATTTAAATGCCTACACATTGCTAAACATGGCTGAGTAATTGCGTGAGTGGCTTAGCAGCAGAAAAGTGTACTAGTGGCCAGAAAGTTAGAAACTCAATACAGTTTTCAGCTTGGAGAAAAAAAGAAAAGTGTAGGGTGCCTACGACGGCGTGAAATTTAAAAGTAATCTAGTCTTGTAAACTAGTTCATTAATTAAATGAGTTCGATCTTCATTGGAGCCGAAATACTGCGTCAGACTAAGCAACACAAAGTAAATAACCACTCAAGAAGAAATTCGCCCCGTCAGTGGGGTTTAGCATACACTGACTATATCCTTTGAGAGTTAAGACCCCTCCTTTCAAAAAAAGGTGTCCAGCATATGACACTAAATTACGTCTGGTGGTGCGGCTCCAATTCTAGGAATGTGTGGAGTACCCTTTCATTACCATTACTCCCAGGTCCACGCTGACTCGTAATTATAGTACCTATTAAGGTCCAATTTATAGCTCAAATAGATCTGTCAGCAAATCATTTGTATTAGATAGGAATACTTGTGTACAAAATCTTTTAAGAAAGTACACCAAAAATGTGAATATAAATGTACAACGTACACAACTCTCTAACCTCTCGTTGCATAAAATAACCCCAGACAAGTTGACATGCTGTTAAAAAAAATAAGAAAAGAAGGAAAATAGTGACTTTTATTTTTGCCATCGCCATTTTTCTTACTATATGAACTATTTATTTATATATTTAGATATTGTTCAGCGTCTCATCAACCGAAAAAGACATCGACACCTATCGATAGGCTCTCGATCATATGGAAATCAGACCTAACCGATAAAATGAAACGCAGTTTCTTCCAGGCAGCGATACTGCTGTATGGATGCACTACTTGGACGCTAAATAAACGGCTGAAGAAGAAACTAGACGGCAATTACACAAGAATGTTGAGAGCAATATTGAACAAGCCCTGGCGGCAACACCCCACAAGACACCAACTATACGGCCACTTGCCTCCCATCACGAAAACTATACAAGTTAGACGAACTAGACATGCAGGACACTGCTGGAGAAGCAAGGACGAACTCATCAGTGATGTACTCCTATGGACCCCCGCATATGGCCAAGCAAAAGCAGGACGACCAGCTCGAACATACATACAGCAGCTATGTGAGGATACGGGATGTAGCCCTGAAGACCTGCCAAAAGCGATGAATGATATCCGTGCTGGCGGCACGACATGATGATGATATATGGTACAACATGAACTTATGTTACGGATTCACTTACTCACTCTTTGAATAAGTTTAATGATAACGAATTACCTTTCAATAAAGTTGAAGCTGAAGCAAGTTTCACAAGGTACGGTCAGGCTGATCTTTAAGTAATATTAAAATCTCTTTAAGATGCCAACAGATGTGAACCAGATATGATATTTACCATGCTAATTATTATTATTATTATTATTATTATTATTAATATTCGCTTAGATATCTCCATAAATTAAGAGATTATTTACGTATAGGTCGGCACTTCTTTAGATCATTGGGTTCGAGATGGTTACATCATTGGTGTTAGCAAGTTAGGGACGCAAGAACATTGATCAGAGTGAAATCCTTTCAATAAACAAACGAAAGACAAGTTAGAAAGAACATGCAGCAATGTGGAGATGGGATATCTTTGGTTTAAAAGAAAATAATTGTTTATGAAAATAAAATGTTTGGGGCATACTTATTAATGAGCGATACTGTAAAAGTTACTATTTATTATTATTATTATTAGTAGTAGTAGTAGTAGTAGTAGTAGTAGTATGGATGGATTTATTCAACCCAACGACAACGGATAGGATGCGACACAAGGTCAGTTTTTAAGCGAAGTGCACCTGGTTTAAATCCAGTTTTCTTTTTCTTAGACTGGTTGACTAAACAACACTAAAAGGCTCAGTCTACCCTACTATTTGTCAATAGCCGGGGATGGAGAAGAAATGGTTTTATGCATTTCCCAAGGGCATTAACACGATATGAAACGCAAACAGCCTCATCAAAGATTCGAACTCAACTCTTCGGGTCAATTTCCGTCAACGATAACCATTACACTACTATTGCGAAGTAATAACTGTAGTAGTAGTTTTGACTCTTCCCATCAGATATCTGGTAGTTGTAATCAAGGATCGAGCGACAAAAAGTCTCAAATATCCAGCGCTCTTTTCAGCATTCCTGCGTTTTTTTGGACAATCTCAATTTTTTCACAAATATCTAATCTTCCTACAATGCCTGGGACTATTTAACTGTGTGCAAACAATAAATAGCAGCACTTGAAACTATGTAACTACGTGCAAACAAATGAGCTCTGGCTCATTTAAAAATAATGTTACCGACTAAAGTATTCGATTACAGATCATATAAATAGGTTTTGGCATGAAATAACCAAAAAGGGTTGATATGCCATAAAACACAACCAAACAAAATAACCTCCCTAGTCTCACAGTTAGGAATTTTAGGATTGTTCCCAATGTTTTTGTTGTTGACATTTTTTATTTGAAATCAAAACTGTGAAATTTCAAAAAAAGTGGCTGTGAATTAGAAAAAATTGATTGAGAGAAGTAACACAAATTTTTTAGATGAGACATTGTTCAATCATTATTACTTTTCCATTAGTCTTTCAAGCGTCCTATTTGTCTTTCTTTTCATCGCAAATCCCTGATAATTTTTCTACAGACCTTAAATAAGAGTACTTGATCGGAAATAAGGAATAAGCTTCCGACGAAATTTGAATTATCTTCCCTTAATGTTGGAAGCTTGTCTTTCAGGAAAGCGCCTTCACTGGTTTGACTTTGGAGACAGTCAACATTTCTAATCTTTTCGATGGTCATTTTATAAATTCAGAGTATTAGATATAATAGCGTATGAATATCTTAGATGAAACATTGTCGATCATTAATTCTTAATGTTCGATTTATGCTGAGATTTAACGGTCGTAGAATAATGACTTGAGAGTCAAAAAAATAGAAACCAGATGAGAGAGCTCTTCATCATAGTGTAATGGTTGGCTAAATCTAAGCTAAGCTGAGTTTGTTTTAAAGGGGCGCCACGCCTGGTATAGTGGTTAGCGAATTAAGCTTGATAACCATTATGAGTTCAATTGTCACATTATATCAAATTAGAAAGAATAACAAAACAAAATAAGACTGCATAGAAAAAGATTATTCTTATTTTTTTATTTTAATTGATTTCTATATCAAATTTCTTTAATACGTTTGAGAATAAAACAATAACATTAGAAATCAATAACACCAAGTAATTACTTATCAAACCTGGTTTTATGAAAGCCATTATGCAAATTTTCCACACCATACATAATGTAAACCTTTATTTCTTTGCAATATGTGGCACATATTGTCGGATTTTAAACGCATTAATCCCAGGGGCTTACTCCGATCCCGGTTTTCCGGGGGGGGTGAAATGTGAGCTGAGTGGCTGGAATCAATGACAAGCAAAGATTCACATTGCACTTGGCCTCTTTGTTCTGGTGAATCGATGACAATCATTGACAAGCATAGATTCCCATTGCACTTGGCCTCTTTGTCCTAATGAATCGATGGCAATCATTGACAAGCATAGATTCATATTGTACGTGGCTTCTTTGTCTTATTGAATCGATGACAATATTTGCCAAGCATAGATTCACATTGCACTTGGCCTCTTTGTCTTAATGAATCTATGACAATCATTGACAAGCATAGATTCATATTGCACTTGGCCTCTTTGTCCTAATGAATCGATGACAATAATTGACAAGCATAGATTCATATTGCACTTGGCCTCTTTGTCTTATTGAATCGATGACAATCATTGACAAGCATAGATTCACATTGCACTTGGCCTCTTTGTCCTAATGAATAGCTGACAATCATTGACAAGCATAGATTCACATTGCACTTGGCCTCTTTGTCTTATTGAATCGATGACAATCATTGACAAGCATAGATTCATATTGCACTTGGCCTCTTTGTCTTATTGAATCGATGACGATTATTGACAAGCATAGATTCATATTGCACTAGGCCTCTTTGTTCTGGTGAATCGATAGCAATCATTGATAAACATAGATTCCCATTACACTTGGCCTCTTTGTCCTAATGACTCCATGACAATCTTTGACAAGCATAGATTTAAATTGCTCTTGGCCTCTTTGTTCTGATGAATCGATGACAATCATTGACAAGCATAGATTCATATTGCACTAGGCCTCTTTGTTCTAGTGAATCGATAGCAATCATTGATAAACATAGATTCCCATTACACTTGGCCTCTTTGTCCTAATGACTCCATGACAATCTTTGACAAGCATAGATTTAAATTGCTCTTGGCCTCTTTGTTCTGATGAATCGATGACAATCATTGACAAGCATAGATTTACATTGCCCCTTGTGAATCAATGACAACCAATTACCCACTTGATCCTGGCCTTCTGGCTTGGTGGACCTATGAGCAGCAGCACCTGTTCGACCTCCCCTTTCCACATTGCCCACAATAAAAATCTTATAGTCAAATACTTCCTGGTGGGAAGTTTGGATAAATATCAATCTCACGGGCTCGCCCCCACTTGGTTTTCCGGGCGTCCCCTGAGTTTGCGTCTGGTGGGTACTATCATGCTGATCGCAATAAAATGACCTTGTGTCAAATTCTAACTTGGTGGGAAGTCAATTAATGCATTAATCCCAAGTGCTTGCTCCACCTCAATTTTCTAGGCACTAAATGGTGTTTGAATCAGGTGGCTATTATAATGCTGATCGCTTGGTCTCAGCGAGAACTTCCAGCCAAGCAATACTTGCTAGACAGAGCTTAGTTCATCGCTTTGCGTCGGAGGCCCTACAAAATGGGGAATGCCGATAGGACCCAGCATTTTTTTGGTAATAGCCACGCATGGGTTTCGATTCGTGTGAGGTTCCCCACTATAAAATGACCTTATGTCAAATCTTGACTTTGTGAGAAGTCGGTTAAATATCAACACACTGATCCCACAAGCTCGCTTCACCAGTTAGTTTTTCCGGGTGCCACCTAATAAACTCAGCCCTGCCAAGCAAGTATTGCTTAGCAGGGCTGAGTTTATCGCTTGGCACCTGAGGCACGCCAAAATGAAGAATATCGACGGGATCAAGCATTTTTTTTGTGACGGCTACGCATGTCTCGACTTCCCGTGGCCTTCCACATTAATAACCTTGTGTCAAAAATAGCCTGATAGTAGGTCGGATAATTCCTCGAGCTGTTTTGAGGCAAATCTAACTCAGCTTGAGAAGGGGAGTCTCCGTGGTGTATAGCTAACGTGCTAGACTGTGACATCGTAGTCAACGAATGGAACTCCAGTCGTGCTGTTACATTCACTTTCAGACTAATACTGTTAGGAAAGGCATGAACCCTCTTATAACCCAAGTTATGGGTTAAATAGCTCTATTGCTGTTCTTTGGATGGCTTTATCATTAAATAACCTACGAAGGTTGATATGCCATTAAACAAAGAAACCAAACCAAATCTAATTCAGCTAGACTTTAATAGAGACATCGTTAATGAATAAGCGAATTAAGATTACTTATTGATTATTTAATAATCACTGAGAATATAATGTAAATAACTGCTGGAATTGTGACGTCAGTGGAGAAGTAGTTTCAGTTACCGACAGACAGATAGACACATAATCTCCATTAGAATAAAATTGTTGATAATATAGTCAATGATGATAATCTAGAATTATCTTATGTCTAGAGGTTTGAGAATTGCGTTCAATGTACATTTATATTTACATTCTATATGTAGTTGTTTCTTAAGAACTTTTTTTTTGTACATAGTCCTATAGAATAAAAATAATTTTCAAACAGATCTATTTGACCCATGGATGGGACCCTCACGGGTATTAACCACTGGATTAAAATAGACATGAGAGTAATGCCAATCAAGGAGGACTATATTCTTCCTGCATCTCCAGAATGGAGCTTCTCCATCAGATGCTGTTTAGTCTCATATCTAATACACTACTTCAAAAGAATATGAGCATAATATAGGTATGAACTAAAAATATACATGCTTAGAAATACAACCTGAAAACAGTAATGATAGAATGAGAAGTAACAGTCTACAAATTTCTTCGATGGGATAATCAATCATTATAATTTTTCCATTAGTCTTTCTGGCATCTCATTTTTATTAAAAAGCGTCGTTTTTTGTGTGTTTTTTTCGGGAGGGGGTATCCTCAAAAACATCGGCTTACTGGATTTTATTCAAATTTTTGGTAACTTAAATAATAAAAGATGAAGATTTCTTTTAAAAAAAGTGTCCACTCGAAATTCTAAAGGAAACACGTTTTTCTTCAGCTCCCCACTTAATTAATTTAATTAGTTTCTTTTAATTAATGAACTTGTAACTCATTAGAGACGTACGTCTTGTTTACCTTCTTTTTATTTTATTTTTCTTTAAAAAAAAAAAAAGCAAATTGCCACGTTTTCGTAACGGAAGCTTTAGTTTCGGAATTTAAAAACGTGATCAATAAAGTAAATATTGTTCTCCTCAAAGCAATGTTATATATACTTTTAAGAATGGAAGTAGATAATGAATTGTAATCCAACAATATGTAAAGAAAAATTGATAACAAGGTAATCCAAGAAGAATGAGAGATTTATTGAGAAGTAAAGTCGACACTACAGCGTTTCGGTTCAACTGAACCATCATCAGGGCTATGAGGGATGATATTAGCGATGTTAACGATGGATGCTTAAAAATGCACTTTTTAAACATCCATGTAGTGTCTACTTTACTTTTAAGAATGTGATCAGTAAAAAAGAGAAAACATATTCGCGTTATTCTTTTTTAGAGATGCGTTTTAAATTGAGAATCTGATTTATCTATTTCACAGAAACAAGGTAAGATTTTATTTTAAAGTGATAACGCTAGATAACTAAATATGACTGAAATAATGTCATAATTCTCAAGAAAAAAATAGAAAATGAAATAACGATTATTATTTCTGGGGCTAAGGGGAATGTGGAGTATTACTCCCAGGTTCACTCTGGTCCAAAGTGCTAGTACCTGTTAGAGTTCTATCTATTGTCCAAATAGATCTGTTTTAAAATTGTCCGTATTCGGTAGAATTATATGCACAAAAAACACTCTTAAAAACGACTACACAAAAAACGTAAATATGAACGTACAATGACTGCGAATCCCAAACCTCTTGGCATAAAATAATCTTAAACGTGTTGGCATGCCGTTAAAATCAATCAATCATAACAAAACGAAGAAAGTGACCAATTGATAAGCCAGTTTAATTTGTAATAGATGAAAGTAGGTTTTTGGGGAGGTGTTTTTTGAGGGGAAGTGGGCAGAAATTTGCGATTGTTTCTTTCTGGCAGAAAAGAAAAGAAAAAATCAACAGCAGTATTTTTATATCTATAATTTATAATTTGAATATAAGATATCGAAGTTCCCGCATAAAAAAAGCGTTTAACCTAGTATAATGTTAGCAGTTCTTATGGGGCTTAAAAGATCAGTCCACAACCAAGCTGCTTGTTAGTTTCTACAAACTCGAAACTACCACGATCATAAAAACCTAACCAGTAAATAGAGGAATCTCTTTCAAGTATATATACAGCTTCATACTTAATCTTGGTGAGATTTGAAAGATGCCGGTATTGAATTGTCGGCAAAACTTCAAAGATGTGTTCAAGTGTATATGTATATAAAGATTTAAACAACAATTTTTCCGGAGGGAGTCCCAGTGGCGCAGTAGCTAATATGCTGGACTGTGATATCGCAGTAAGCGAGTTCGAACTCTAGTCTCTCTATTATGTTCATCTCCACAGATATGGGTTAAATAGTACCACTTCTACAAGAAGATTAAATAACCGAAGATGTGCCATTAAACAAAGAAACCAAACCAGCAATTTCTCCGCCTTCAAATAATATGATAAGTAAAAACATTTACATGTTTCTGAATTTAGTTACTGTATATACTGCACATAAAGCCTGAGTATCATGAAGCAAAATTTAAAAGACGAATCTTGCCGAGTCGGCTATGGCTGTAGAATACACCGACTGCTTCTCGGCGGAAGAGTAAGACCCCTCCAACGAGTGTCCTGAATATGACACTAAACAATCTGATAGTGAGGTTCCACTAATGCTGGAGCTTTGGGGAACGCGGAGTACTCCTTCATTACCATCGCTCCCAGGTCAATTCTGGCCCGGAGTAGTAGCACCTGATAGGGTCCTATCTATGGGTCAAACAGAACTAAACTGTGTATTCATGCTAAACTGAATTGCTTGAAACAGGACTGTTTTGACATTTAAACTTATGCTAAACTGAATTGTTTGAAATGGAACTGTTTTGTATGCTAAACTGAATTGTTTGAAATGGAATTGTTTTGACCTTTAACTGTGCGTAAACAAAACCTAATATTTATACTAAATAGAACTGCTTGACTAAACTGAATAGCTTGAAATAGAAATGTTTTTAACAAACAGTGTACTTATGCTAAATTGAATTGTTTGAAATAGAACTGTTTATTTGTATAAAAATGGATTTGGCATTAAATAACCTACAAAGGTTGATATGCCATAAAACCCAAACAAATAAATTAAAAGACGGATCAGTTAAAACAACCGCAAACATTTTCTTTAAACTAGTGTCTTCATCTTTGTTGTCTTCAATATTCTTGCCTGGATTTTAAGACAAGTAGTTTTAATTATTGTCTATCGGTTAGTTCTGACATTTTTCCTCGTCTTCATTGTTTTGTTTGGTGACTATGTTTCGATCACACACTCTTCAGGTGTCTGTATGCTTTTATTATACGCACGAGGTATGTTCAAAAAGTATCGATACTGAAATACAATTTCAATATCGATACTTTACCAAAACAGAAATGAATACATGAGTTTTTAAAATAACCACCTTGATATTCAGCTCATTTATTCTAGTCATTGTTTCATCATCATCATCATCATCATCAATAATAATAAGAAGAAGAAGAAAAAGAAGAAAAAGAAGAAGAAGCAATAGACTAGATATAGTAGTTAAAGACTATCAAAGAAAAATATGCTTTCTAATTGATATGTCAGTGCCAAGCGATAACAACATATCAGTCAAAGAATATAATAAAATAAGTAAATACAATGACCTAAAATAAAAATTGAAAAAAAAATGTGGCACCCTAAAACTACCACAATGCCAGTAATAGTGGATGCTCTAGATATGATCTGAAGGAACATTAACAAGATACCTGGCAATCCCAGCCTATATTAAATACAAAATATGCACTTTGCAGAACTGCTCATTTCCTTAGAAGAACACTATCGATGTGACTGAAAAATATCTCTCAAAAGTTTGAAGTTTAAGACTGAATTGGATGATTTCAGAAAAAAAGGAACGAAAAAGAATTTATGGGGACATTTTTGGTTAACTATCGGATTTATTACTTAACAGAATTTGATCAGTATATTGATATTGTATCAGTAGTGTATATGAGCAGTGTCAAATTTTTTTTAAAGTTTGATGTGAGAAGATGATAAAAAGAAGAGATACACAAGGAGGCTAAAAAAACAACCCACCTCTTGTAAGATACACAGGATATACAAGATAACTTGAAATGGACAAGGGAAGAACTTCAACAAATAGACCAGAGGACAAGAAAGCTAATGATGATGCATGAGGTCTTACATCCGAGAGACGACATAGACAGACTATATGTGTCAAGAAAAGGAGGAAGAGGACCCGACAGCGTTGAAGATAACGTGGATGCATCAATACGAGGACTCGAAGAATACATAAAAAAAAGAGCAAAGAAAGACTAATTACAACGATCAGAAACAGCATAGAAAACAAAGATCAACTGAACAACAACAACAACTAGGAAACAGAAATGGGAAGAAAAACAACTCTATGGATATTTCAAGCGACAAATTGACGAAATCTCACTCGAGAAGACATGGACGTGACTAAAAAAGGGAAACTTTAAGAGAGAAACTGAATCGTTTCTAATGCCAATACAAAACAACGCCATAAGGACCAATTATGTTAAACCGAAAGAGAACCTGACGAATAGTGAACTTTGCTAGTGACAGCGGGCCACAGAGCAAAAATCAAAGAAAACGAAAAGAGAGACAAGTACTTAAAACTTGCCAGAGAACTAAAAAGCTATGGAGCAGGAAAGTAACGGTGATACTAATTATAATTGGTGTGCTCGGAACGGTCCCCAAAGGCTTGATCTGGAAATTGGAGGATGTGCTGAGACCATCCAAACAACAGCATTTCGAAGATCGGCCAGAATACTGCGAAGAGTCCTTGAGACTTGAGGAGACTTTCTGTCTCTCAAACTCCAGTAAAAGACCATCAGTCACCACTGGTGTGGAAAATTAACAAGGAATAATAATAATAATAACACCACATCCTAATTGAGAGCAAAACCAGACGGAAAGATCGAGCTATGGCCTGGATTGACTACAAAAAGGCATATGATATGGTCCCACAAAGCTGGATACTACACTGTCTCAAAATGTACAAAATATCACATGAAGTCATAAACTTCATCGAACAGACCATGAAAACTTGGAGAGTGGACCTGACAGCAGGAGGAAGAAGCATAGCTGAAACAAAGATCCAAAGAGGCATTTTCCAAGGAGATGCACTCTCACCCTTACTATTCATAATAGCCATGATGCCACTGAACTACCTTCTCAGAAAATGCGCAGCCGGATACTAACTCAGCAGATCGCAAGAGAAGATCAACCACCTAATGTACATGGATGACATTAAATTATTTGCAAAAAATGAAAAAGAACTGGAAACTCTCATACACGCAGTTAGAATATACAGTCAGGACATAAGAATGGAATTTGGCATAGAAAAATGTACCATGCTCGTCATGAAAAGTGGCAAACGACATATGACTGACGGAATGGAACTACCAAATCACGACAGAATTAGAACGCTCGAAGAAAAGGAAACCTACAAATACTTGGGCATCTTGGAGGTTGACACCATCAAACAAGTACAAATGAAAGACACGATCCGAAAAGAATATCTCAGGAGAACGCGAAAACTACTCGAGACAAAACTCTCCAGTAGAAACCTCATCAAAGGAATAAATAATTGGGCTGTGCCCCTAGTCAGATATTCGGAATCCTTTCTCAAGTGGACCAGAGAGGAACTTAAACAAATGGACTAAAGAACAAGAAAACTAATAACCATGCATAAGGCATTACACCCCAGAGACAACGTTGACAGACTATATGTATCTAGAAAAGGGGGAGGAAGAGGACTTGCCAGCATCGAAGACACTGTTGATGCATCCATACAACGGCTCGAAGACTACATAGAAAAACACGAACGAAGACTAATCAAAACCATCAGAGACGATACCGACAACACGATAGACGAAAGAGTGACAACAACTAGGAAACAAAAATGGGAAGGAAAACAACTCTATGGCCGCTTTAAACGTCTAATAAACGCAACAAAACAGTAAATGTAGGCTATGCGGTGACAGAGACGAAACGATCAATCACATAATAAGCGAATGCAGCAAATTAGCACAGAAGGAGTATAAGGCGAGACACGACTGGGTCGGCAAGGTGGTCCACTGGGAAATGTGCAGGAAATTTCAATTCGACCATACAAACAAATGGTATATGTACAACCCGGCACCTGTCCTAGAAAATGACTCGCATAAACTCCTATGGGACTTTAACATACAAACGGATCACCTAATCCCGGCCAGAAGACCAGACCTCATAATAATCAACAACAAAAAAAGAGAATTTGTAAAATTGTCGACTTTGCTGTCCTGAAGGAAATCGAAAAGAAAGATAAGTACCTCGACCTTGCTAGAAAATTGAAAAATCTGTGGAACGATAGTGCCAATTGTGATTGGTGCCTTAGGCACAATAACTAAAGGATTATTATAAGGCCTGGGGGGCTTGGAAGTTGGCGGATGGGTAGAGACTATCCAAACGACAGCATTGCTAAGAACGGCCAGAATCCTGAGACGAGTCCTGGAGACTTGAGGAGACTTGCTGTCACTCAAACTCCAGTGAAAAACTATCAGCTAACACTGATGTGAAAAAACTCTAAAGGAGTAAATAATAATACGAAGACTGATCACAGCGACCAGAAATAATACAAATAACACAAGTATCAACAGAACAAAAATAACTAGAAAAAAAGAAATAGGAATAAAAAAAACTTTATGTACATTTCAAGCGATAAACAAACGAAATCTCCCACGAGAAAACTTGGACATGACTAAGAAAAGGAAACCTTAAGAAAAAAACTGAATCTCTTCTAATAGCAGCGCAAAACTGTCATAAGGACCAATTATGTTAAAGAGAAAATAGATAAGACGCAACAGAATAGCAAATGTTGGTTATGTGGTGATGGAGATAAAGTGAATACAGTAAATTAGCACAAAAAGAGTATAAGACTTGACTAGACTGGGTAGGGAAGGTGGTCCACAGGGAATTGTACCAGAAGTTTAAATTTGACCATACGAATAAATGATATATGCACAACCCGGAATTCGTCCTGGAAAATGAGACGCACAAACTTCTCAGGGATGTTGAGATACAAACGGATCACCTAATCTCAGCCAGACGACCAGATCTAGTGATCGTCAACAAAAAAAGAGAGCTAGCTGAATGATGGAGTTTGCCGCTCCAGCTGACGACAGGGTGAAACTGAAAGAAAGCGAAAAGTAAAATAGATACCTGGACCTTGCTGGAGAAATAAAAAAAAACTATGGAACATGAAAGTGACGGTGTTACCCATTGTAATTGGTGCGTTCGGTACAGTAACCAAAGGATTGATAATGGGTATTAGAGGACTTAGAAATAAGACGGCCAGTGTAGACCATCCAATCGACAGCATTGTTGAGGTCGGCCAGAATACTAAGAAGAATCCTGGAGACTTACTGTCACTCAGACTCCAGTGAAAAACGCTGATGTGAAGGACCCTCAAATGAGTAAAACAATTGTAGGCAGTAAAAAGATAAATACATAGAATACGTATCATTACCTTCCTTTCTTCTAGGTGTTGGGTAAAAACCAGGTAAAGGATTCTAACAAACTGAAAGTAAATCTGGAAATTAAATAATAATAATTGTAAGTAAAGTTGGCGACCTTCATCGAGGGTAACCCGAAAGCTCTCTTTTTGATAGCTACCACACCGAGATGTAAGAGAGGGCGCTACTTCATTCCCTGGATTGCTCCACTTTACCCTTAACCCTTACTTTATAATGCTGAGTGTAAAGCAAGGCGGTATCAAGTACCATTTTTTGAATCATTAGTATGACTCGACCTGGGATTGAACCCCAGTCTCCCGGAATATAGCAGTTCACCGTACATAACGACTAAACTAGACAAGTCAATAGACCAGAAATAATAATAAAAGATTTCAAAAAACCATAAAGGCTATCTCGTAAACATTACCATCTCATCTGATAAAAACATCTCAGCAAAAGAATTTGGTAAACTTTCAAGATATAAGGAGATGGGAATAAAAATTGCAAGAATGTGGCTTTTAAACGCCACCACTAATCCAGTAGTAAGAGGATCGCAAGGAATGATCAAAAAGGATACTGATACACATATTAAGAAAATTCCAGGAAATCCATTTTTATCAAAAATACAAAAGATTGTACTACTGATCACTGTTCACATATAAGAAAAATCCTCAGGATATGTTCAATAACTTCCTTAGGAATAATTTCATTTACTTCAAGTCTTGGTTCGGGCGCCTTTGGTGATGTAATGGTTAACAAGCAAGACTAGCAAACTTACACGAATTAGTTTGAGTCTCAATGGGTGCCCCATTCATACGGCCTTCTTCTACATCTAAGTAAAAAGCTTAAATTGATACTTCAAGTCTTGGTTATTTATTCATTTATCGGACTTCCCAGCAAGTCAAATTTGACACGAAGTCATTTTATAGTGGGGAGCCACACACGAATCGAAACTCATGCACGAATAATACTTCAGGTCTCAAGTAACAGATTTTGTAAAGGATTGTATCAAACAGCAAGAAGAAAACAACGATATACGGACCTATTATGTTAAACCAAAAATAGACAAGACGCAACAGAATAGCAAATGTAGGTTATATGGTGATAGAGAAGAAACGATTAAGGATGTAATAAGTGAATTCCGCAATTTAGCACAAAAAGAATACAAGACTAGACTTGACTGGGTTGGGAAGATGATCTTCTGTGAATTGTGCAAGAAACTGAAGTTTTACTATTTATGTACAAACCAGAAGAAATAAACATCTGGCAGTCCTCCTTGTAACATATCAGGACCATTCTTAAAATGGACGAAAGAGGTACTCAGACAAACTAACCTAAGGACAAGGAAATTCATGACGATGTACAAGGGCCCTACAACATACGAACAAATGGTTTATGTACACACCAGAATTCGTCCTAGAGAATGAGATGCACAGAATTCTTTGGAATTTTGAGGCACAAACAGATCACCTAGTCCCGTTTAAAAGACCAGACCTAGTATTAATTTACAAAAAGAACTCGCCATCTAGTGGATTTTGCCGTTCTTGCGAACTATAGAGTGAAAAAAAAAAGAAAATCAAAATATAGACAAATGCTCGGATCTGGCTACAGAGCTGAAAAGCTTAAGCACGTGAAGGTTAGGATGATACCAATTGCAGTCGGTGCCCTTGGAACAGTCCCTAAAGACCTGGAAAAGAGACGGGGTGAACTGGAGAATAGAGAAAGAATCGAAACCATAAAAACCACAACATTGCTAAGATCAGCTAGAATACTTAGAAGAGTCCTGGAGATACGAGGAGATTTGCTGTCACTCAGACTTAAGTAAAAAAAAAAATACCAATTAAAACTGGTGTGAAAATTCGCATAGTTAAATAAATGTAAAACGTAGTGTTAAAAAAATAATTAAAGTTAGATTATAAAATATTTTATGATGCACCCAGTTGGCAAAAAATAATTCAAGAATTTCATCTATCACAACACAATCTGGCATTTTTAGACTAACATAAGGACTTGATATTGATAACAGACTCCTCGATTTAATACCGATGCGAAGCCTTGAAGAAGGATGAAATATGCTACCAAGAGTTGCGGTAAAGGTGAGTAATAGTAGTAGAGAAATAGGTTTTCTATATCATATGAAATTTTGAATTTCATTTTTTTTTTCCACAACATAAACTATGATCGTTAGATGCAGTCACACACAGAAAACTGTCGATAGTATTTCTGTCTGTATATGTAATCGAAATAAGGAAAATAGCAACACATTTTTTATATGAGCAGAAAATATCTTTATCAATTTAACTCAAAGAGATTTGTCATTATATTAAGGTGTATTAAAGTATTTTTATTCCCAAAACTTACTCAAAAGCTTATTTCAGTACACGCTGAAAGAGAACCTAGAATTTCACTATATTATATTATATTATATTATATAATACAACAGAATAGTACACATCAAAAGGGATATAACTATTAATACCTTCATCAACACATCTAAAAAAGAAGTATATGACCGCAGCCTCCAGCCTACGGTTAGCGTATTATTTTTGTGCTCAGGCAAACTAAGTATTGCTAAGTTAATTTTTAATATCATGCTGTTCAAATTACCTAACATTAGTATATTATACCTGCCACCTACCTCCAAGATAACTGTTTTTTCAAGTGGTTTCGTTTGCTTTCGTCGGATTTCACATAGCACAAATACTCTAGGGAAAGGTATGCAACCAACTATTCTCCCTCTAATAGTAGGGCAAATTGAGTTCTTTAACCTTGATATGGCAACCATTCGGGGAGAAGGAAAACTGAGTTCAAACCTGTTAAAGTTCGCTTAAAAAACTGACATTGTGTCACATCCCGCTCGTGCGGAGGGGTTGGGTGAATATATATACACAAATATTTCCAGTTCAATTTTGAATTTTTTTTTTTTTCCAGTTGTGAAGTAACTTAAATTTAAATTTGCAACAGAATTGAAACAAATTTGAAACTTAATTTGAAACAATGTTATATAGCGTATACTCGTGTCCAGCCAAAATGATGATATAAGATTCAGTGGTAAACAAACGCGCGTGTTAGGCCTGCTAGATCAGGATAGTCTAAATGGAAAGGATTCATTTCTCTCAAGGGAGTTGCTCAGTCTTGTATACGTATTGACAAGTTGTTTTAAAAAGGGTGCAACCATCTTTTTGACAACATGTAATTATATTATTTTACATCTAAAAACTAATTTTTAATGACACAAATTACAAGGCACTGTTGGCTGGGGCTGTAGAATACGCCGACTGCACATCTGTAGAAGAATAATACCGTATTCTCCCAACAAAAGTCCTGGGTATGATACTAAAATGCATCTGATGGTGAGACCCCAATCCTGGAGTATTCCTTCATTACCATTACTTCCAGGTTCACTCTGGCTCGGATTAGTAATACATGTTAGAGTGTCAGATATGGGAGATTTTTTTTTGTTAACCATCCTTGTAGAAGAACAGCAGTGATACTATTTAACCCATAGCTGGAGGGATAAGGAGCTCCAAATATATAAGCACGAAAGTGGTCATAATTGCGCAACTGGAATTAGAATTCACTTACTTCGAGGCTGCAATCCAGCACTTTAGCCACTTCACCACGAGGATACCCCCCACATCAATGGGTCAAATAGAACTATTTAATGATTTACTAAGGGTTATTATTAGTTATTCAAAACCGAACAGCAGTATGCACTTTTTTATATATATTAGATAGCAATATTTGAATAGAAATACTAATTTTTAAAAGCAATACTTGAAACCATCTAAATGTATGCAAACAAATGATTAATATTAAATAGAATTAGATGGGAAAATACGTGTAATCATTTAACTGTGTGCAAACAAATGATTAATATTAAATAGAATTAGACAGAAAAATACGTGTAATCATTTAACTGTGTGCAAGCAAATGATTAATATTAAATAGAATTAGATGAAAAAATACGTGTAATCATTTAACTGTGTGCAAACAAATGAGCTCCAACAACTCGTTTAAAAATAAAGTTACCTCCAAACTATTCGCTTACAAATCATTATATATATATATATATATATATATATATATATATATATATATATATATATATATATATATATATATATATTTCTCCAGTCGGCTGGAGCAGTAGAATATACCGACTGCTTCTCTGCAGAGGAGTAAGACCCTCCCCCAACCATTATCCTAGATATGACACTAAACACTGATGATGAAGTTCCAGTAATGCTGGAGCTTTGGGGAATGCGGAGTACTCCATCATTGCCATCGTTCCCAGGTCCTCTCAGGCCCGGAGTGGTAGCACTTGATAGGGTCCTATCTATGGGTCAAATAGAACTAAACTGTGTTGGTTGAGATGGGACTTTTTGCATTTAAACTGTGTACTTATGCTAAACTGAATTGTTTGAAATAGAACTGTTTAATTGTATAAGAATGGATTTGGCATTAAATAACCTACAAAAGATTGATATGCCATAAAACACAAACAAACATTATATATATATATATCTTTAAGAAAAAACAAAAACCGGTCACTTGCTCTGTAATGTCAGTTACATTGAGCTCTTTAACAGGAAAATTTAAATGTTCACTGTTGAATGTTTTTTGTTTTTTTTTTTTTTTTTTGTACTGATGGAATTACTCCCAACTCCGGTTTAACTGGACCGAATAATACTTTATATATATAACAGGATTTGGCATTAAATAACTCCCGATGGTTGATATGCAGTGAAACACCAACCAACCCAAATTACAAGGATATGCTAATTACTGTACATTTATCTTTACAATTGACAAAGTAAGTTACTTCTTTTAATTAGGATGCAGGTTTCTAAGACTTTCAGAACATTTCCCCTCACCTCTTATAATGTCTGGGTTTTTTATCTATTATAAATTTACGTTATGTAAGTCTCTGTGTATCCTCACTTTCGCTAATTTAGAACAAAAGAGTGAACATTTTTAGTATGTAACGATACTTCAATACAATTGGTATTTATCTATCACCCACGAGGTCAAAATATGATACAAGGTCAGTTTAAAGGGAACAAGCCTGTCGGGTAGAGGCCTTTTTAAAAATTGCTTAGTCCTTAAGCGCCGAGCAATCAACCATAGATGAGCTGATAAAGCAGATGCTACTTGGGGGTGAAGGACCCTGGTACTGAGCTGGTAATATTAACATTACCAGGCACAAATGCCAAGTGACTTGACAAATGTAAGGATATATCTATAACAGGGGTGGGCAACTGCAGCCCAAAGAATGCATGCAGCCCTCTGCATTGTTCTGTGCGGCCCGTACTTGCACTTGAATCGAGACTAAATTCTTTTGATTTTAAAAGATGCAGCCCTTTGATAATTCATAACCCAGTGATGCGGCCCTCCTACCAAAAGTTTTGCCCACCCCTGATCTATACTATTAGCATTTTCTAGTACACCATGAGACCAGAATGTGACACAACGTTGATTTAAAGTTGGGAGTTCTTTAAAAACATGTTACTAACTCTTTTAATAACAGCATAAAACTACCACAAGGACCAATTATATCAAAGCGAAAATTAATAATATGCAACAGAATAGCAAGTGTAATTTGTTTGAAGACAGATGAAACGGTTAATCACATAAGCGAATGCAGTCAACTGGCAGTTGTTTTTCTTTCCATTTCTTTTTTCCAGTTTTTCTTGTTTTTCTGTTTGTTTTTATAATGTCATTGCTGTTTTTGGCTGCTGTAATCAGTCTTTCTTTGGTCTTTTTAGTGTATTCCACGAGTTCTTCAATTTTTGCACCGATGCAATCATCAACGCTGATAAGTCCTCTTCCTCCTTCTTTTCATGACACATAGAGTTTATCTCTATAATCACTTGGATGTAAGACCTTGTGCATAGTCATGAATTTCCTTGTGCTTAAGTCCATTTGCCCGAGTTCCTCCTTTGTCCATTTTAAGAATGGTCCAGAGTATCTTACAAAGAGGACTGTCCAGGTGTTTATTCCTTTGATGAGATTACTGTTGCAGAGCTTGGTTTCGAAAAGTTTTCTTGTTCTTCAGAAGGGCACTTTTCATACTTATTCCTTCGTCTTTTTTTTTATGGTGTCCACATTCAATATTCCCAACTAGTTGTAATTTTCATTTCATGGAGTGTTCTGATTTTTCCTGGTTTGGTAGTTCTTCCTCTTATTATTATTATTATTATTATTATTATTATTATTACACTCCTTGTGAGTTTTTCACATCAGTTTTAACTAGTGGTCTTTCACTGGAGTCTGAGTAATAGCAAATCTCTTCAGATCTCCAGGACTTTTCTCGGTATTCTAGCCGATCTTAAGCGTTGTGAGCTGGATGTTAGTAAGTCTTCTTCTGATATCCAGTTACCCCAGCCTCTTTTCCAGGCCTTTGGGAACCGTTCTAAGAGCACCAACTACAATTGATATCACCGTCACTTTCATATTCCACAGCTTTTTCAGCTCTCTAGCTAGATCCAAGTATTTTCTGCTGAATGTACTACATGAACAGTGCACATACATACCAAAGATGGAAAATTATTAATATTAAGTTAGATCAATAATATAACCATGGTTTATACCAGGGAACTTATTTTTCTGTTGTTCTTAGAGTCAAATATTCTGTCCTCACTTTCGCTAATTTAGAACAAAAGAGTGAACATTTTTAGTATGTAACGATACTTCAATACAATTGGTATTTATCTATCACCCACGAGGTCAAAATATGACAAGGTCAGTTTAAAGGGAACAAGCCTTTCGGGTAGAGGCCTTTTTAAAAATTCATTTTATCTCATTCAAAATGACAGGGCACGGGATATAGGGTAGAATATTTGGAGAATGTCAAAAATAAGGGCCAAAACAGACCGACATTTTACCAGCACATTTTACCTGTGTTCTGTTTGTGGTGAAAAGTTGTATGTAATTTATTAGTTGAACGAATGTTTTTATTCATGAAAAGCGTGCCAGGTAAGAAAAAATTGAGGGAAGAATTTCAAAGTAAATTATTCCCCCTCTCCACTGATTTATTTAATTCTATAATTTTTTTTTTTATAAAATATAATTTGGATACTCATCTTTCTATGAAGAAAAATTATTGAGAAATACTTATACCAGAATAGTACGTTGAACTCGGTAGCACATCATGTGATAATGAGCACCATAGGCTACTGATTAAACTACGTAACGTAAATTTTGTTCCTGTATTGTATGCTATCTTTTAATTGCTTATGTTGTAAAAGTCTGGAAAATAAGCATTATTCACTTCAAACTTTGCTTTTGTGTTCTGAACAATTAGATTTAGAAAGTAACCTATTTTCAATGAAAAAAACCCCCGGAAAATCGTACATTTTCAGTCAAGATCTGTATTAAACAAGATATGAATCATAATTTACATGTATTTATACTAAAGTTATAACAAAGTTAACGGACATCATAAGTGAGTATTTCTTTTTCGAGATTCGCGACAGTAAAGTAAATTTATAAGTCTCCCATCATGTTTTCTTTATACATTCCTTGGTTGCACAACAGCAACTTTTGAAGAGAAAAGTGTTTTTTTCCTTTACATTAGGCATAAGCAATTGGGAAATAATACTTTCTGTCCAGAAACAAGAATAGGTAAAAATTTTGTTGAATAGAGTTATTTTGAAATTATGTTTATTATTTTCACTCAATGCCTTTGGAGACCGTTCCAAAGACACCGAATACAATTGGTATCACCGTCACTTTCATGTTCCACAGGTTTCTCAGCCCTCTGGTAAGAGTGCTGTTTTTATTTTCCAATAGAACACAACAACAATCTTATAATTATTGCTTACATCTCTAGCATTTATTGTTATTGAAGATCACCGTTGAAAATGAAAAGATAGATGCCAAAAAGACCCGCCGCCAAACGTGAGCCAAGCGTCGAAGACCCAGCCTCTCCCAGAAATGACTCTCCCTCCATCTCCCTGAATGCGACAATGAAAAACATTAAATCAGGCGATTCCGTTACCTAATTCACGAATAAGAAAGTTGTCACTACAGAATAGGAATTCTCACGCATTTTTACGTTGTTTTTTTTTTTATTTTGTCAATATCGAAAAATAATGAAAGACAATTTGATATTAACTTTTAAAAATTTTCTCTCATGAATAAAAAAAATTGATTACCTTTTATCTTTAACGAAAAATATTTGTTGCTTCCATTTTTATCTTTTATGTCTTATTTTATCGTTTCTAATTCTATCTATTCATCTATTTTTTTCAATTTTTTTTCCTCAAAAGTAATCATCAGAGATTTTGAAGATTAAAACCGAAAGTAGACGAAAAAATGCAAGTAAAATATAAAAACAAATACGTCTCAGTACCGTAACAAAGTTTACGTGTGGATTATCATGAAGCACTTTTACTCCCCACTCTCTCACACCGATTTAATGGATGCCCGAGTAGAGAGGGTTTTCTTGTTTGTTTTTTCTTTTTTTGTTTTCGTTTTCTTTATTTGTTTTTTAGCTTCCCACTAAACTAAAATAGACACATGGTCATTTTTCAGTGAGGGGTGCTACGTAGTAAGCAAGCCTCTCGTAGCGGTGGGTTTTAAAATGCTTAGCATCTGTCGACATTCCCTTTAAGGGGCATCTCAGGCACCAGGAAATAAACTCATCCCTTAGCCCTTTTAGGTTAGGTAACCAGGTGTTGCCCGTAGGGAAGGTTTTCTAGAATCCAGCTGCGAACTTATTGAATGTCCGAGTAAATAAGGGTACCCGTAATAATCTGGAAATAGCCTTTGACTGCAAATCTGCTCAAATATCCCGTACTCTCCAAACTATTCTCAGTGACTTTAACAGTGCTGTCGTCTGTATTGTCTCAATTTTTCTTCAAACGTCTAATTATTTCAATCATTTTTTTACTAAGGTGTTTCTGTAAGAGAATATTCCCAACATAGTTCACCAATGATTATATGTATACCGCTGTCACCATGACAAGCTTTCACGTCTCTCATGAAATGTTTAGCTTGGTTTGGTTTCTATGTCTAATGGTATATAACCTTCGTGGGTTATTTAATGCTAAAGCCATTCTTGTAGAATAACAGTGGTGGTATTTTTTAAACCACAGCTGGTGGAATAAGGAAATTCCTACTTTTCCCAAGGGTATTAGTCCGAAAGTGAACGTTATAGCGAGACTGGAGTTCGAACTCAGCACGTCAGCCACTACTCCACGAAGACTCCTCTCTTGAGTAAAGTTTTGATATTTATTTTCACGCTCTCTTCCTTTTCAGGGGTACCACCAGTAATTCACTGAGATGGCTACATAGGCAATTAATTTGTCAATTTTTTCTGTCCTTTAATTCAACGACAGCAACAACAACGATCACCATCATCATCATCATCAATATCTTTAATTTTATTTAATTTATTGTTTGAAAAAATATTTGGCGCGTGAGCTAATTTTAAGGAATACTAATAACTTTAAGAAGTCTATTATTGACTAAAGACTCGGTCAAAAGTAAGTTTTGACTGTTTAAATAATTCTTCAAAATTATAATAAAAGTAACAACCAAAGAAAAAAAAACATCTTTTAAAGACAAAAAATAAATAAAAACGGAAAACACTTTGAAATCGACATTTTAAAAAAAATGGTTTTGTTATTTATTTATTTATTTATTTATCTATTCATTTATCCATCTAATTATTTATCTTCAATATTGCAATAGTCAGAATAACTTACCTTCCATGCGGTGTGTTTTTTTAAACTTTGGTTGTAAAGGTTTAAAATTTAGATTTCGGCTATCTTCCAAATGATTTTTTAAAATTTAACCTATTTCTCTCTCTGTACACATACACTGACTCGATGTCGGAGGATCTAGGGGTAGGGATGTTGTTTTTTTTCTTTTTGTTTTAGTATTATTTTTTTAAGGAAAAACGGAAAATCTTTTTAAGCTTATATTTCAGTTTTGTTTTGCAATAAAAACATAAGCTAAAAATTCTCCTGACTGAGGAGAAACATATCTCATTCGAGAAAATCAATTCGTGGAATACATAAAAAAAAAAAAGAAAAAAAAGGCGCTTAGAAAGAAAAAATATGAAAATGTCAAATAAAAATGTTGGGAGTTTAAATAACAGATCCCGACAGAAATATTAAGTTGCGGGAAAAAAAGAGAACTCAGTCAATAATTCAACTATCATAAAATATTCGTTTTTTTGTTGTTTTCTTTTTTGTTTTTTTGTTTTTGTTTTTGTTTTTTTTTAGAGTGAATATCAAATCTATAAAGAAGAAAATAAATAGATAAATAAATAAACGCTACAGTTTTTAAAATAAAGCAGATCAAAATGACGTGATTGTAGGTGCTAATGTTTTGTTGTTGTTAGTTTGTTTTTTAAAATTATTTCGGTTAAGTTTGTTTTTATCAGAAAAAAAGAGCGTCCATAATATTAATTTTCAATTCAACTGTAAAAAAAAAAAAAAAAAAATAATAATAATAATTTTCAAAAATGTATGAAGACATTTCACCGGTCACTGACAACCGATAAATTTGTCTTCATTATATTTATTTTAATGATTAAAATTATCTTTTCGAGGCTAATTATTCATTTTCTTTCTACTTCGACCGCCTATCAACCTGCCGATTATGTAAACAGATAAGATGTGGCCATGCGTATTTCCTAATAATAGCTAAGATCATCATAAAATGCACAGATTCTACAAATAAAGTCCTTGAAAGAGAGAGGTGATCGGTGATACCGCGAACTGATCGAACCCAAAATTGAAAGGTCAAGGTTGAATGTAAGTAAATGTACAAACAAAATGAATATAACCCAGGAAGTAAAAAAAAAAACAAAAAAAACACCAACTTAGAGACAAGAGAATATAGATTTTTAGCTGGTTTCACAAACTAACTTTTTCACAAACTGTTCATTTATATATTTTTCTCAAGATGTGAGGGGAAAAAAATCACAAACTAGAAAAATATGCACATTACATTAAAATAAAACACACTGTGAGTAAGGTAAAATAAATAAAAATAAATAAAAAGGTTCCTGTTGGCCATTGTTCAAAACTTCTTTTATGCTCGGATTGATAATAAATAATGTTTTTCTTCTAGTTTCATAATGGGGAAAAGATCGAGTACTGTGTTGTTATAATAACAAATTCAATCAAAGGAAATCAATGTAAATAAAAAAAATATTCAAGATGTGTTTGTAGTATGAGTTATGACAACTAGTTTTATCTTTTTTTTTTTTTTTCCTTAACGTCTTACTGTTTTCCCACTCACACTTCTGATATTTTATATCTGGGATAATTATAAGTTCTATGTAAATAAAATAAAAAAATTTACAAAACAATAGTAATATAAACAACAAACAAAATATTGTTCTCGCGTACTTAAGCTGCCCACTTACGTGTTCGTTCAGTTCATATGTGTATGTGTATATGTGAGTGTGTTTAATTACGTGTGTGTCTGTAAGATGTTTCATGTGTGATAATTTTGTTACGTGTGTGTGTGTGAGAGAGAGAAAGTCTTTAATTTCGTGTGTATGTGATTGTGCTGTATGTGTAGTTATTCTTTCGAGTGTGTATGTTTTCGTACAAAAAATCTTTCGTGTGTGTGTGTGTGAATATGTGTGTGTATTTGTATTATTTCGTCTATGTTTCTCAAATATGATACACACGCATGTTGGTTTTATCATTCATTCAATAAAATTCAAAAAAAGAAAAAAAAAAAAGGAAAAAGAAAAAAAAGGTGACTTTAAACTTACATGAAGCAGTTTTTCCCTTGTTGCAGAGTCGACGTCCTGATTCCTCTTTTTAGGAAATGCTGGGTCCCATTCGGACCCTAAATCCGGACTTAAGGGTGCTTCGGAATGCACACCTGTTGTAGCTGCTGTAGTAAACCAGT
The DNA here is from genome assembly GCA_963585895.1 of Sepioteuthis lessoniana. Taxonomy (NCBI): domain Eukaryota; kingdom Metazoa; phylum Mollusca; class Cephalopoda; order Myopsida; family Loliginidae; genus Sepioteuthis; species Sepioteuthis lessoniana. Next base: position 39,772,017 of record OY757907.1, on the reverse strand, counting down.
TTTTATCTCGGTACGAAAAATAGGTGGCCGCTAGAATATGTCCGAGTACAATCCCCATGCTTCTGGTGCAGGTAAGGGTGGTTCCACCCGAACACAAACACCAGAGCGGGTACGTTTGTAGTGTACTTTCACACACTGATAGTAAAAACACTGAAGAACACACACATTCACTTGCACACGTATACACACACGCACTGACTATCCTCGAGGGAACACTGAATGCGAAACAGATTCCAGGGTAGGGTGGTGTACACCTCCCGTCATATGTATCTTACTTTATTATTACTATTAGTAGTACATCACACACACTCCGTCGTCAGATAGAAAACATAGCAACCAGCGAGTACCCATCTCTCTCTCTCTCTCTCTCTCTCTCTCTCTATCTATCTATCTATCTATCTCTTAGCCTTTTTAGTTTTTCTGTCTTTTTTTCTTCTTCAGAGACAACAGAGTGAATTATAACAACAACAATTAACTCGTCTTCTCGTTTGTTCCTATCCCGCTCTTTGTTTTGTTTTTGTTTTTTTTTACTCAATTTCCCCCCTCTATCATTTCTTTACTCGCTTCTTCTCCTCTCATACACAGATACACGTATATTATTCATACACATAAATATACACATCCACACATCTATATTCATATACACACAGCACTACATACACACGCGCACAGAGGCACACATGTACGTACTTTTCTTACTTACTTTATTTTCGTTTTTATTTTATGCTTTTTTCTTTTCCACCCTCTTCGGTTTTCTTTTTATTTCTTTCTCTGTCACTCTCCTTTTCTCTATCTATCTCTTTCTTTTTTTTTTTTCTTTTTAAATTCAAGTTCGACCTTTTGTCTGTTTATATTTTGTATTCTTTCCGTTTTTTTTTTTCTTTTACTTTTTTCCCACTTATCCAGTTATTTCTTAATAATAATCTTCCTTTCTAAATTCATCAATAATCAGTCATTGATGTAAATGAAGTCTTTAAAATTTCTGGCAGTTGAAGCATGTTGTTTTGTTTACTTGGGGGTTGTTTTTTTTTAGTGTGTGAGTGGGGTCCTAAATATTTAAAAAAAAAAAAAGAGAAGGGCAACAGGATATAAAGTTTTACTTTGAAACTCACAAAAACACTCATATCCACGCACAAATATATTTCAACGGCATCTCAAATCAACGAAAATAACGTAAAACACTGAATAGTTAAATAAATGTTATTTTTAACCGTTTGTTATTTTTAACCGTTAAAATTTAACGATATCGTACAATCACATGTGTTTACTGTTGAGAAAATATTTTTAGATAAACCTGAAATCCTAATACTTTTTTAAAAAACTGTTCGTAGGCTTAAAAACAAATCCGTACGACTTAAATTTCTTATGAGTTTAAATTTAAACTCAATTTTTAAAAACAATACCATTTTAAACAAACTTTAAAAGGAGGCGGGAACATTGTTTTGATGCTTAGGTTTCACGTCTTTTTACAACCATTTATTTCCTCTGCTTCAGTCATTCATATTTTTAACCTTTTTGTCAGATACACGATGTATTATATACTAAACTTCTTTCATTCTTTTTTTTATCTCACCAAGCTACAGCGATTTATTTCTTTAAAAATTTATCATTTTGCATAATTCATTTTAATGTTTGTTGTTTTACTTCTTTTTTTCTTCTTAATTATATTCTTTTCTTCTATATTTTCTTCTTTCGTTTATTCGAAGACTTCAAAACTTTTCTTTCTTTCTGTCTTTCTTTCTTTCGGTTCATGTTGTCTTTTTGATCCGCCTCCTCTTCCAAACCATTATTTTCTTTCTTTCTTTCTATTTATTTATTTATTTTGTTATTTCCAGCAACTCTTATCCTTTTCTTCTCTCTCTCTCTCTCTCTTTCTTCTACTTTCTGTCTTTCCACCCTTAGTTCATTCTGACTACCTTTTTTTAAACACTTTTTTATGATATTTTAATGTGATTTTTCTGATACGTCATTCAACACGAAGTTGTATCTTTTGAATTATTTTTTATTTACTTGTTTCTCTTTATCGGTCTTGACTTCATTACTTGTCAAGGTGGCTGCAATGACCCACATGAAAGTTTATTTTTGCCGAGCTCGTGTTCAAGTCAAGGTTAAGGCTGCAAGAAATCATCAACCCTATAACTTGTTTTTTTTTTGTTTTGTTTTGTTTTTTTGTATTCAATACTTCTTGTAACCAGACGATGACTAAGTTAACCACTTCGATCTACATGTGTGAGTGAGTGAGAGAGAGAGAGAGAGAGAGAGAGAGAAAGAAAGTGAGTGTGTGTGTGTATGTGCGTGCGCGCATGCGTGTTCACGTTATGTGTAATTTCAATTATTTACATTTCTTTGTCTTCCTTCTTTTTAATATCATCGTTTGCTTTATTGATTAATGAAATGAATAAAGAATCAATATTCTGAATCATCCCACCTACATGCCAAACAAAATCCTGTCTGATCTATCTATCTATCTATCTATCTATGAGTGAAAAATGCACTGAACAACACTTATATTACTACTGGCTGCAGCATGTAGCTATGAAAGGTTGCCGAAAAATATGCTTGGGCAAAAATAGCAAAGGTAAAAATATTATTCTCTCATAATTTACGGAAATATGAAAATATCTTATTTCAGAGTTATAGGTATTGAAACAATCAACCTGGTCATTCTTATGAAGTATTTAGATGCTAGTCTAAATAATTCCTCACCTTTGTTGTTTTGATCATTAATGCCAATGTTGGCTTGAATTTTGATCTCTGTTTTTCGAACAGTAAGCTCTCCGACCTTCCTTAAAAGTACGTTACATCAGGTTGACAACTTTTCTTTCCTTTTTATCGCAACTTTGCGATTAATCAAGAAAGATTCATCTGACTCAATAATGTTTTTATTTGTTGGAATATGGAAATGAGAAAGGGGAAAAAATGAAGATTACCAGATATGACGTATTCATGGGAAGAAGGTTGTAGAACCCACAGGCCGAAATATAGTTCTTGTTTAATTGTATTGAAATATAATATTATAATGTTACCGGAAAGTAACTTTCGGATCAATATGTGTTTTTTTATGTGTATTTACACAGCCCCTCCGCACGAACAGGAAGTGACACAAGGTCAACTTTTAACAGAGTTTAACAGGTTTGAATTTAGAAGTTTCTTTCTTCTAGAGTGGTTGCCATATCAAGGTTAAAGAGCCAGTCTGCCCTACTATTTACCCATTGCTGGAAGGAGAATAATTGAATTCATATTTGCACTAACAGCCTCATCCAGGATTTAAACTCTGGTCGCTGTCTCCATTTCCTACGACGGAAAGCATTACACCACGAAAGCCTCCATGTTTTCTATATACAACTGTGAATGTATGACTGCATCGTACAAACTCGTTGAGGTGTAGGGCTGCAGTTACACTCAGGATCGGATCTACAATGAAAATAACGAAGCTTAAGTTTCAGGGCCCCTAATCCCGGATGGGCCCCAAGAAGATATTTTACTCTAAATTGTTTAAAAAGTTTGAGTCTACCGGATAAGAAAGAGCGTTTAGAAAGAAAATATTAATATAATTTAATATAAAATAATCGTTAAAATTAAAAGATTATTTAAGATGCTGGTCTTCCCATAACAATTCAAGCTACTTCAACTCCCCTCGCCTAATGTAGGTCCACTACTGGCTTCACAATACCTCTGATGGGGCTACGGTTTCAGGAGTGAGTGGGTCTTTCATGGGAGGGGTTACTAGCCCCACGCCTCTTGATTTTGAATTCAGAATTTTTCCTTCTCCTAAACCGGTTGCATTACCAAGAGCCCAGTCTACATAGTAATCGATGCAAATTAATGGTATGAGAAAACTTGTTTTAATTCATTGAATAATAACAAAACAAGGCTTTAAAAAGTCTACTCTATTGAGAGTATATACATGCCACAAAATACCTTATAATTCCCTAGCTGAAGTGGTACGCTTGTTGGCCGAGCGGTTTGATACTAAGTCTAACGTAAAGTTGGGTGGGTTTCGAGCCCAGCTTCAAGCGTCCTACGTGTCAGGTCACACTGAAGAGTTGTGATACAACGAAACAGTCTGTCTGTGGATGACAACATACACGCTCTCCCATGGGGTTTGAGCACTCAGGCGAAGGAATTTTCGGCTGCCGCTCGCATAATGCATAGCACTTCGAACGAACTGAGCGCTCTGGTATCCGGTAAGGTATAAAATGTAAACAAACGAACGCTACTACTTAATACCTTATAATTCCCTAGTTGACGTGGTACACTTGTTGGTCGAGCGGTCTGATACTAAGTCTAACGTAAAGATGGGCGAGTTTCGATCCCAGCTTCAAGCGTCCTACGTGTCAAGCCACACTGAAGAGTTGTGATACAAACCAAATGGGGTATAATTTGGAGAATGCTCAATATCTGTGATAGAGCTATTATATTTTTTCTACGATATCTTTCCTTCTCTGCCTGGTGATAGTCGTTTATAGATGTTATGAAATCTGTGGTCGCAGACAACCTTCCATGCTATTATATATATATATATATATATATAAAACTAACAGATATTTACTTATTTTTTAAGTATATATATATACATACATTTTCATATATACATAGGTTTGGTTTGGTTTGGTTTGATTTAATGGCATATCAACCTTCGTGGGTCATTTTATGAAAAACCTATCCTTATAGAATAACAGTGATACTATTAAACCCATGGCTGGAAGATAAGGGAGATCAATATCTTTTCCAATAGCATCAGTCCAAAAGTGAACGTAATAGCGAAACTGGAGATCAAACTCGCTTACTTCGAGGCCGCAGTCTCACACTTTAGCCATTACGCCAGGGGGATTTACCCCGTATTAGATAGGATATGATATCAAGTATTCCTATCTAATACGGGGTGAAAACAAAGGATTATAGGCAAATAAAAAGTGCCATTTATAATATGTAACTGAACATTGAAAATACAGTTTTGATTACAATCAAACATTTACAAATGAATCAAATTTTGGCATTGAATAATAGCCCATAAGAAGTCGATATGTCATTAAACAAACAGACCAAACCAAACAGCAAGACGATGACAAAAACTGTCTCGCGCGTCAATAACCCCTAATGAGAAGCACCTCAAATATTAGGGATGAATCTTGGCTCTACCCACTTTTTTTTTGCAATGGGGTTGATGCAATCTGGCAAAGGGTGGATTATACTTGAAATAAATCTACATCTCCTCCAGTCCGAAAAGGTCGACTGTGTTGCTTTCACAAAAGTTGGAAAATTATTTTAAAAACAAAACCTGAAATTCTACTTACACTTGTGTCCAGAATATCGGTCATCCATAACCAGTGACATAATGAATATATAGCTGTAGTTCGTGCGCACCCGGGTTGCACCTTAGTAAGATAGAGTGTGTATCAATTCCCGGTGTCTGGCGCATCCTGAAAGGAAATACCAACTGAGCTAAGCAATGTTTGTCACTGTCTAAATATACGTATAAGGTACACACTTTAAACTGGACTTTGTGTCACAATTGGTTCACTTTAAGAAACGGACAGATACTCCGTTTGCCTTTCTAAACCCCATACTAGCAAATGAAACTTTGTCTACATACAATACGATATATGAACATTAGATGTATTATACAAGGGTCGGCTGAAAAGTTCATAGGCTGACCAAGATACTCTCATGAAATGTGACCAAATGAGGTTTATTTTTCAACATAGTTCCCCTGTGGTCCACACACTTCTTCCATCGGTACTGCTGTGCTTTGATCCCACTGATAAAAATGTCATCAACAGCTGATATGATGTAATCATATGAACTTTTCATCTCATAAACTTTTCAACCCACCTTCATTCAATGCTACGAAACAAAATAACCATCATTCATGTGCAAATATTTTTCAATTTGTTTCTCCGTATCTTTCGACTTTCGTTATCGGTTTTATGCACACACACACACACAAACACACACACACACACACACACACACACACACACAGAGGGAGAAAAGGAGGGATGACGATCCACAATTATGATTCGTGATATATGCAAAACATTCTTTTTAGCTGATTTACAGATTTACATTTCACTTTTACATTTATTCATTGATCTTATGGAAATTATGAGTGGCATTCAATCCCAGGTTGAGTTTAACCAAAAGCTCAAAAGATGGTACTTGATGCCTCCTTGCTCAACACTCAGCATTATAAGGTACCGATCAGGAGTAAGTAGAGTAATCCAGGGAAAAGAGTAGTAGCTATTAAAAAAGGAGCCTTCGGGTCACCCTCGACAACGGTTGGCTAACATATATATGTGTGTGTGTGTGTCAGTGTGCGTGTTTACCAATCTCTCCACACAAGCAGAATACGACACAAGGTCATTTTTAAATGGAGTTTAACAGGTTTGAATTTAAAGTTTTCCTTCTCTTAAAGGTTAAAGAACCAAGTCTGCCTTTCTGTTTACGCATTGCAGGAGGGAAAATAGTTGGATACGTACCTTTCCCGAGGATATTGGTGCTAAATGAAATGCAAACAGCCTCGACCAGGATTTTGAACTCAGGTCAACGTGTCTATTTTCTACGACGATAACCATTACACCTCAAGCTCATGTGCAAATGTATAGTTAGAGAGAGAAAGAGAGACATTATGACTGCCACATCTTGAGAAATAATAGCCGTCTTTACCACTTAAATTACAACTCAAACACTTTGATTAATTCAACTTGTGAAAACTCCACATAGCTTGTACTTACGCTAAACTAATTTGTTTGAAATGGGACTGTTTTGACATTTAACTATGTATGAACAAAAACTACACTTATACTAAACTGAACTGTTTGAATTAGAAGTTTGACTAAACCGAATAGCTTGAAATAGAAATGTTTTTGACTATTAAATTGTTTACTAATGCTAAACTCAATTGTTTATGTTGTATATCCATAATACAACTGCACGTATATATATATACATATACAAATATATGTGGAACATAATCAAACATAATGACGACTTAATGAACGAACGAACACACTTCTTTATAAAAATATATCTCTCACACTTAATTCTCGAAAGGGTTGATGTTGGTTGTGTGTGAGAGGTGAGTTGGAGACGGGGACAGACTGCTACATATTGACCCAAAGTTCTTCTGACCATAGCAGCACTTCTTTCGCATTCTGGCTGGGCTGCTCAACCGTGGGTCACTGAGAGCCTAAGCCCTCTGTCTGGAGCTGGTTCTCACTTCGCTGGCATCCTATCTCCAACTGACTCCAACTGCAACTGGAACTGACCCAAGTCGTCTGTGGCACCTGGTTATATAATTGTCTCACACCCACCTGCTTCCTGTGGGCGTACGCATCTGCCACCATCACCGAATTCAACCACGTCCACAGGTCAAGGTGATATTCCGATATCTTCGACCGGATCCACCTGTTTCGCTGTTATTCCTTTTATCTACACAGGTGCATCTCTTGATTGACGGCTCGGTCGAGGGTCAATATGTAACATTTAAAATAGAACTGATCATTTGTATAAAAATGGATTTGGTGTTAAATAACCTACAAAGGTTGATATGCCATAAAATCCAACCAACCAACCAATCCACATAGCTACAGCCCTGTGACAAGCATAACAAGATAACCGGTGACAATGCATACGGTAGGTTTTATTTCAGAGTACCGTCTCTTTGACTTCTCCCATCAAAAGATACCTACATGTCAGCAGAAGTTTGATGCTAGACCTTCCTTCTACTGTTTTGATTTTGGAATTAACGTCTACAAGTTTTGCCTTCACCGCGGCTTTATTATAAGACTGCCATCCCTCTGTGTAAATATATATATATATATATATATATATATATATATATATATACACACACACACAAATACGCATATATATGTGGAAGAAAACGTGAAAACCTGTTTAATGAAGTATTTATATCTTGGTTTTCACATCATTTCTCTTCTATTTTCGAGGATATATATATATATATATATATATATATATATATATATATATATATATATATATATATATATGTCTGTCTGTATGTATTTCACTTAAAATAATTTTCATTCAGCAAATGGATATACTACGTTACCAGTGCATTTTTATCGCTTCTCTCATAGTATTTCAACTTCTTTAAAAACATTTTTTTAAAAACTTACCCCCCAAAAAAGACAAAACATTTTTCCATACAAACCTTTCTCCTGACGATGATTTAAAGTTGAAATTATTTGAGAACAATCAAAAAATGAATAATGTAAAAGGTATATTCCTATTTGTCTAATCATTACTTTTTTTAAAGAATAGTTGTAAATAGTAGTTATTTAATTTTGGATTTTTCTCAACTGGTTTCGACCTCAGGTCGTCGTCAGGAGAAAAGTTTTTGTGAGGGAAAGATTTTTAGAAAGTTTTTTCAATTTTTTTAAAGAGTTGTTATGCTATAAAAGAAGTGTCGAAAAATGAACTGGTGATGTAGTATATCTATTCCTTGAATGCTCGTTGCTTAACACTCAGCATTATAAGGTATGATCAAGGGTAAAGTGGAGCAATCTAGGGAAAGGAGTAGCGCCCTCTCCTACACCTCGGTGTAGTAGCTATTGAAAAAGGAGCCTTCTGGTCACCCTCGACTACGGTTGCCAACTTTACTTATATATATATATATATATATATATGGGAGTATATATATATATATATAGAGAGAGAGAGAGAGAGAGAGAGATGTAATATTTTGGTAAATCTGACGAGATGATAAAAATAAGTGGAAAAGTAGATAAACCAAACACTTACAACAGGTTTAGAAGTGATATTTTGTTCTTTATTCAAGGAAGAATTTCTTCTGAAGAAATTCTTCCTTTTTCCACTTATTTTCATCATGTATATATATATATATATAGAGAGAGAGAGAGAGAAAGAGACAGAGAGAAAAAGAGACAGAGAGAATACCCATTTACTTAGGTTTCACCCACCGGATCATCAGGATAATTTTGACTAAAGAAGGTTAACCCAAACGACGTTTTACTGATAAAGTAGCCACCAAAAAGAATATAAATTAGCATTAAAAAAAAACTACATTCTATTTGCCAAGTAACCAGGCTTTTTTGTCTACAAGTATAAAGTATCTCAGACCTCTGGTTGAGTCATTCATTAGGGTTATTGTAAAAAGCTGTGGCTTATTTTTCCTCCATAAATAAGCGGCAATATTTATTACCAGTCTTATATTTACGGCATTTTTTTTTTTACAATCTCCTATTTTGATATAGGATCTATTCGTTTCTTCTTTTTGATTTTTCAAACATAGTTAGATAATCTAGTCATATGTTTGTATATTTCGTGTGCGAAATTAGTTCTATGGTTGTAATATCTTTTTTGAAAGATCCTTAGGTAGAACCCTCGTATATTTTTTTACCATTACTACAATTATTATAACTACTATTGTTGAGTCAACTGTTATACACCTCCACCTTAGACACTATGTATTCATATTGGCATTTTCCCTTGAAGGGGACAAGTGACTTTATTAATGTAAGTAAAGTTGGTGACCGTAGTCGAGGGCAACCCAAAAGCTCTCTTTTCAATAGCTACTACACGAGGTGTAAGGGAGGGCACTACTCCTTTCCTTGGATTGCTCCACTTTACCCTTGATCCTTACCTTGTAATGCTGAGTTTAATACTCAGCAAGGGGATATCGAGTACCATTTTTTAGTCTTTGGTCAGACTCGATCTGGGAGGGAACCCCAGTCTCCCGGGCCATTGGCGAACACTCGACCCACTAGACCAATGGGCTCGTATACATGTATTTATATATATATATATATATATATATATATATATATATATATATATATATATATATATATATATATATATATACTTTTGTATGAATATATGTATTTATATTCACATATGTATATAAATACATATATGTTTCATTAAATAGTAAAGACATTTTGTCTGTATAATTTAATTAAGATCCTTTCGAGTTTCCGGATAAGTGTTTTATCTTCAGGTTGGAATTGGTGGATGAATTTACCCAAATTATCCCGAGGGCTTTCGGACTCTTCATAAGCCATTGTTAGGGGTTGCTTGCATGTCGTATATATGTTTAAGTAAGACTAAATCAAAGAAAACATTGTTATATAACTGATAGAGATCTCTGCTAATTTATCGTACAAACAAAATAATGGCAATTCTAATAAACAGGGCAGGAGACCACTCACCAGATGTTGCCGAGGCCTAGATTATTTCCCCAAAAACATGCGTCTCTGCGCATAGGCTCCGCGCATGGTGAAATGTTAATTAAATATCTCACAAGAAATAAAATTAAAAGTAATTTTTTGACTAATCTACAACCTTCGTGGTAAAAAATAAAGAAAGACCAAAGTTGCTCCAATTTGAAGAAGAAATAACTATATAAGACGAAATTCTTTCGAGGTCGAGACGGAGAACATCGACTGCGATGCCTGCAACGTGCAACATCACACAAACTCGTCTGAAAGTTCTTACTGCAGCCCTTTGATGGAAGCCGCATGACCTGAGAATTACCACTCCACCAACATTCCACTTTTTCAACGCCGACGTTTCTCCTTCCCTATCGACATAAACTTTGGTCAACCGCGTAAGTCTGTCTCACCCCTACCAACACAAATATTGGAACATTTTTATTTCTCGATTCCAATAACACTCAACACACGCCAAATTTCCTAAAATTAACTCATTCTTATCGATACAACTACGATCATTTTTCTTCTCAATTTCACATTTTCATATTCACTAACACAATTGTTTGAACCTTTTGTTTCTTGTTTGTTAATACAATTGTTAAATTTTTCACTTGTCTTCTTGTTTGATTTGCAACTCCGTGTTTTTGTCCTTTCCTTGCAAACATACACTTGATATAACAACATGCTTTTATTATTACTAGTTTAACATTATACCAAAAACAAAAAAGTCAATGTTATCAAGACAACAAGTAGTCATAAAAGATAAAGACGGTCACACCAAATATTGACTTGAAATATCTTCAGGGGTAAACTTGTTTTGGGATATTGTCATATTTCAGGTTACATTTTTGTAATAGTGTCTGTGGTCAGAAAATAATGCCTTATGAATATTTCGACTCGACCTACCAATTCCATTTTACTCATTGATAATCACTGCGCCTCCCCTATGCTAAGTAAGTGTGTGCAAAAGTTCACAGCGTATCTTAAGTAGAGGTTAAATATCCAATAAAAATAAAAACCGGTTTTTCTTTTTGTTAGGCAAAATCCCTAAACTTTTAAACACACCCAATGACATTCATGATCACTCGTCTGTATATCTGGAAATAAAATTTTCACATACCAAAGACTATAGACATTTTTTACATATAAGTAACACAAAAGTACTTAATGCATATATGATTTCTATACAGTTTTACATATTTTCAATCTTCTTACTCTCACTCCCCCCCCACAAACGACTATTGTAATTACAGTGACATATCTTGTCAATTTATATGTTCTCTTTGTACGCTTGCCTTACCTTTTTATGTTATAAGTCGTAAGAGCTAGCGTGAGAAAAAGAACAGAATACCCTGTTTGAAACTGTACATTTCATGCTAGATTCTTGTTAAAATACAAATTTAATATAAAAATTAGATTAGATATTTTCATCGACGAAATAATAAATTCTTATGAAACATAGGAATTTATTACGAAATTTATTGCCAAATTTATTACCAAATTACGAAAAAAATAAAACAAAAAATATTTAATCCAGTATAAAGCTGTAATCAATTTGCATGAAATTTGTATCTTTATAAAGAAGAATTGGAAAAAAATCGTCTTTGAAAAGTATTTTCTTACGTTATAAAAACGAAATTATTGAGTGTCGATATTCGGGTTTAAATTGGTAAGAAAATGCTAAAAATGAAAATAGAATATTATGACATCAAATAAACTTGGATTTTAAAAATCTGCTAAAAAATTAATAAATTGATAAAACGCAATAAAACTTTTATGCATTTTTGTTCTTGTAATATAAAGATAAATTTTATGAGAAGTTATTGAACTTTTCTTTGTAAATGACTTAGATTTTGTTGATTCTAAAAAGTTTATGACCGTTGCTACTTTTCATGAAAAATATTTTACTCACTCAGTTTATGACGTAGATATTCGAAACATAATAGAAATAACTCTGAAAATCGTTATTAATTGAATTATCATTATTGTTTACTTCTATTTATTCAATTTTATTCTATTTTCTTATTTGGTATATTTCGTAAGGAAAAAGAACCGAATAGATGACGGATATAGAAATGATTTCAACATGAATGATATGCACGCGGAACCACCTCTCCCATGTGATTACGAAAAATCTAGAAACGGTTGCTATGACATCAACGGCCGAAAGTAAACGCGTTTTTAAATCACTAAAATGAAGATGAACGAACGTCCAATGTAATGTCTGCTTTTAGTTGATCTGATGTATATATATATAGATATATATTTTTTTAAATACCCAGTCCGGTGGCAAAAGCTGCTTGGTAGCGCCAGGAGTGGCAGTGCTGCTTTGAGCTACCAAAACTGTGTTATCACCCTGGTCGGCGGCTGATGAGGACAGAGTATCGCACGTGCTTTCACACGTTGTATGATGAAAAAAAAAATGGTATATTTTACGACAAATACGCAACAAAAAACTTCTTCTGTTCATAATATTCTAGGGATAATATAAATAAAAATCGAAGCATTAACAAAATTTCCAATAAAAATCTTGTTTTTACCAAATACCATTATTCGGTGCAACGTGATGAGGGATATATTTAAGTCAAGTTCCCACTCTCCAAGGAACAATATTAATATCAGTATATCCGTGATATGCTAATACTAATTTAGTATATGTTTGGTTCACATACACAATAAGTTAATTTGTAGTTATTCATGTCGTGCCAAACAAAATAACTGATATGGTACCCAACCTGCGGACGGTAATGAACTCTTCTATGATTATTAATACCGGGAGAACAGTCATCTCGGTGGAACTGTACTTATTCCCGCCTAACACTTGGCAGTCGGACTGACGTCTAACATTTTTGTATATATGTTGTATTATACTTCGTTAATATACTTTGTTCAACGTAAACCCGAGTTGTGCTATTCTTCCGGACCCTTTACTGGTCCACAACAATAACCAAACTTCTTTGAAGAACAACAATGAATGGTTCATTTTTATGACAGAAAGTATACTTGTGTCAGAGTGAGAAAAGTTCTTTTGGGGTGTCAGGTAGCAGCAGTATCACAGCTCACAGCGTCAGTTCTTTAGTGTGTAGCAGGTAGCCGCATGGTATCTTCTTTAGTGTGCAGCTGTAGCAGCAGTTATCTTCAGTGAAGATCGTCAATGCAGGTGTGTCCCGTGGCAAGCTACAGGAAAGAGGTGTTTCTTCTCTGCTGGCCGTGTGCTCTCTGTTCTGCTGGCCAACTTCCAAAAAGGGCTTGAAAAAATAGTTATTTAGAGGAAGATGGAATTAATGCGCTCTGCCCGCTGATTGGTCAGTGTGTGGCCGAATCGCCTGGCGAGAGAAAATAGATATGTGACAGCTACAAAATTAACCCATTTGTAAACATAATGGTTTGAGTGTTCGCCAATGGCCCGGGAGACCTGGGTTCAATTCCCGGGTCGAGTCATAACAAAGACTCCAAAAATGGTACTTGATGCTACCTTGTTTAATACTCAGCATTATAAGGTAAGGATCAAGTGTAAAGTGGCGCAATTCAGGGAAAGGAGTAGCTCCCTCACCTACACCTATGTGTAGAAGCTAACGAAAAGGGAGCCTTCGGGTCACCTTCGACTACGGTCGCCAACTTTACAATGTACCTACAATTATTATTTTAAAAAAAGAATACACAAACGTGTCCCAGCAGTTAAGTATATACACACATTTTTCCATGAAAAAGCAGTATGTAAAAGAAATACAAAATGAAAAAAATTTACTCGATAAATGTTAGCAAGATAGCCTTTACCGTTCCCTGGTCGGTACAGTGACAACATCTCTCCTGTTCAAAGACCATAGACGAAAAGAGATCAAGAATGGGTTTTTGAGTCACTAATGGGCATGCAAATTATCTAAAGGAGATGATTGTTTATTGTGCCCCTACGCCAACAACCTGGAAGCTTCCTGATGAAACGCTGTAAAACAAGTTTTGTAAATCTCTTTATATCCTTCGTTCTCCATGCAAGTTCAACACAGACAGCTTTCTCCCCAAAACAGCCGAAATGTTAAACCAGCTTCTCCGCTCCCTGTTAGTTTTTTTCCTACAGGATATGACTTTGATTTCTTTAAGTTCAAAGTCAATAAGTATCTGCTTGATCCTTAGTCCCTTTCTGTCTATCCATACGATAATAATCCTAGCTTCACTTACTCTCTATTCTCCAATCGTTCTTCGACATAAAACAATCCTATACAGGTTTACATATCGTTAAAATCAATCACTCAAATCATTCTTCCTATTTACTGAAACAACATTAGATTCTTCGTCCTCTGTAACAGGGACATTTTCGTCCCTAGCAAACTTCGTATCGCATTGAACATGACACCAGAGAATAGTACACTCCTTGAATATATAACTACCCAAAACATCCAGATTTACATGCTCGTACGCACACAAAGGACAATTCTTTTTATACTTCTTTATCCACTCTTTCTGTAGCTCTTTTCATTGTTCATTCATTCTATTAAGTTTGTTTAAGCTATAAAATATGTTTTTGTTGATCGGACATGATTGTTCTTGCATTTATTCCGTACGAGGAAACAGTATTAAACCAACTACAATACCTCTATGGTGTATTAAAAAAAATTTCCTGTGTATGAGTGCCTATGGTTGTAATTGGATGCCTGGTTGGCTAAATTAGGAAATATTTATTTTGATGCTTTTTTCCTAGTTGATGTTAGTAGAAAAAAAGAAAAAAAAAGAAAAAAAAGACACGACAATAACGAGTTAAAAAGAATAATGAATAAATAGGTTTATTGTCTTTTTAAGGTATCGTGTCAACGATTTAAGAATGAAACGTAAGCGGTATCAGTGGGAGTTTAACTTAAGTTTAATGAGAGGCCGGCGGGTGAGCGAGAACATGAGTTTGTGAGCTGTTTGTGGAACAAACTCGCGTCTATCAAATTTTTCCACGTTTTGATACGAGTTAAGTGGATCATAAAAAATCGACGCAACAAAAATCGAGGAATAATGAAATGTATTTTTCTTCTAAGTTGTGATTAAAATTCTTTCAAAACTTACTGGATTGAATACGCTGCCAAAAAACAAAAAAAAAAAAAACAATACATTAGAAAGTTAGGATGTCCATTTTACTTTAGACTAAATAAAGACAAATACATTACCAAATCTATGGATTACAATAAACTAATACTTGTAGAAAAACATTTCTGCTTTAATAGTCATGATTTTTTAGTGTTTCGGGAAATGGTTAATTTCTCTAACACTATAAATCATTTGGTAACACAAATCAATAACGAAATTTCTTTTAAACAACATAAAAAAGCAAGGTTTATTATCGTAGCAGGCGTAAAGGAGAGTGAGAAAGTGTTCCTTTTTGGTGTTGCTGGTTAATATGTTGGTCCTTGGTTCGTAGGAAGCGTGTGTGAAGCTAGCAGCAGCGTGTTCTTCAGCGATGGGGTTCCAAGTGGAATCAGCAGCAGTGGGTGTGAGAGATGTCTGTTCGGGCTGCTGGCTAATTGCTCTCTAAGATTGTCCGCTCTACCAAAAAGGACTAGAAAAAATAGTTCTAGTAGAAGAAGGAATCAATGCGCTCTGTCTGTCGATTGGTCGGTTATAGCCGACTTGCTTGGCGGGACATTGATTCGCGAAAGGAAATAGATCCGTGGCTGCTACAATTTTAACGAAGATGCAAAGTTCACCATCATAGAAAGAATAGAAAAGAAAACGCAGTGTACAATATCACTGCAATAATAGGAACACATGAAGATGGATGGATGAAACGTTTTCAAAAGACTTTAACATCTAATTAAATCATTTGCAAAATTCCGCTTTGAAATAGAATGAACAGATTTGGGTTGACATATAAACAGCTAAATAAATAAATACCTAACCAAAACAGTCGCGACTAATTTAAAACACCATGCTATTTCCCAAATATATTTCCCAAATAGAGGGCTCAGTGCCAGCTGTCTACGATCATATAAAAGTCAGTTAAAGACACTTAGAAACCCCAAAATAATTTCATTCAATGAATGGATATGCTACATCACCAGTCTATATACTCGAGGGATACTCTGAAAGTAAAGCTTCCAATTTATTTTCACGGAATCTACAACAGATATAATAACCCACAAAAGGGTCTGTGCCTTACATTTGACACATTTAAAAAGTGACTCTCTGTATTACGGTTTTTTTTATGTTCTTCGATTCTCATGGAATGAGGTCTTAGTAATAGACAGAGAAGAACATTGCCAAATAATACGCCTAAAGGAACCTGCTTACAGAATGTGCTCGGTTGACTTTTTCTGCATACAAAA
The DNA here is from genome assembly GCA_963585895.1 of Sepioteuthis lessoniana. Taxonomy (NCBI): domain Eukaryota; kingdom Metazoa; phylum Mollusca; class Cephalopoda; order Myopsida; family Loliginidae; genus Sepioteuthis; species Sepioteuthis lessoniana. Next base: position 39,755,510 of record OY757907.1, on the reverse strand, counting down.
CATCAACGTAGACAGCATCTGGAAACTTTTTATTTTAAAAAAATCTGTTGGTAAAAACGATTCCATGTAAACATGATTTGCGTTCGTCTTTGTCTCAAAAACTAGCTATCGTTCGGTTTACCAGTTTTCAAACGATAAAAATTTGTATTTATATTTCAGTTCTAACGGACATTCAAAACCAACTTCCATCAGTTTAAGAAATACAATACCACTAGAAGAAGTCGGAGAGTACACAACCGAAACGTCCAAAACAAAAAGAATACAGACGAAGGAAATAGTGTAATTACAAGAAAAAATATGAAAACAAAGGAATAGTCACGTGATAGCTTCATTCAAACATCGGCATCAGACAAAAATCTGCTTTATTTCAATTTTCTATAGCTATCGGTTTGTGTATGCAAATCCATCAAAGTTATAAATATTTGGTTTTTCCAACGTGAATATCAATTGAAATTTTCTTTATTTGTGGAAGGAAAAAAAACCAAAGAAGTAATATCGACTAGTTTTTTTGTTTTTTTTTAATTTTTCTGAGAAAAGATGGATAAAAAAAATACAGCTGATTCTCTTATATGAAGTTAAAGCAAACGATTAAGTTGAAGAATCGTTGCGTTAAGAGAAAGAACGTGTTCAGTTTTTTTTCTTGGTGGTGGGATCACTGAGAAAATAAGACATAAATGTTTAGAGGATTTGCCTGCATTGAAGATTGTGTGGCTGTAACAATTCAGGGACTCAGAGAATACACACACACGCGCGCGCGCACACACATACACATATACACACAAAGCAAAAGGAGATTGATTACAGTAGCCAGTAACAACATCAACAAAAACGGAAATAACATATGGACAGACAGGAAAATAACAATATAAAAATCAAGAAAAGAAAAATGGGAAGAAAAACAAATGTATGGATACTTCAAGTAACTAACTAAGGAAATTTCACATGAGATCATACATTGCTACGAAAGAGGAAGCTGGAGAGAGAAACTGAATCTCTATTACCATTACAAAACAATGCTTTGAAAGCTAATTATGTCAAAGCAAAATTTGGTAATACGCAGGAGAATAGCTCGTGTAACCTACAAGGTGATAGAAGTGAAACAGTTAATCGCATAATAAGCGAAAGCAACAAGCTGGCACAAAAGAAATACAAGAGCAAACATGACTGGGTTGGAAAGGTTATCCATTGGGAATTGTGTAAGAGATTGAAATTTGACTATACAGACAAATGATTAATATATAAATCAGAAACTTTCCTAGAAAATGAAACGCATAAAATTCTCAGAGACTTTGAGATACAAACGGATCTCCCTATCCAGATCAGAAGACCAGGCCTATTTTAATTAACGTAGCGTGATAGAAAGATTGTGAACCATTGTTAGTGAGTTCAATTCTTACTGGGTGCACTATGCTCCTGGCCTTGAGCTTAACAAAGCTAATCTTAGTAAATGGTCAATTTTAATAAAAGTCAAGGTCACTGTGACACAACAGTTCAGTCTTGAGCACTTTAAACATCTAATTGATGCGTTGTTTTACAAGTTCAGTTTGCTTTTTGTTTTTTGTTTTTTGTTTTGTTTTGCTGAACCTTACATATGTATGAAAATGAGTCTTACATCTCGCAGATTTTACAAGTATGTATCAAAGACTCGGCGAAAAGTGTTTATAATACGCACACATGCACACACATATATATGTTTGTTCGCCAATGGTCCGGGAGACTGGGGTTCAATCCCAGGACGAGTCATACCATAGACTTAAAAAATAGTACTTGATGCCGCTTTGCTTAACACTCAACATTACAAGGTAAGGATCAAGGTAAAGTAGAGCAATCCAGGGAATGGAGTAGCAGTGTAGTAGCTATTGAAAAGGGAGCCTTCGAGGCACCCTCGACTAAGGTCGCCAGCTTTTATATATAACCGTAAACCTCTACAAACGGCACATCATCGAGAGATTGTTTTTATATGAGCAATACTCCTAAAAGGCTCTAACTTAGAGAATAAAACAATTTGAGGTTCAGTTTTCAATTAAATGATAATATTGTAAGGTCAACGCTCGCTAAAGGTGATTTTTTTAATCACCCAAATAATCGTTATAACAGAGATGACTATAAAATGCTAATTTAGAATTTTTCACTCCTTCCTAAATAGAAGCATCAACACACCTATGCAAATTTTCTGAATGAGTTTTACAGAATCAGTATCGCATATATTCTAAACATAATATTCAACGCCTACTCAAATTATTAAGAATTATAATTTCCGATTTCGGTTTTTTAAAACGTATTTTCTATTCAACGATTGACTCTTTCGCCTGTAGTGCTGTGTGTGACTATTTAGTTATGTCTACATTATTTAATATATTTGTAAAAAGAACAATGCGATATATTGTGTTATTGAATAGCTACTTGTTTATAGATTAGGGGTATATATATATATATATATATATATATATATATATATATATATATATATATATATATATATCGATTCTTGGTTTTCAAGTCTCTTGATACATTCATATATTAATCTTCACATACCCAAAGTAGAAACGATTAAAATATATATATATATATTTTAAGGTAAGATTTAAATGATAAATTTTAATGATTATCAGATAGATAGATAGATAGATAGATAACAACATGGTCATTCAAAAGAGACACACCAAACCTTTTTAATAATAGCCATATCTTTCTTACAAATTCTTGTTCTACTTTCTAAAATTCGAGTCAACAAAATGCTTTATACCGATATAAATATTCAATTTTTTTTCCAAACTTGTACAGTTGAATTCCTACTTAAACAGAGCAATTCGAATTTTTTTTTTAAGTCATCGGTAACAACCAGTGTATCATGGTAAAAAAAAAAAAAGTAAAGTTGGTGACCATAGTCGAGGGTGACCCGTAGGCTCCCTTTTCGATAGCTTACTACACCAAGGTGTAGGGGAGGGCGCGACTCCTTTCCCTGGATTGCTCCACTTTACCCTTGATCCGTACCTTATAATACTGAGTGTTAAGCAAGGAGGCATCAAGTACCATTTTTTGAGTCTTTGGTATGACTCGACCTGGGATTGAACCCAGGTCTCCCGGGCCATTGGCGAACACTCTAACCGCTAGGCCAATGTCCGTGTATCATGGTAATGCATGTTATTTACAAAGTTTTGCTTTGTTGTGGCACAAGGCTGCAGGTATGAGTCACTCAGTGACAGTCGAACTCAATAGTAATAGTTTGTTTGCTAGTTTAGTTTAGTAACCATTACACAACGCGAGGCAACTTGCATACCTGTTTATACATGCGTGCATGTCAGTGCACAGAAGTCAGTTGATGCGCATATTCATACTTTCAAGTAGATGCGAAGGCGTATAAGAGTCTAAACTACTTTCTAATTTCGTTTTTTTTAAATAACTACTCTATTCAGAAGTTTTCGTTATTATTTTAGAAGAAAAAACAACTTATATCTGAAGGGCGTCTCGTCTTGGTCAAATGGTTAGCACGCAAATCTTGCAAACCAATGACTACTGAAAAGTAAGTTCTAATATTAATCGGTGTCTCATACTGCCGATTTTGATATGAGTATGGGTTATGCGCATGCTAAGAGTAGTGAATATTCTAATAAAAAATTTCAAAGTCTTTGGCGAGGAATTATGTAGTGTAAGATAGTATTCACCACCTTCAAAACTGTATGCTCGTGAGAGTACATACGCGGAGGATATACAGCTGTCTTTTATTCACGAATGCCTACCCTAAACACTTGGATGCTTTCTACCGCCTCCAGATTATATTTGGATTTAAGTCACAGCACCCCCTGCTGCTTAACTCCTAATGCATCCCTAGGCCTTCAATACACTTCAAGTGAGTTTGCCGAAAACTGGCTCATTGGCCTAGTGGGTAGAGTGTTCGCCAATGGTCCGGGAGACCTGAGTTCGATCCCAGGTCACGTCATACTAAAGACTTTAAAAAATGGTACTTGATACCTCCTTGGTTAACACTCAGCAACATAAGGTACGTATCGAGGGTAAAGTGGACCATCCAGGGAAAGAAGAAGCGTCCCCCCTACACCTCGGTGTAGTAGCTATTGAAAAGGGAGTCTTCTGGTCGCCCTAGACTACGGTTGCCAACTTTACTTACTTTACATTGGAAAGCCCTTTTTTAATATCATATGAAGCGGTCTCGTTGTTCCGTTGTCTAACTTTTAATGCCTTCCAAGCTCCCAAATTGTTGGGATGAATTTTCAGATGGGAGGATAAGAAAAATGTCGCACGGGGCTGGAGCTGCTGGATATGGAAAAAGAAGCACTTGCACAATCCTGTGTTTTACGGCAAACTGCCCATCAAAAAGTATCGGAAATTGGCACTGACTCGTGTAGGCTTCATATAGACGTCTAGGCTGCTGTGACTTTATCGTAAAGTTACATAGCCATGTACACGTCCTCGTTTAGATCGCTCAGTGGGCTGGGGTTGTAGAATATACCGACTGCATCTCTGCAGAGGAGTAAGACCCAACCAACAAGAGTCCTAGATTTGACACACAAAAAAAAAATCTGATGGTGAGGCTCCAGTAATGCTGGAGTTTGGAGAATGCGGATTACCCCTTCATTTGCCATTGCTCCCAGCTCTTCTCTGGCCCGGAGGGGTAGCACCTGACCTGTGGGTCAAATAGAACTGTTTGATATTTAAACTGTGTGCAAAAAAATGACTTATGTTAAACTTAATCGTTTGAAATAGAATAGTTTTATCATTTACCTGTGTGTAAACAAATGACTTCTGTTTAATTGAATTGTTAGTGATACACAGCAATACTTGAAACCATTTAACTTTTTTGACTTCTACTAAACCGGATTTGGCATTAAATAACCTACAATGGTTGATATAACATTAAACCAAACCAAATTTCATTTAGATTTAATTTTTTTGAAATTTGAAAAATATTATTATTTCTGCTCATACCTACCACACACACACACACATATTTGTATATTATATATACTAATAGGAATTAGGATCTCACCTTCTTACTTTAACTCATTACTCGTAGTTTCATACGTCTCCTATAAAATAGAGACCTTAGATTGTTATTTTTATCACACACACACACACATATATATATATAAGCTTTTGCGTTTTTTACACTTTACTGCATTTTCGTATCTTCGCGCGCATGCGCGCGTGTGTATGTATGTGAATTCTTTGATGATATATCAACCTTCATTCGTTATGTCCCGTGGTCGACCACTGAGGGGAGAGAGATAAGGAATGCCCCCTACCCCTCCGTGTTTGGATTAGCAGGCCGCCCAAAAGAATGACCGTTAAGCGAGGATAGTAATATAGGTCAATTCCTCACGGCCTGTCGGAGAAAGTAAAGAATGTGGGTCAGAGTGAAAGCCAACAGATGTTTGCACTCTGTGACCGGGTGAAAGAGATGGTGGTCCTAAAGAATCGACTGACAGGGGAAAGAAAAAGATAGAAGTGAAATGATTGGCTAGAACCCTAAAACGGAAGTGGCACCTTCTTCCCGTCAGCGGAAATAGGGTAAAAGAAAATCAGTTTTGAAGATGAGGTCACCGTGAGTGGACGTGAGATCTGATGCCAAGACTCCGGGTGAAGAAAGCGGAAAGAATCTTGGACAAGAAGAAGAACCTATGCCTTCAAGCCAGAGCATTATAAATGTATAAAATTTCGCCAGCCCGTAAAACAGAAAATACTCTCCGAAGGAACCTGCCGAAAAGATAAGTAAACATTAAGACTGTTTCTCCCTACACCCAATTATGTACTCTCTATCTCTCAATTTAAAGAAAGACGAAAGAAAGGAAGAAAAGGAAGAAAGCCATTTATAGTCATGTATTATCTGCTGATAATATAGCCAACACGTTGAATATGTGTGTCCGCGTATATATTAAAAAGATTGTTATATTTTAATGTTCCCACGTGTTGAAGTTTGTTAATTTGTGTCGTCTACTATCAGATTGTCTCTTTCATGTTTCTTTATCAGCTTCTTTCGCCTTATGTTATTCTCGCCAAAATTGTCCTATTCTTTCCTTTAAAAATATTATACGGGAAACCGGAGTTGTTGACAACCACAATTAATACTAGAGGTCCATATCTTCCATTGTTCTAGGGGTAGGAAGAGCTAATGGCCTTGGTGGGTGTGTGTGTGTAAGGTGAAATTTGGAAACCCCTTGCCAGCGGCGGTCAGTCTAGCCTCAAATTAACCCCCACATAATATGCCAGTTCCTACATGTCCGAGAAAGGACTCTGAACAAGGACTTATTCTACGAGGGATCAAATGCCAGACCGCCCCGTCTTCACGCGTGCGAAAAATAAATTCCCGTCTTGGGATTTTAATAATTTTGCCGTCACAGTTATTTAATGTTAAAGGCATCCTTCCTAAAGAACAGTAGAGGTACTATTTAATACATTGTTGTGGGATTAAGATATTCATACCTTTCCAAAGCGTATTTGTCCTAAAATTTGCGTAATAGCGCAAACTCCCTTACTATAATGTCGCAGCCCAGAATATTAGCCACTATACCAATCGAACTCCCCCCTTGTGTGTGTGTGTGTGTGTGTGTGTGTGTGTGTGCGTGTGTGTGTGTGGAACAAAGATATACAGAGATCTCAGAAAAAGTTAATCAGTAAAAAGGCGTATAATGATCATATAAACTTGTGTGTGTGTATGGGTGTATACAGGCATGTCTCTCTCTCTCGCTCTCTCTCTCTCTCTCTCATACACACAAACACACAAACACTCTCTCTCTCTCTCTATATATATATATATATATATATATTACTGATGCTCATGAAATAACTAAAGATGATATGTAAAAAAAACTAACGTGATATTCTGCTCCAACACATTCGTATGAAGCCCACGATATCTTCTTTTCAAAAAGAAAAATACAGCACGGTACATTGAGATAAAAAAAAATCGTGTAATGCATTGTATATAGATATATCTGTATGCACACACACACACACACACACACAGACATACATACATACATATATATATGTGTGTGTGTGTGTGTGTGTATGTGTGAGTGAACATTATGATATTGATGCATCAATTTAAAAAGAATTGAAAGATTCTAATCATCTTTTTATAGTTGTCTACGTTATATCGAAAATTTGAAAGATTAAAAAATCATGTTTAGTGCGACTCGGACCCTGCAAAATTAGCTGCACTTTGGATTGGAAATTCCATATTTCTCTAAGTTAGGGCATTTTAAGCGTGTGTATTTACCCACCTCCTTCGCCAAGAGCAGGATGCAACATAAAGTCAAGCAGAGTACACCAGGTTTGAAATCAGAGTTTTCCTTCTCCTAGACCGGTTGCCATACCAAAGAACCCTGTCTGTTTTGATATTTACGCATAGCTGGAGGGAGATTTGTTAGATTTATACCCTTCCTATGGGTAATAACGCAATGTGAAATGCAAACAATCTATTTCTTGATTTGAATTCGGGACACTGAGTCGATTTCCTACATCGATAACAGTTATTCCGTAAACACCTCTAGTATTTTCAAGGTGTTGCTCAAACAGAAATTCCACTATGATGTAGCATTTTTGCTGGGTTACTGTTACATATATACATACATACAAACATAATGAGAATTTTTTGTAATGCATAAAAATGTTTCCTTCATCTGTATCTTAATTATTAAATACGTTTCTCTTCAGCTGTTTTATTATTTTGTTGCTCATATTTGCTCTTTTCCACATCTCTCTCTCTCTCTCTCTCTCTCTATATATATATATATATATATATATCAGGCGTTCGAGGTGTAATGGTTACCGTCATAGGAAATGGTCACGACAAACCGAGATCAAATTCTGGACGAGGTTGTGTGCATTTAAGATAGAGCTAATACCCTCGGGAATGGTATGAATCCAATTATTCCCCCTACAGTTATGACAAATAATAGGGCGGACTAGTTGCTTTAACCTTGGTATGGCAACTAGTCTAGGAGAAAAAAATTCTGAATTCAAACCTGTAAACTCCGTTAAAAATTGACCTTGTGTCGCATCCTACTTGTGCGGAGAGCTTGGATATATATATATATATATATATATATATATATATATATATATATATATATATATATATCGTTGACTCCGACAGTCATTCCTTATATTCTAGATCAGCCATCAAAACAAAAGAAAACAAGAGAAAAACGCTGACTTGCATTTATTTAGTTAGCATCTGCAGAGACATTTAAAGGAAACAGTTCTTTCAGTCTTTTTTCTTATTACTTGCGCTGAAGACGATGACCACCTGCTTCACAGTACAAAAGAAAAAAAAAAGGAACAACGAAAAAGAAAGGCGGTTGTAGAGAGGCGGTAATGGAATGCTGTCTTCGGTCAGAAAAAAGGTTAAAAGCATGAATACAATTGTATATAATGTCAGCACGTTATTAAAAAATATATCATGATCCTAACCAACTTTGATCAAAGAAAAGTCCAATAATGATCGACCTATTGAGTAATGATAGTAATCGAATTATGGATAAATAATGATCGAACCATGAGATGATCGAAATGTCACGAGTAAGACAGGCAGACCCAAGCTACCGGCAACACGGACAGTCGCCCAGGGTACCAATGCTTGGTGATGCCTATCATATCACCGAGACATTAGAACCTTTTAGATACAAAAAAATACGAAAATTAATGGATAATAGATTAATTGATTGACTGACTAATTTTAATGGCATCTCAAATCATATAGGTTTATTTTATGACTGGAATTTTTGGAGATTACATTTATTATACATTTATATTTACATTTTTTGTATTGTTGTTTAAATATTTTTGAACATAGTTATATGATATCAACTATTCTTAATACAAATTATATTCACAGTTGTATGGTTTCAAGTATTCCTATCTAATACTAATAATTATACGGTTTCAAGTTATTATTTCTATTTGATAATAGACATCTTTTTGTACAGTCATAGGGTTTCAAGTAACTAAAAATAATGCTTAGTAAGTAATTATATCTTCAAGTAACTATTCTTAATATAAATAATTTACAGTTATATGGCATTAAGTATTCCTATCGAATATGGATAATTTTAAACGGGTGAGGTACTACCATTATAGGTCAGAGTGAACCTGGGAGTAATGGCAATAAATGTTTCCTCATCACTCCCCTGATTTCCAGAAATAAGACCTCACCATCAGATGTAGTTTAGTATCTTACCTAAGTCACCCTTTAAGGTTGGTGTCTTAATCCTCTCTAGAGGATACAGCTTATTCCAAGCCCCACCGAGAGGGTGAATTGGGATTTTGAGTTAAACTATGCCTTTCTGGCATGATTTGATGAGTAGAATACAATAATTTCTCGATGTATGAAGATTTCATTTTGAACTTGACACATAATGAGAATATCTTAAAAATTAGTACTACCTCTGTTTCTACTATTCCTACTATTGGGAGGGGTCTATAAAGGATACATGCAGCGTATTCTTTGCCCCACTGACGAGGTGAAATTGATAAAAGTATAAAATCAGCCAAAATAAAAAATTTCCTGTTTAATCAAAATATTCACCGTAGCCTGGGGAGAAAAATAAGACGGGGTGAAATGAGGTCCAAGGGAATTTTTTTTTTTTCTTCGTGGGTTGCTAATTTAGCTAACCTGCTTCTCTTTACGGTCTTTATGTTGCTATAGAAAATATTACTCCTAAGTATTTGAACAAAAACAAAATTTGTTTTTATTGCTTAAAATTGCAGAGACCACTAAAACGAGATATCTGTTTTAGTTTCTTTGTTTAATGGCATATCAACCTTGTATAACAACAGCAGTGATATTATTCAACCCATGGTTAGAGAGTTCATAACTTTCCCTAGGATATTAGTATCGGACGGTCTGCACACAGATGTATAATATCGGTCTTAATAAAGTCATGAACTAACAATATATTACACCTTCACTGCCATTATTCCAAGGCCCACTCAGACCCAGAATGGTAACACCTGTTAGGGTCCTATCTATGGGTCAAATAGATCTGTTTGAGATTATTTCAAAATGTCAAAAACAATATTCTCGGATACATATACATACGAGGCCCATACAAACGTGAGAGGGCTGTGACAAATCTAAAATCTTGGTGAGGCTGAGAACTCATTCAAATTTCGAAGCCGCAGTCCAGCACGTCAGTCATTACACTGTGGGAACTTCCTCTGAAAAGGGGATCTAGATTAGCTAACTAGTTTAATAACTCTTCCAAATAGCAATATGAGTCAACCTTTTCAATCGCCTTGATCGATTTTAAACAAGATCTTTAGAAATATTGAAAAAATATCAAAGTGAAAATTTCAAAATCTTAAAATATTTTCTAAAAATTTAGCATTCAGAAGCATAAATCATGACGAAATACATTACCTGTTATATCGATTGAAATAATTACTTATATGAATGGCAAACCCTGTAGCGTAATGGCTAAAGTGCAGAACTGCAGCCCCGAAGTAAACCAGTTCGGACTCCAGCCGCACCATTACGTTCACTTTTAAGCAATGGATTAAATAATATCACTACTGTTATTCCCCAAGGATGACTTTGTCATTAAATAACCCACAAAAGTTGATATGCCATTAAACAAAAAAAACCGATAAAACTTAGTTCGTCTTGCGTAACCTTCCGGTTTTTAACTCTCAAAACTAAACGATTAAATCGTTGGGTTTATTCAAATACTGTACATACGAGTGTCATTCAAAACGTTCTAAGCCTCACCTAGAAAGAAAAGCAGAACATTTTTGTTGTGAAAGTAAATTATAACTTCTAATAAAACTAAAAAAAACTAATCCAGATTTCTATGTTTTTGTGCAGGCGAGGCCCATACAAAGGTGAGAGGGCTGTGACAAATCTAAAATCTTCGTGGGGTTGAGAACTCATTAAACGACTCTTGTATATAGTAAGGATCTAAAACATAATATTTCGGATTTTGTCCCGGTTTAACACTTGCTGTCAAAAACAATATTCTCGGACTTCTGCTAATGTATACAATTAATAGTAAAACTTTTTATCTTATGTTATTAACGCTCACACAGAAGAAAAAGGTAAGACATTATGAGTAAAATTATCATTTACTTAGTTTAGCTTGGTTTTATACAAAGCTAAAAGTATGGGGAACCCAGTGAGAATTGAACTCACTAACAACGATTAGCTAACCCATCTCGTTAACCATGAAACCATTAAAACACCTTTAAATTATGAGCATATATTTATCCAATAGCATATACCCAACCTCTTCATCACGGCCAGAATGTGACAAAAGGTTATTTTTAAGACGGAGTACAACTGGTGAGAATTCAGTTTACCTTCTTCAAGACCAGTTGCCGTATTATGGCTAAAGAATCCAGTCTGCCCAACTATTTTATCTACAGCTGAATGGCGGGAGAAACGAAGGATTCACACATTTCATAAGGGAGTTAGCGTGAATTGATACATAAACAGCCTCATTCTGGATTTGAACTTGGCTCGCCGATTTCATATGACGATAACACGTTAAATTATGAGTGAAGTCACTCATGTTGCTCCACTGGTGATCTGTGACAACTGAGCAACGAGGGGTGTTGAAATGTTCTCTGACTAACCAAGAAGGAAATGACATGTTATCCCATTTATTCATCTTACACTTTAACACACTTTAGAAAATATTTTTTCAAAGTCATTTCCTTTTTGGTTTGACCAATAACTTCTCAGCACCCTTTGTACGATCTGTTGGCATGGTCTTGAATACGACGACTACAACCCCAGCAGAAGGGTAAGATATCTCTAAAAAACAAAAGGTGTCCTGGATATGACATTAAACAGCATCCTGTGGTAAGAATCCAGTTCTGAAGTTCTATAGATTATGGAGTCATCTCTTCCGTAATAGTTAGAAATAAGTAAGCTCCCTTGTGCTAGAAATCTTCTGTAACATGACATCAAGAAACAAAAAACAATTATCTACACTGTCATTCTCTCATATATCAGACAGTCTGCACACAGGTGTATAATATCGGTCTCAATAAAGTCATGGACTAACAATATATTACACCTTCACTGCCATTATTCCCATGCCCACTCAGACCCAAAGTGGTAGCACCTGTTAGGGTCCTATCTATGGGTCAAATAGACCTGTTTGAGATTATATCAAAAATGATTTTCAACTACATTAATACATTGGCTCTAAAAACTTTGATATTGCAACTACTGATAAATTTAACTGGAACATGGAATCTATTAATTCCGTGTTTTGGGGAAGACACGAAACTACATTCAGTCGTGAGACTCCTATCCAAGATCTTTGAGGAGGTGCCCGTGGTGTAATGGTTATCGTCGTAGGAAATGGACACGGCGACACGAGTTCAATTCCTGGACGAGGCTGATTGCATTTCATATAGCACTAATACCCTTGAGAAAGGCATGAATCCAATTATTCTCCCTCCAGTTATGGGTAAATAGTAGGACAGACTGGGTTTTTCAGCTTTGGTGAGGCAACTAGTCTAGGAGAAGGAAAACTCTGAATTCAAACCTGTTAAACTCCGCTTAAAAATTGACCTTGTGTCATATCCTGCCCGAGCGGAGGGGTTGGTAAATAGGATCTTTGAGGAGTGTAGACTTACTCCTTTGTTGCCAGTACTAGTACCTGTGTGAATCCTATCTAAGGTTCAAATAGATCCGTTTAAAACATTTTAGTATTAGGTAGGGATATCTGAAATCATATAATTGGGTGCAAATCATTTGTATAAAGAATAATTACTTGAAGCTCTGATTATCTACGAATAGTTATTATCAGTAAGTACTTGAAGCATATGATTGCTTGAAAAAAAAAAAGACAGAGTCCGGTGTTAAATAATCCAACGAGTATTGATATGCCGTAAAACTAACCAATCAAACTATTAACACCTCTCGTACATACGAAAAAATAATAATCAAATTCATTTAATTAGTTCTACTAAAATCTAGCATATTTTACGCAGGAAGCACCAATTATAAAATAAGAAATTAGATTTTTGTATAAATATCTTTTTCTTAAATCTATGTGTTGTCTAGCTGCACCAATATGTGATGAGGTCTTTAAATTTTAAACAGAGTATCTATATAAACAATATATTATCAATACAACTGTCGACATGATATTACAGCCACAGATCGTCACTCCTTTCCATGTTGTTGCGGATCAATGGTCGAATTCTTCCGGAAGCTGAAACCAGTAGAACTGTGTCATTAGACCAGCTATTATTACTAGAAGAATAGATTCCTAAAACCTTAGAAAAGAAAACCACAACACCTTTGTCTTTGATTACATGTTAGTGGACTTTGGCATATTTTTGGTGTTTTTTTTTTTCTTTTTCAGAAACAGGGGTGTGTACTGGAGAGAGGGCTCTAACTCATATACAACCAACTAATTACTATTTTCATTGCGACGTGGGATTAGATAACAAAGTACTACAAGCGTTTTCGCTTTCTTTTTTTCTCTCTCACACTCACACACACACACATATATATATGTGTGTGTGTGTGTGTGTGTGTGTATTACTTTTATGGCGAAGAAGTATATCGAGTGGATGTAAGTTTCGTAGTCATAACCTCTACTTTAAGAGAGTAATTTTTCTTCTGGCAATTTGGCAATTGTTGTTTGCTGAGTTTTAAAATTATATTCCTTCCTTATTTCCTTCCTTCCTTCCTTCCTTCCTTCTATCCTCTCCTTCCAAGATGCGGTGTAAGATACAGTTACGCAAGCATACACACATGCACATATATATGAAGAGGCACTGGGAACGCCTCGGCCTGACCAAGAAATTAAGCCATGAAACGTACTTATTATTCCATGGATTCATCCAGCTGTTCAACACTCTTGGCACATCGTAACTTGAATTTGTTAAACCTTCCCGTAACATTTAGATAAAAGTAATTTTCAATGTTATTTTTTTCATAAATTCATACGGCAAAAAGCTGAATAAAATCTATGTTTTCTTTTAAAAAATAATATATATATATACAAAGTAAGTAAATAAAATTGGCGACCGTAGTCGCGGGTGACTCGAAGGCTCCCTTTTCAATAGCAACTACACCGAGGTGTATGGGTATTACTCCTTTCCCTGAATTGCTTCACTTAATCCTTGATACGCACCGTATAATGCGGAGTGTTAAGCAAGGAGGTATCAAGTACCATTTTTTGAGTCTTTGGTATGACTCGACCTAGGATGGAACCCCGCTCACGCGGGCCATTGGCAAATTAGTGTGTGTGTGTGTGTGTGTGTGTGTGTGTGTGCTCATACACGAGCGAACACCAGTGCGTGGGCTGCACACACACACACACACACACACACACACACACACACACACACACACACACACACACACATAGATCGATAGGCGTGGATTGGTTTGGTTTGGTTTTACGGCATATCATATTCTTGCTTTATTAAAAGCCGGACACAAATAATTATATGGTTTCAAAAACTTATTAATTATAATCATTTATAAACTATTATACCATCAAGTAACTATAATTAATACAAATAATTTGCAAATAGTTATTTGACTTCAGATATTTTCTTATTCTAATCGTTTTCAAACAGCGCTATTTAACCTATAGGTGGTACTTTAACAAGTCTTACCATTCTGGCTCTGGGTGGACATTGGATTAACGGCAACGAAAGGATAACTCCACTTTCCAGAGCACAAAAACTGGATCATCACTAGATACAGTTTAGTGTCAAACCCAGGACCGCGTAGATAGACGGGACTGTTATGAGATTGATAGATGGGTTAGGAGAAATATCATTTTGAGGTATATATGCATACATATATCCAATATCATATATATATAAACAACATGATATATGTAAACAATATGTTATATATATATATATATATATATATATATATATATATATATATAACTGTTGCAGCGAAAATATCAATTTGATTTATTTCAAAACAGAATATATATATATATATATATATATATATATATATATATATATATATATATATATATATCCGTGTATATTCTTTGAATGATTTTATATTTGTTGCTTTATAACAACGTTGAACTCTCTGAAGCAATAGTTTCCTATCTCCATCAATCACTTATAACGCTCTAAGTTTGTTTTGTTTTGTTTTTGTTGCTGTTGTTGTAGTTATGTATATATGTATGTTTGTTTGTTTCTCTCTTTGGTTTTGGTTTTGTTTTGTTTTTGTTGTTGTTTTGTTTTGTTTTTTGTTTTGTTTTGTTGATCATTTTTGTTTTTTAACATGCTATAATTAAACCGACTGCCACGGAGAGAAAATGACATTCAGTTCTTTTACTTGTTTGACAAGAGTAGCGACGAAAACGTTCCTAATCGCCAACTGGGGAACAAATTGATCGCCTGCGGTGTTTGAAAATTTCTTACATTCATCAATACAAACATAAAAGTGTTTCATATATGTGCATGTCTTGTTTGCTTTCGGAATCGTCTCGATAAATCAGCAAGACATTGATTCAAGTCTCATATATAAAACGCACGAATAATTCATAATGCTATACGAATTATAGCCGTCCTATACATAGCAAACAAATGCAATCATCTTCTGAAAATTTCTATCAACTGACCCTAGCCTAATTTGTACTATCATCTTTGTATATTTAATGACACAGATTTTCACTTCTGCTGTTTATAGGGATAGCTCAAGGATTGAAATCGTTAGATGTTAAATGCAAACTTAACATAGGTTACGTTCCTTTACATACACCAAAACAGGATTTTGTCAAAGGCACAAAAATACAGACGATATTCGAAAGGTATATTCAGATTCAAATAAATAAAGATTACAAATCATATGATTTACCCTTTTTTTTCTTTTTACCTGTCCCGTATTATTAAAATGTACCTTTTTTTAGTTATGTCGCTAAATTGCAAAAATATAGCATTTGATTTCAGCATAATTTACTCCTCATGTTAATGGAAGGGGTATAGCACAGCATTACTTGTGGCTAAAGTGCTGAACTGCAGCATGGAAGTAAGCAAGTTCGAACTCCAGTCACTCTATTATGTTCACTTTTTGACTAATACCAATAATATTACTGTCGTTCTTCTACAAGGATTGGTAGTAATTAACCACTTGTAGTAATTAACCATACAAGATATAACTAATAATTAGGGGAAAGATTTCATCCCTATAGAACCTTCCAAATGTTTAGCAACTAAGTCAGTCTGCTTTCAAAAACGTCAGAATATCTTAAGATTTCAAAATGATACATTCTCACGAATATTTCATCCATATTCTTGCTTTTATTATTTAATTATCCCTTTAATACAAATAACTACATAATCACATTTTCTTTCTATTTTATGCATCTTCTATAGAATACTTTATAGAATAGAAAACACCATCATCGGACGAAGCTTTATGAAAATAAAGTTTCAATATGAAAAAATAAAGTTTCAATATGAAAAAATTCGTGTGACGATTCTGTCTTCTATTCTGTGGAAGACATGAAAATGCTATGGAAGATTTATAAGATTGTTATGAAATAATAGTAAGAAGAAAATATCTTAATTTATTTAAGTTTTTATACTGATATGCTTGTCAGAATTTGAGAACTTCATGGTTTATCAACCGCTTTTTAAACGTTTATTCTTATCTGTTTACTATATATATATATATATATATATAGTATTCAATCCAGTAAATCCGGAATAGGGAAATTTCCAATCAGGACGAATAAAATACTCGAAATAGAATATTAAATCTAAATGTTCCTGGTAAAGAGCTTAATGTAAATAAAATACACGGAGCAAATAATTTTTCCCTCCGAAAAAAAACAACAACAATCGGTCACATTAGGATAATAAATTTATTCCATCGTGTTAAAAGCATTGATATAAATCAATGCTCAAAAAAAAAAAAAAATTAACTGATTAGATTTCCATTTCGTGTTGGATCTGATGAAGTTCTGTTAATTTCTTTTGGAGCAGTGATTTATATCAATACTTTTAACAGGATGGAAATAAATTTATTATCCTAATGTGACCGATTGTTGTTGTTTTTTGTTTGTTCTTTTGTTTTTTGGAGAAAAAATATATATACATACAGTCCCTTTCCTTGATATACTTACAGACTCCACTAATAATAACAAATTCACTACATCCCCATATAAAAAGCCTTCCAACAACAATTCCCCCCAGTTAACTACCACAGTGAATGTCCACAAAAATATAAAATAGCAATTATAAAAAACTTAATTCATAGAGCATTTTACATCTCTTCATATAAGAAATATTTTACGAAGAACTTACCAACACCAAACAACTTCTTGTTAATAACAATTTTCCAAATAAACTAGTTGATCAACAAATAAAACTATATCTTCAAAACATTAACAAAAATAATAACACTACCAACAATAACAACACTAACAGAATTAATCTATATTACAGAAATCAAATGCACTATAACTACAAATTAGACAAACAAGCAATAACCAACATCATAAA
Source organism: Sepioteuthis lessoniana (assembly GCA_963585895.1). Lineage (NCBI taxonomy): Eukaryota > Metazoa > Mollusca > Cephalopoda > Myopsida > Loliginidae > Sepioteuthis > Sepioteuthis lessoniana. Next base: position 39,738,038 of record OY757907.1, on the reverse strand, counting down.
AAGACACATTGAACCTATTGAAAAACAAAAACAAATAAACTTATCATCTACTACACTAAATTTAAAACATCAAACCTTATCGTTAAGAATAACACCAATTCAGCTAAAATATACCTAAACCAAACCAATGTAATTTATAAATTTATATGTCCATTTCGAGAGTGCTTCCCGAAAAACAAAAATAATTCTTACATTGGGTATACAACCACAACGTTATCTCGTCGTCTTACTTATCACCATTCTGAAAATAGCGCCATAGAACAACATTTAATTATAAAACACAACAATAGCACTAATAAACTTACAACTTCCGATGTATGGGAGGTTCTAACGGATAATACATTAATCATATATAACGGATAATACATTAATCATATATAAAAACAATGATAAAAACGATTACAAATCATTGAAGCAATATGCATAAATAGTAAAAAAAAAAACGTAAATAAAATAGCATTTAATACAGGCACCAACGTATTATATATTTATAATAACTAAAAATCACTAACTCTATTAGTAAACCTTTTTCCAACCGAACGTTTTAAAACAAAACGCTGAAAACGTTCCAACGACAACTTCAAAACAGAACGCTACAGATTATTAAAACCGTAAAAACTCAATAGTCAACACAAAACGACACAACCCATGATGACGACCAAAAGCATAGTCTAAAGCACTTGAGCAGAAGATATGGGACAATTCCTTTATCATCTACATCCCGATACTAGAAAAATAACCAGGAGTCTTGAAAAAAAATTAAGTTAAATTAAATCAAACTGAATTAAATTAAAAATTATAAACAGTGTTAGATCGTCTTTAACAAAACGGGCTCATATAAATATATATATCATGGTGTAATGGTTGCCGTCGTATGATATGGACGCGTCGACTTGAGTTCAAACCGGGATGAAATTGTTTGCATTTCACAGAGTGAAATATGTATCCAACTATTGGGAAAAATATGTATCCAACTATTCTCCTTCCAGCTATGGGTAAATAGTAAAGTAGACTCTTAAATTTTCGTATGACAACCAGTTTATGAGAAGGAAATTTCTGAATTCAAACCTGTTAAACTCCTCTTAAAATCGACCCTGTGTCGCATCCTGCTCGTGGATATATATAACACTTTAATCCTTTTGATATTCTAAAGTATCATTCTCATTACTTTTTAAAATAATAATCATATCCCTCTTCCTTGATATCCTTCCGGCAAACGTATCAACTATCATTTTCCCTACTGCTTGTGATTTCGATTCTCATTCGATGCTGATCTTCGGTAATAACAGTGATTAAATCCTATCTCTTACCACACGTTTATGCAGTTGTAATAATATTCAAATCTTTGATCGGAGACAGGGAATTTTTCCGGTTTATGATCAACAATACTCACAACAATACTCACAGTGGCTATTAAGACTTGGCGGTTTCTGCACAGAGAAGAAACCGCCAAGTCTTAATAGCCACTAGAATCAATATTTTCCTGCATTATTTCCATCGTCAGGAGAATAGTTGGATTTTTTTTTGGAAGGAGAATAGTTGGATTTTTTTTCGGGGGAAATGTTGATTTTCCTTATGTCATATGAGATACTGGACCGCATTGTGACAATCGTTACTGAATCTTGTGAGAGAATGAATTGTAATGGCGCTTGTATATCGTACCCATAAACCCATTTGTTGGATACAGGAAAATTATATATCATCAATGTTATTTGGAGAAGCGTGGCTGTTGTATAGGTTGAAGTCAGTACTTGAAAAATGACCTCCAACACCCATTCCAAGCGCTTAATTCAACTCAATGCCATTTCACACACATAGAAGGCCGCCTAGAATAAGCTGTCATAGAACAAAAAAATTCTTTAAATACTTGTAAGATTAAAGGAATTATCAGTACCTAATCCTTTTACTGTCTCATTTTCTAACTTTCGATAACTTCTAGCGCTGCACCACTCAAAAAAGAAAAAGAAACTTACTTCTCGGCCTTTAAGTGTAAAGTGATTGATAGAGTTTACCTTTAACAATATCCATTTTAGGAGAAAGAAAACTCTGAATTCAAACCAGCTTTACTCTGCTTAAAATAGATTTTGTGTCACACTCGGCTCATGGAGGAGTTGGATAAATACCCATAGTCGAATTTCTAAAACTGTGCCTTGTAACCGATGTGAGGAATATAATCTCGAAAAAAAACACACCAAAAACTTTAACCTATTACTGCCATGTTTGACTCAAATCGAATTCCTAAAACCGTGCTTTGTAACCGAAGTTATAATAATAATCACTAAAATAAAAAAAAGCAACTATAACCTATTGCTGCTATATGGGACTAAAGTTAAATTCCTAAAGTCGTACCTAGTAATTGAAGTTTTAGTTATAATCCCGACTTTAAACTATTACTATTCTGTGTGACTTTGATCGAATTCCGAGAGCCGTACAGTGTGCAAATGTAATCGGATTTCATACTACGTTACGTCTGGTGATCCATATTTTCCACACGCAGGGAGATTTTACCGAGAAGTTTCACGTTATTTTGACGTCAAATTCGACTGCTTTGCCGGGTTTTTCATTCAGATTGTTGCCATGGATATTGTTAAAGGTAAACTCTATCAATCACTTTACCGTAGGTCGGTTCTAAAATAAAACATGCATGATTCAGATTCCGACTCTATCTGAGTCATTGTGATCAGAATTAACTCCGTAGAGCAACTACGAAGTCGATTTTGATTACAATGACTCAGATATTGATGATACGCATGCTGCTGTGTCAAATGTAGACGATGCCCAATAAGGCAAAAAATTTGCTGATTTTATTCAGAAAATATTATTTTTATTGTTCTGACACCAATTCATAACATTTATATTGATCATCATATGGACACTTAAAGGCTAAGAAGTAAGTTTCTTTTTCTTTTTTGAGGGGTGTAGCGCTAGAAGTTATCGAAAATTAGAAAATGAGACAATGAAAGGATTAGGTTCTGGTAATTCCTATAAGTATTTAAAGATATTTTTTTTGTTCTCTGACGGCTTATTCTAAGCGGTCTTCTCTGGCCGCCTTGCCAAAGCTAAAGAAACTAGTTTGTCATACTCTTTACCCTTAGCTGGTGGAGAGGGAAAATGGATTGATTCATACCTTTCCCAAGAACATTTGCGCGAAGTAAAACAGCAGCCTCGTCCAGGATGGAACTCGGTTTGCCATATCCATTCCCTTCGACGTTAATCGTTACGCTAAGCGCCCCTCTAAAAAGGGGATTCGACTATAGTCAGGTACGGCAGTAATAGGTTCAAGTTCTTTTTTTCCGGGATTATAATCATAGCTTCGATTACAAGGCACAATTTTAAGAAATCGACTATAGTCGCACACAGAAGTAATAGGTCAAATTCTACCACATAGTTTTTATTACAAAGCGCAAGTTATATGGAATCAAGCATTTCTATCTAACGCCAATAATTCGCAAGCAATACTATGGTTTCAAGTAAATAACCATAATCCTTAGTAAACAATTATAACTTCAACTATCAATTCTTTATACAAATATTTCGCATACTGTTAGATGGTTTCAAGTATTTCAATTTAACAATGTGATTCTATTCAATAATAATCATTTGCTTTCCTACGATTATATGGCTTGACGTATTCCTATCCAATACTAATGATTTTCAAACTGATCTATTTGAACTATAGATAGGACACGAACAGATACCACTGCTTCGAGTTTGAGTGTACTTCGATGTGATGACAACGAATGTGTACTACTCATACTTCAGAGCTCCAGAACCTCACCACTGGATGCAGTTCATAGTCATATCCAGGAAACCTTTTTTGAGGGAGTCTCATCTATCTACATAGGATATAGTCGGCGTGTTCTAAGCATCTCCAACAGGTCGGTCGGAGGCTTCTGCAATTCTGAACACCTTGATTTCACACCAGTATTTCTTTTTAAGTTCTACCTTCTCAAACATGGAAGGCGCCCCCAATACTTGGTACCCCGGGCGACTACCCCAATTAATGATGAAATAAAAATGAGTGATAGACACACATGTACATCGAAAACAATGCACTACATGCCACAAAATATACGTGTCGTGTGGTACTCGGTATTTATCAAACCCCTCTCTCCGTGGTGCTAGGATGTGACACAAGGCCGGTTAAATATGGAGACCCTACCAGAAGCAAGTTTCTCGGGTGGTGTAAAAGATAGTTCAGCTTCGTCGGTGCCAGTGAAGCCGAGCCATAAACCCAGGCTTTACGCCTTTAAACGAAGGAGCAGACAAGTGGTGTATTTGGAGATGTACCTCTGGAACTGATCTAATTCATTTTTATACTATCTGCCACAAGGATGTGCCCGGTGAGTATATATTTACCCAACCCATCAGCCATGAGCAGGATCTAATACTAGGTCCTTTTTAAGCAGTATACAACAGTTTAAGATTGGTATTTTTCAGTCTCTTTGGCTGATTGCCTTACCAAGGCTAAAAAACAGTTTTCCCTACTAGTTACGCATAACTAGGAGGAGAAGAGATAGAGGTCATGCCTTTCCCACCTAAACTGAACACAGTCTTGTCCTGGATTTGAACTTGGGTCGCCAATTCCATTTCCCTACGACGTTAACTGTTACATTGTGCCCGGTACTTATGGCAGTAAATATTTCAAATAAAGTCATGCCAAAAAAAAAAGAGAGAGACAAATTAAATGTTAAGAACGGCAGTATAGTCGGTGTCTTGCTAAAAGACCTCAATCCTACGTTGTGTTTGTTTTTAAGAAAAAGTTAGTCGGCCGCAGATTTTAGTTGGAACTGTATGAACTGCCGGTCCGCTCCACAAAGAAAACAACAAAAAAATGATAAAACTAACCCGAAAATATACTTCTCGTCTTTATTCACTCATCGAGAGGTTCTGGTTGACCGAAAGAGGTATCTTCTAATTCATCGTACACACAAAATAATGATTGCAACTAGCGTCCACGAGAGCATTCACGGGATGTTATCGGTGCTGAGACTTTCTTCAATTGGAAAAAGGGGCTTCTGCATATATGATCAGTGCATAGCGAAATGTCGATGAAATTTGTCAAAAAATAAAAATAACTAAAAGTAATTTTTCGGCCAATCCGTGACCTTCGCGGTTCAAAACAAAGAAAACCCCACTTGATCCGATCAGGAGAGAAAAACGATATGAAAGACAAATTTCTCGACAGCGGAGCAGATCAAAAGAAGGCAGACGACTCCGCAGACTAGAACCCAAACTGTGTGTGTGTGTGAGAGAGAGAGAGAGAGAGAGAGGGGAGAGGGAAAGAAACTCGAATCCACGTATCACCCAGATTGACTTTCCTCTTCTCCGCTTTGAAGGAAGCGACTAAGCCGTAAATCACCAAACACCCCTCTCCTCTCCTCACTCGTAACATCTGATTGACCGCACGCGCGTAAGCCTAAAAATCCTACTACTATTAAGCATAAGACATTTTTCTACCTTTTAATTCCATATCAACACGTTTATACAAACCCTTTTATTTTGAACTTTTTACCTAATTGTTTTCAATACAATTGTTAAAATTTTTACGTACCTTCGTGTTCTTTGTTTTTGCAACTGTGTTTTTGTTCTTTTCTTGCGACCATACGCTGATATAACATAGTGATGGGGTGACACTTCACTTTTTAGCCTAAGTAAGTCGACCCTAACTCAGGTTTCGCAGATTGAGACTGGTCTATACTTGACTCTTCTTGTGACCAACTATAACAGTCCAGTCCAAATGTTTAACCCAACCACTTGGTTTTAAATCCTGACTGCTCCTTTGAATATATAGGGATCCGTCTTCTAGGGGAAAAACGCCCCTTTCGCGCGGATCTCTCAGAACAAATATACCTATTTCTTACCGTACTAGCACCGAATATTTCAATTTATGAAAGACATTAAAAACTTAGCCTTTAATCCCTATCTAGAAATCTTATTCTTTCTATTTTGTCATCTATTTAAACTGCTGACCTCCTGAATTTGTTTAGCTATTCTTTTTTTACAACCGTATACACACATCCATGTTCAGATATACATATACGCTACCAATGCCCCCACAGATACGCTCACACCCACATGCATATTCATAGATATAAACTTCGCCTCTATGAATACATATTCATATTTACCAACCCCTCCGCTCAGGCAGGATATGATACAAGGTCATTTTTTAAGCGGAGTTTAACAGGTTTGAATTCAGAGTTTTCCTTCTCCTAGACTAGTTGTCTCACCAAGGCTGAAGAACCTAGTTTGCCCTACTATTTACCCATAGCTGGAGGGAGAATAATAATAATACCTTTCCCAAGGGTATTAGTGCTATGTGAAATGCAATCAATCTCGTCTAGGATTTGAACTCGAGTCGCCGTGTCCATTTCCTACGACGATAACCATTACACCACGGGCACTTCCCAAAACATATTCGTATAGACTCGCTCACACCTACACGCGTATGCATTATCGCAGCTAGAAATGTGCACTTAGGGAAAAAAGAGCTTATAATGTTACTACAGTGTCTGAGCAGTAAGCAATGTTTATTAGACAGATAATGACTTCTTGCTACTGAACGTAAAGTCTAGGTACATTAAAAAACAACGCTTTTTGTTCTTGGCATAGGAATAAGAATGAGAAAATTCCTTCTGATATAAAACCAATTACACTGTCTCGGCTAATAAGATCAGCAAGGATTTAGTAACTAAGTACTTTAATTTGAGCCATCCACCTCAGCTATTTAGTTGATGCGAGGTCAAAGGCATCTAATGTCCGATTAACGTTGGGAGCCTTCACTTAGAAATGTTATTTGCTTTATTTTGGTCAGTTCTTTTTTAATTTAGTTTTTGAAATGAGAAAATTATCTACTTGTGACGTTCAAGATGATCGTCGTCGAGATTCAATGGCGACTCAGGGGATAGAGCTTTTCGGGCTCAAATCGAAGAACTATTTTCTCAAATCTACCTATTTCGAAGCTATAAGAATTCTCATTTGTCCTTGACATTGCTCCAGGTCCCCAGTCGTTTTACTTCCAAAAAATGTGCAAGCAACTGTCGAATACTTCATTTTATTCAATGACACCGTTCAAATTTCCCGAATTTTTAGGTTTTGATTTGGTCTCTTTATTTAAAAACATATCAACCTCTGTGGGTTATTTAATGCCAAAGCTATCCTTATAGAAGAACTGAAGTGGTACTATTCAACCCAGAGTTTGGGGATTGGGTTTAGTACCTTTCCCAGGAGTATTAGTCTGAAAGTGAACGTAATAGCGCGCCTGGAATTCGAACTCGCTTATTACGATGTCAAGTCCTGCATGTTAGCTACTACGCCACAGGGACTACCCCCACACCGAATTTTAGGTTGAACTTCGTATTCTGTTGTACATAATAATCTAGTTGTATATAAAATACGTTATAACTTTATAAGCTCCCTTTTCGATAGCTACTACACCAAGGTGTAGAGGAGGGCTCTACTCCTTTCCTTGGATTGCTCCACTTTACCTTTAATCCGTACCTTATAAAGCTGTGTGTTAACCATTTTTGAGTCTTTGGTATAACTCCACCTGGAATTGAACCCCATGTCTCCCGGGCCATTGTCGAACACTAACCATCATGCCAATTGTTTGCCAATATATAAAAATACAATTCACGTTATCAGTATGTACTATAAATATTATTAATAATATAAAATAATTTTATGGATAATTGATACTTAGATAAAGAACAAAATCTTGAAGAATGTGACGCAAATAACTAAGAGATTTGTGACTTCAGCGGTACCATAGTTTCCGTTACAGACACATAATCTCCATCAAGATCAAAAGATTCATGTCCCATTTAAGTGAGTGTATTAAAGAGAGAGAAAGAGTTTGTAATCTGTTTCGTTGACTCAAGTATTGAACTGTTAACATCAAAGATTCTAATTGCGAATAGGTATTATACATATAAATTTTGTTAAAAATACAAGAACAACAAAAAGTTTTTTTAAAGCATATAATATTGAACCGAGTAATATCGATGATATTGAGTCACCACGAGTGAAACCAAATATTTACAAACCCTAAATTAGATGCATAGTTCAATTTTTTTTTTCAATATGAGCATTCATTTTTTGTTAATATTTTTCTAAGATGAACACATCGTCATGGTTTAATACAAAGGGTCAAAAATACGCGATCCGCAAAATACTTTTCTGTGGAACGAAGAACAAGGTAACTTGTCCCTCGCTCCTGACCATTTTTCCTTCCAAAGAAGGGGAGGATGTACTTTAATATTTCAGTCGATTTAATTCCAAGTTCAAAAGCAGAAAAGCAGAAATAATCCAAATTTTTGTAGGTTAATAAAAAAAATTCTTAATAGGAACATTAGTGAAATCTACATCAGCTTTTTTCCAAGACCTATTGTGGCTGCCCCGAGGATGACGTTAAACTGCCGCTGGTGGTGAGGCTTCAATTCTGGAGCTATCTAGAGTGTAAAGTACCTCTTTATTGCCATTACTCCCAGGTCCACCCTGACCCACAGTGATAGTACCTCTTGTGGTCCCATCTATGGGTCAAATATATCTTTGTGAAAATTATTAGTATTTGATAAGAATACGTGAAATCTTATAACTATCTCCGAACAAATGATTACTATCAAGTATTAATGTTGGGTGAGTTTAATTGAAACTATCAAACAATACGCAATTTTTTTGTATTAAGAATATTTACTTGAAGCAACAATTGTTTTAAAAAGATTATTATTAGTTACTTGAAACCATATAACTGTATAAAGTATCAATCACCCAATCAACCGGGCTCTGAATACGCTGATAGTATTCTCTGCAAGAGGTTAAAAGAGTATCCTGGATATGACATTGAACTGCCTCCGATGATAAGGCTCCAGTTCTGGTGTGGAGTCACTTCTTTATTGTCATTACTCTCAGTTCCACTCAAACTTGGATTGGTAGTACCTGTTTGGGTGTAATATATTAGTACTAAATAGTAATACTTGAAACCGTGTAATTGTGTGCAAATGAATGATTATCATTGTTAAATTGGAATAGTTACTTGAAAACGTGATGGTGTATAAATCATTAGTATTAGATAGGAATACTTGATACTATCTGTGAGGAAATTATTTGTATTATAGAAGAGTGCTTGATGCCAAATAACTGTGTATAAATAAATGATTACTAGAGAAAAATAGAAAAACTGTGATTTATATATATCATCATAACGTGATACTAGTACGGATTTCCCTGACTCTCTCTCTCTCTCTCTCTCTCTCTCTCTCTCTCTCTCTCTCTCTCTCTCCATTGATCTCTATCATCCATCTCTTCCGGAAGATCCTCAAGACTACATCCTGTGTCCGTACAGAGCTGTTGTAGATAGGTTCTTGCACGTCCGCGTGAATGGGTTCATAGGAGAACGTCGCTTGTGAGTTCGTTCTTACTTCTCCAGCAGTGTCCCGCATGTCTTGTCCACCTTATTTGGATGGTTTTCGAGATTGGAGGTAGGTGGCTGTACAGCTGCTGCTTTGTGGGATGCTGCTTCCAGGATTTGTTTAATATGACTTGTAGTATTCTTGTTCAATTGCCGTCAAGCTTTTTCTCTATTCGTTATGTCAGCGTCCATGTGTTGCATCCATGTAGTAGAATCGACACGACCGCTACTTGGAAAAAAAATTGCTTTTAATTTCATCGGATAAGTCTGACTTCCATATGATTGATAACCTATCGATAGCAGTCCATGCCTTGGCTAGTTGCATATTGGTGTCATTTTCAGTAGATGAGACGCTCGTTCCGTGGCTGGTGAATTTATGCACTAATTCAGAGAGCCACCATTTGGTGTGGAGATTTCTCCTTTTTTATTAAAACACATGTTCTTCGTTTTGCGGGGTATAGTCTGCTTCTTGCCTTTTTTAGTGTAAAACCATTTTCTTTTATTAAATCAATCGGCGTTCGAAGTACGTAGTCTAGGCAGATTATAAACAGATATAGGGCTAATGTATCCCCTTGCAGAATACCAGCAACAATGTCAAAGAAGTCTGTGACTCCATTCGGTGAGTGAACTTTTACTTTCGTATTTTTATATAGCATCATTATGGCTGTGACAGTTTCTTTGGGGAGACCATACGGTTGAAGCATTTGCTTCATCTCTCAGTCTATGGAGTCAAATGCCTTAGAGAAATCAACAAACAATAATGTTGCCTCGAGGTTTTTTGCACGAACTCTTTCTAAGATTCGACTGATAGATAGAATCTGTGATGTTTTGGATCGGTTTCTCCGAATAACATTTTGATTCTTCCAAAGAATTTTCTCAGTTTCTGGTTCAATGCGGTTAAGTAGCAGTGCATTATAAATCTTAGCCATTATGGAAGTAAGGATTATACCTCGGTAGTTCTCGGCAATTCTGAGGTCATCTTTCTTGGGGAAAGTGAGGATGTAGCCTTTTGTCCATCTCTCTGACGTGTTCCGCTTATATACAGGGTTGCAGTATCGGAGTGGGGGGAGTCATCAAATTTCTTTGTTTTTCATACTTCTGGTGGTATTTCATGAAGTCTGGCAGCTTTCCAGTTTTTAATTTTTCTTAGTATTACGTCGAGTTATTCTTGAGTAAACTGTTCTAGTTTGATATTTAGTTGATTATTTTATTTATAAAAAAAAGAAGAGGAAAAGGGAAAGAAAAATAAGAAAAGGCAAAAGGCAAAGGAAAGGGAAGGAAAAGAAGGTAGAACGATCAAGCGAATAAGGAAAGACAGTAAAACAATAAAGACATAAAAAGTTCATTCCAAATGTCACTATGTGTGGTTTCACGGTAACGCTTTAAGTCTTAGTACAATTTACGTTTGCCTTCTAATTACTTATTTTATCGTCTCGTTAATTCCCATGTGCTTGGTCCTAAGAGTTCATGGGCTATTTATCTTACTTGACCTTTTTATCTCTTAAAGTGTTTTTTTCAGTAGTTACAATGTTTGTTTCATTTAAGTCCCTATTGGTGGTGGTAGAGTCAATTATTCGTTCTGTCTCCTTACTATAAAAAGGTGGTGATCGATATTTTCGAGAAAATCTAATTGCAACTGAAAAATAGAAATTAAATTGACCTTATGCTGACTCCCTAATATATACATAAATATATATATTCTGACTCCCTTATATATATATATATATATATATATATATATATATATATATGTTAAAGAGGTTTATGGTTCTTACTAAATCACTTGGTGAGTTAATGGAGGGCTAAATGTTGCAGTATTATTAAATAGTACTCAATATCAATGATAGAGTTTTACACACACACACACACACACATATATATACATGGCAGAGTCTGAAACCCACATACCCCCCCATATATATATATATATATATATATATATATATGTTGTGAACTGATGAGAATAAACAAATTGCTTGAAAACATTTGGCTAATCAAAAAGCGCTCAAATGCTGGCTATATAAAACCGGAAAGAAATTAAAATCTCACCTCTTTTTATAAGTCTCATTGATAAAAGTTTTAATGCTCAACTAGGATACACTCTTCAGATGAAACTTTGCAATAAATAAACAATGAAATAAATTATAAATACTGTGTGTTCCTGGCACAATGCAAAGAATAATTGCATTGGCGCGAGAGCGGAAGAAAGAAGGACGAAGAAAGGGTGGAAAATTTTCGCATTTTTTCCTGAAATTTTTGTTGTTAGTTAACTAATATGAGACATTAAAATTAGTAAATAGTTGGTTTACTAATAAGTAAAAAGATCAAACGAGCAGGGTTAATATTAAATAGCTGTTTTGCAGCATGTTACACGATAAGCTATTCTGCTCCTGGGTGCCAGTTGGTACATGAATGCATTTGTAAGTAGGTGTAAGCATGTCCATGTGCAAATGTATATTTATGTGAAGGTGAGCATATCTCGTTTGGTCTAGTTGGTTTGGTTGGGTTTTGTGACATATCAACCCTTGTAGCTTATTTAATGCCAAATCCTCTTTATACATTTATATTAAGTATATATGATTTGTAAGCGAATAGTTTGTAGATAACATTTGTAAACGAACCAAAGCTCATTTTTTTTCGTACTGTTAAATAGTTATTCATATGATTTGTAAGTCAATAGTTCGTAGGTAATCTTATTTTTCAATGAGTCAGAGATAATTCGTTTGCACACAAATATTACAATTATTTGCACACAATTAAATGGTTCCAAATATTCAAATGCGATTAGTTCTATTTAGAATTAAAACTATATTAGATAGCAATATTTTAAAACTTTATAGTGAATCCAAAAAAATGATTATTTGCACTATTAAATGGTTTCAAGCATCGAGATGTAACATGAATAATTCAATTTAGGTACACAGTATTGCTATTTAATACCAATGATTCTATTCAACATTACTCATTCATTAACACACAGTTAAATGGTCAAAGAGTTCTATTTCTAACAATTCGATTTAACGTAAGTCATTTGTATGCACATAGTTTGAATGTCAAACAATTCTATTTAACCCATAGATAGGACCCTATCTCTTGGGTTACAGTGGACCTGGGAGTAATGGCAATGAAGGAGTACTCCGCATTCCCGAAAGCTGTAGCTTCACAATCAAATGGTTTAATGTCATATCTAGGACACTCGTTGGGCCCCCAACCTGCAGAGATGCAGATGGTGTATTCTATAGCCCTGCCCGCCTGGGCTGGGGCATCTGTGCAGGGGAGATGACCATAGAAGGCATATATATATGTATGTATGTATGTATGTAGATATATTCATATGCTAAGATCAAACGGTGGATCTAACAACATAGGATCAAATCGTTCTGCTGGAGTAGTATCGTTCTGCTGTTGAAATCGGGCACCACGAAAAGGCAAATTCCCTTTGTGTGTATATATAAATATATAAATGTGTCTGTGTCTGTGTCTCTGTGCGCGTATGTGTGTAAATCATGCACCTTGAGAAAGCAAATTCCCAGAGGGTATATATATATATATATATATATATATATATATATATATATATATATATATATATATATTCTATTTACCAACCCCTCCGCTCGGGCAGGATATGACAGAAGGTCAATTTTTAAACGGGGTTTAACAGGTTTGAATTCAGAGTTTTCCTTCTCCTAGACTAGTTGCCTAACCAAGGCTGAAGAACCAAGTCTGTCCTCCTATTTACCCATAGCTGGAGGGAGAATAATTGGATTCATACCTTTCCCAAGGGTATTAGTGCTATGTGAAATGCAATCAGTCTCGTCCAGGATTTGAACTCGTGTCGCCGTGTCCATTTCCTACGACGATAACCATGACACCACGGGCACCTCTATATATATATATATATATATATATATATATATATATATATATATATATATATATATATATATATATATATATATATATATATATATATATATATATATATATATATATATATATATATATATATATATATATATATATATATATATATATATATATATATATATATATATATATATATATATATATATATATATAAGACGCTCATGGTGTAATCGTTATCAACGTATGAAAATACTCTAAAAAATGCTTGCATATAGATATTCTCCTTCTAGTTATGGGTAAATAGTTAGGCAGACTGGCTCTTTAGCCTTGGTATGCACCGAGACAGATCTGGAGACAGCATTTTTTCGTCTTCTTAGAAGCATCAAATGGAATAAATAATTATTCTATAATATTTCTAATAGTTACATCGGTTGGTAGGATTCATTTGAATAGGAATATGAGACTGAAGAATAAAAAGCATATATTAATTCCGGATAAGGTATTGGAAAAAAGATTCTAAATTCAAACCTTTTTAAACTCTGCTTAAAATTGACCTAATGTTACATCCTGCTCGTGCAGAGGGGTTGACATATATATATATATATATATATATATATATATATATATATATAATTGGGTGTGTGCGCGTGTGTGTGTGTGTGTATGCGTGTGTGTGGTTTAAAATGCATTTTTAAGTAGACAACACTTCATTTTTTAAATTCTAACAAAACACTCTCCATCTTGAAGTACTTAATGCTTCTCTAGTCCAGTGTGATATAAATTTCCTGTCCGTATCAAAAAAATCTCCTCCAACTTTATCTCTGGAATCAAGGAAAGTTCTGGTCATAACCTTACCTTATCCGGAATTAATATATGCTTTTTATTCTTCAGTCTCATATTCCTATTCAAATGAATCCTACCAACCGATGTAACTATTAGAAATATTATAGAATAATTATTTATTCCATTTGATGCTTCTAAGAAGACAAAAAAATGCTGTCTCCAGATCTGTCTCGGTGCAATCATACAATCATTCCATTCGCGTGCTTCTATTACGTTTGATAACGTAATGACTCCTTTATACTTTCAATGCTGGATCAACTTTTAAGAGTTCGGGTCAAATCTTAGCAGCCTTTCCCAAATAACATCTACCCTTCGAAACTAGTCAATCAGAGTCGATATGCAATCGATATGTCCGATTAGATTCACTCAATACACACACGCACACACGCACGTATGCGAACATACGTTTATAAAGGCATGATCATGCATGATGACTTTTCTGTGGTTATTGCTTGTCAGATTTGTTTTCGTTGATTTGTAATAAATTGTTTTTCTTCAGACTATAAGTGCTTTCATCCAGTAAGAAATTAGCAACGATATCGGGAAATGCGAATTCTTGTTTTGTCGTCAGAACGACGATAAAGTAGGTTTACTTTCCACTTTTAATTCTCTTTCTCTTTGTTTACATTTTTATTTCCTTTATTTATTTTATAATTTACGTTGTTCTTGATTCAGCCATAGTTCTTTCTTATCTATCTAGTATACTACAAAAATTCTCAAATTTTCACTCAGTGTGTGTGTGTGTGTGTGTGTGTGTGTGTGTGTGATAATGACACACCAATGCATCCAAGGATGAAAGCACAAAAATAATTCTTTTTCTCCCATCGTGCTTTACAGAGAAGGCTACTTTTCATCCAAGCATTGGACGACTCCTTCTATGAGGACTTGAGGCCTTTAAGTCACACACACACACGCACACACACACACACACAAGCCGAAATATCTGGTCTGTTATACACAATTCCTAAAATTACTCATATAACATTAAGATAGTCATTATTAAGAAATAAAGAGCGTAGAATCGTTCACATTAAAGTTTAAGATAATTACTGGTATTGATTTGTTTTTATATATTTTTTTTTACTACGGGTTACAGCTTTGTTTACACCTAGCATGGTAAACAGTTGATGGCTTGGGGTTCGATCGGAGATCTCGGATACTCTTAAAAATCCCTAACAACTAATAAATATTTGATTTCATTATTTTCCAGACTTGAAGGCAGAGGTGGATCTAAAATGCAACTCATGAAGCTTGGATCTCTAGTCCGAGGGTGAGGCAGAAGTTATTTTACTCCACATTTCTTAAAAACTGCGGATTTACTTTATGAGAAAGAGCGTTTAGAAAATAATATTGATGTAATTCGATATAAAATAATAACAATTAAAATCAAAAGGTTCTTAAATATACGAAAATTCTCTTAAAAGTTCAAGCTTCAGAGATCCTCAAAATCTAAGTTCACCACGACTTGGAGAGGAATAGTTCTGTAATATGAATTTACCGTCCGTATCTGAAAAGCTCCAACAATTTTATCTCTGAAATATTTCTATCTGAAGTTGCGTCGTTATATTTCTTTTTTTTTTTTTTTCTTTTTCTTTCATTTCTTCGAATTTGACCGTTGATATGAATTTTCAGTTTAGGAAAGAACAAAATGTGGCATGGATCTAAATGTGTATGGAGGGTGCTGTACTTGCACAATCTTGTCTTTCGTTAAAAACAGTTGTAAAAAAAATTATCGATACTTGCTTCATTGTTTGTGTTCTGGCACCGACCTGTCTAGATGTCTAAATATCATCACTTTATTATATAAAGTTTTTCTGACGTGCACAAGTGTTGCATAGCCGCATACATGTACATATACAAATATATGCGGAACATGATCAAACATAATGACGAACTTCAATGAACGAACGAACACACTTCTTTATAAAAAATATATCTCTCACACGTTATTCTCGAAAGGGTTAATGTTGGTTGTGTGTGAGAGGTGAGTTGGAGACGGGGACAGACTGCTACATATTGACCCAAAGTTCTTCTGACCATAGCAGCACTTCTTTCTCATCTTGACTGGGTTGCTCAACCGTGGGTCACTGAGGGCCCAAAGCCCTCACTCTGCCGCTGGCTCTCAATTCGGCATCTTCTCTCCAACTGAGTCCAACTCCAGCCGGAACTGATTCAAGCCGTCTGTATCCTGGTTATATTTTTGTTTGACGTTCACCTGCTTCCGCTGTTCTCCGCTTATTTACACTGGTGCATCTCTTGATTCACGGCTCGGTCGAGGGTTGATATGTAACACAAGTCTTTGATTATAATTTAGAGTTTAAAAAGAATTAAAGTCTCAGTCAATACTTTTTCATTACTCACTGTACTAGGGTCATTCCATGAATATAGTGAATTTTTTGAAAAAAGCAAAATAAATTTTCTTTTCAGAAATTTTTTCCCATGAATGTAAACTCTACATTGTTGAGGAATTGGTGTATTGCAAAATTATTCTAATCTCGCTAAAATATTTGTTTTGAGGCTATTCAAAATGACTGCAAATAAAACTTTGTGCTTCTGAGTTGAACAGAAGTCTGTCATCAAATTTTTGGTGGCTAGGAAGAGCAAACCATGGGAAATTTATAGAAGAATATGTGACGTGTACGCAGAAGCATGTTTTAGTCAAAAAATGTTTACAAATTAGCTAAATTGTTAAAAGATGGTTGAAATAATATTCAACATGAAAACAGGGCAAGAAGTCTCACAATGGCAAGCACACTTAAAATAGTGGATCCAATTAATGCGCTCATTTTGGCATATAGAAAATACAATAGAGGACATTTCTGAACAACTATGAATTTCTGTGGGTGCATCACACAAAATTGTGCATGATGATCTTACCTTCTCTCTGGTCAGTTGTCATTAGGTTCCCAAAAAGTTGACGCCAGAGCTCAAGGTATCATAATTCAGCAAGAACAGTGAAAATCATCTGTCAGTTTGGTTGGAAACAGCTGCCACATCCACATTACAGTCCAAATCTGGTCCCCTCTAATTTCCACTTGTTTGGACCTCTCAAAGAATTTATGTGTTGAACAAAGTTTTCAAGCGATGGTGAAGTGAACAGCACCGTGAGCAAATGTCTAAAAGTTCAGTCCAAAGATTTCTGAGCTGAAAGAATATAAAAGCTTATTTTTCGATATGAAAAATGTGCTTTAAAGAATGGAGATTATATTGAAAAATAGAGCGAAATATTTTTTTCTTTGTGAAATGTGAATCGTTTTATTGCAAAATTCATCTTATTTACTGAATGATCCTCGTATTTACGTTTTCGTTGATCAGTTATAAATTAGTTTTCGTAAGATAGTCAGTCCCTCCTAGAGTGTCAAATGAAAAACGATATCGAGAAATACAAACTTTTATTGTCGTCAAAACGACAATGAAGTAAATTATTGAGGACCACGTTTTATCTCCACTTTTACTTTCTTTCTCATTGTTTGTATTTTCATTTTCTGTCTACTGATGTCCATTTATCTATACTAGTGTCTTTTTATGTATATGAATGTCACTTTTCCTTATAATCTCTATCTCCATCCCGTCCTCTTTCACTTTCTTTGACTTTCAATATCCTTTATCTTACTTTCGCCGACACTTTTCATTCACCTCATGCTCTCTGTTTGTCCTTTTAGTCTTGTGTACGTAGACCAATTGACATCAAAACACTAAGCATTTATAGCTGCATTACTCTTCAATGAGATCTCGATGAATGAGTGACCAATACCTGCTTTGCCATCAAGACTACCACAAGCTCTATTGTTCATATAACGAACAACAGTTGGTAGATCCAACATGGATAACAGCCTTATACATACAATGAGGTGGAGGCAGTTGTGGCGTATCGTCATAGAAAATGGAGCCGGTGACCCGAGTTCCAATCCTGAAAGAGTTTTTTTTTTTCTTGCATTTATGTGAAATGCAAAAAGCCTTGAGAATACCCTTGGAAAAGGCATGAACCCAACTATTCTCCGCCCGCCCAACTGCGAACTCTAGCCAAATAATAAGGCAGACCGAGCTCATCAACTGGTTTAGGAAAAAGAAAACTCTGAATTGAACTCAGAAGTCATCACCATCATCATGTCGTGCTGCCAGCACGGATATCCCTGACCCTCTCTCGCCACTTCTCCCTATCATTCATCGCTTCTGGCAGGTCTTCAGGGCTACATCCCGTATCCTCACATAGCTGCTGTATGTATGTTCGAGCTGGTCGTCCTGCTTTTGCTTGGCCATATGCGGGGGTCCATAGGAGTACATCACTGATGAGTTCGTCCTTGCTTCTCCAGCAGTGTCCTGCGTGTCTGGTTCGTCTAACTTGTATAGTTTTCGTGATGGGAGGCAAGTGGCCGTATAGTTGGTGCTTTGTGAGGTGTTGCCGCCTGGACTTGTTCAATATTGCTCACAACATTCTGCTTAAAATTGACCTTGTGTCGCAACCAGCTCATGGTGGAGGGATTGAATAAATACATATTCGGTTTCATTTGGTTGGTTAATGATATATCAAACTTCGTGGATTATTTAATGCCAAAGCTATCCTTGTAGAAAAACAAAAGCGGTACCATTTAATCCATAGCCGGGAAGGATAAGGAGGTTCATGCCTTTCCCAAGTGTATTAGTCCTATAGTGAACGTAATAGTGCGACTGGAGTTCCAACTCTCTTATTACGATGTTGCAATCCAGCACGTTAATCACTACGCGACGGGGAGCCCATTCCCGGTAAATTCATAGGCAGATAGGGAATTGATTCTCAGATAATAAATGTCACACTGATTTGTATGGCTTGCCTGTTCTTGCTTGCAGACCGACGCTAGGAAGCAACACGATTCGTCGTCCTAATGACACATCTGAGTACTTAAGTAAAAAGGCATGAATTTTACCTTTTTTCAATTCAACATGTTATAAAGTCGAGACATGCTTTCGTCCCCTTTATTGACTTTCGCCTACTGAGAATCTTTTGGTATGCTACATGTTACCCTCTATATAGTACACAATACCGAAAACTTTAAATAATCTACAGATTACGTCTATAAAGCTGGAAACAACCAAAAATAACCAAAGTAACTTTATCGAGTATGTATTTTCATTTAAATTTATTCATATACGTCTTTTACAAATATATATTCACTTATATGTTCTCGTTTAATTTTCACCTTAAAGAAGCCTTGTGTTGCCAGAATTGTCTTGAATTTCTTCCTGAGGGGAACCACACAATCTTAATATCTATACACTAGCTACAACCTTGCTAAACTACCACACTCCTCAACAACTGGCAACACGTTACCATATTCTTTTCCAAAAGTGAACATCTGCTCCATTGTTTATTCCAAGCTGTCAGCACAGAGACGCCGCTGCTTACGTCATGAACCATCCAAGCGAATCTCTGTATTAAAAAAGCACACACCTTTCAATCACTAAAATTTATACAATGTTGTAATAGATCGACGCTGTGTTACTGATGTATGTTGAATAATATATTGCAGAAATCACATGAAGACGAAACAAATAAAACGAAGATATTGAGTTAGGTAGCAAGAATATACTTAATTACAACCAAGAGACAGCGAACGTGTTGAAAGAAAATATACATAGACGTTTACAATATACTCAATGTTTAGAAAACATTGACTCAATTTAACGTTTAAAAAGATTTAGTGAGAGTAATCTAAGACAAAAGATTTTTAACCCCTAAATAAACAGGGAGAAACACTTTCATGGCCATCGAAAGGATGAGAGAAAATAGTTTTTTTCCACCGTGCCGGTGAGGCTTTAGAATATGCTAATTATATTCCCTACAGAGGGGTAAGATCCCTCCCTCCAAGTGGGGTGTCGTGGGTGTGACACTAAATTGCATCTGATGGTGAAGCTCCAGTTTTAGAGATTCTCATTGCCATTACTCCTAGTCCCACTCTGATCCAGATTGGACCTGTTACTGTCAGGGTCCCATCTATGAGTCAAATACATTTGTTTAAAAATTATTCATATTCCATAGGAATATTTGATACCATATAACTGTAAATTATTTGTTTTAAGACTAGTTATTTGAAACTAATATTTGACCAGCCCATTGGCCTAGTGATTGAGTGTTTGCCAATGGGTCGAGAGACTGGAGTTCAATCTCTGGTCGAGTCATACCAAAGACTCAAAAAATGGTACTTGATACCTCCTTGCTTAACACTCAGCATTATCAGGTACGTTTCTAGGGTAAAGTGGAGCAATCTCGGGAAACGAGTAGTGCCCTCATCTTCACTTCGGTGTTGTAGCTATTGAAAAAGGAGCTTTCGGGTATCCCTCGACTTCGGTCGCCAACTTTACTTTTATTTGAAACTATAATTATTTACTAAGTATTGTTATTAGCTACTAGAAAGATAATAACTTGGTACAAACAAATTATCATTATTAAATAGGAATAGTTACCTGAAAACACATTATTATGAGTATTAGATAGGAATACTTGAAACCATACAACTATGTGCAAGTTATTTTCACTAGATAAGAATACTTGAAACCATAACATTATGTGCAAATTATTTGTATTAGATAGAAATACTTGAAACGATGCAACTGTGCACAAATTATTAGTACTAGATTGGAATACTTGAAACCATACAACCATGTGCAAATTATTTGTATTTCGGATACTCGATATAATATAACTGCGAGCAAAAGACGTTTGAAAAACAATAACTAAATAAATGTAAATATAAATGTACAATGAATGCAATTCCCAAACCAGTAGGAAGAGAAATAACCTTGACGAGTTGATATAACGTTAAAATCAGTTGGTCAATTAATCAATCAATCAACCCATTAACATTGTTCTTTGCGTGTTCTTAAATACATTCTATAACAATGATTGATTTTTATCAAATTTTTAAATATAACAACGGCTATAATTTGCCTAACAACCTAATATCAGCGGCGTTCCGACTTAGATGTAGACACAAATTTTGCTTGCCAAAACTTGTACCAGCCACTACAAATTTTCTGTTCTATTTATTATTTCATTTTGCTATTTGAGTAATTTAAGATCCTACCTAAATGAAACTTGGTGAGTAGATAGATTTTTATTAGATGTACGAACTGTATAGGTCCCATTGTTTTCTGACTCGGAGTAAATGTATAACGTTTAATTACAGTACCGGCTCATTGGCTTAGTGAGTAGAGTGTTCGCCAATGGTCCGGGAGACCTGGGTTCAATCCCAGGTCGCGTCATACCAAAGACTTTAAAAATGGTACTTGATATCTCTTTACTTAACACTCACCATTACAAGGTACGTATTCAGGGAAAGGAGTAGCGCCCTCCCCTACACCTCAGTGTAGTAGCCATTGAAAAGGGAGCCTTCTGGTCGCCTTCGACTACGGTCGCCAACTTACTTTTGAACACGGTGAAAATTAGATTTCAGTCGCTAAAAAAAGCATAAATACTCGTGGGGGAGTCTTCGTGGCTAGTAAGCGAGTTCGAACTCCTGTGACGCTGTTATGTTCACTTTCGGGCTAATACCCCTGGGAAAGATATGTAACCCCTTGTCCCTGCTGCTATGGGTTAAATAGTTTTAAAATGTCTTTCTACAAGGATGGCTTTGGCATTAAATAACCCAAGAAGGTTTATATGCCATTAAAAAGCAAAGAAATCAAACAATTAATTCTTGTTTCTTCCCCGGCAGCAATTTAGAGTAGAATATTCAGACAATAAATTGGTTATCTTAATTCAAGTTAGAAATTTTCTGGTATCCTTAATAATCCCTAACGGCAAAATGCATTTCTCCAATTGGTTCATTCCACTAATTATTGATTTTTTCTGTAAGAAAATCAATATCTACAGTTTATTACCACATTCAGGATTATGAGATTTTGAGAGTTTGATCCTTCATTACAAATATACGTTTTCGATAATTTGCTCCATTTGTACATTTTGCTATGAAAATTTTCATAAAAAAAGTTAAGACGAAAAACAGATTGACTTAAAAAATGAAACTGATTATTAGGTTTTAAAACAATTTTCAGAATTGGGCACCTCGGTTGGTGTAATGGTTAGCAAGCTTGACTATCACCCTTCACGAGTGAATTGAAGTCTCATTGGATGCGCGCTTCATTCAGCCATGTGCCACATCTAACCAAAAAGCTTAGTAAATTGCAATAATTTTCAGAATTTATTCATTCATAAAAGAATTTGTTTTCGTAAAAAGTTATATTGGGCACCTCGGGTGGTGTAATGGTTAGCAAGCTCGACAATCACCCTTCACGAGTGAATTCAAGTCTCATTGGATGCCCACTTCATTCAGCCATGTGCCACATCTAACCAAAAAGCTTAGTAAATTGCTATACTTTTCAGAATTTATTCATTCAGAAAAGAATTTCTTTTCGTAAAAAGTTATATTTTACCAAGCACTCAGCCATGAATAGGATACGACGAGGCCAATTTTTAAACTAAGAATAACTGATTTGAATTTAGTTTTCGGTCTCTCCAAGACCGGTTGACATATAAAGGTTAAAGAGACCTGTCTGCCCTACCATTTACCAATAGCTGGGGTGTAGAAGAGATTGATTCATGCTTTGGAAAAGGTAGAAGTAATCCCAGATAATACGGCACCAAAAGGCTACATCCCACTATTTGTCGAAAACTACCATTGGGCCCTCAGTACGAACTTGGGGACCAGACAGTTAAGGCAGAAAAAATAGCCAGCAGAAAGGTTTCGTCACTCGCTTCTTGAATAGCTGATACGTATTCAAACAGGCAAGAAGCTTCCCAAGAAATAAAAATAAAATCAAACAAAAGTCGACTACCAAAATTATAGGAAGTTAAACAACTGAAAGAAAATTCAACCCGAGAATTCTGCTGAAAAGATAACTTACAGATGATTCAACAGAAATTAAAAGAAAATTAAAAGGACTCAATTAAAATCCATAGAAAAATAAGATTCGACCCGTGAACCCTGCTGAAAAAGACAACTGTTCAGAAGACTCAAAATTAGATGAAAACTAAAACCTTTCGACGAAACTTAAAAGAAAAAATATTCAAATTCAAAGAACTTTGTTTCCCTGATATTCTCTCAGAAAATTTCCCGCAAATTATACTAAAATTTACAACACTACATTTTCTTTTTCTTTCTTTCTTGTTTCTTTTGTATAAAATTCCTTTTTAAAAACTTTATTGTCAGTGTGATCTTTTTGAATCAGTGTCCAAACTAAAAAACTGCGGAACTTACAGTTTGAACATACCGTTTAAAATTACACACTAAAGCCACCTAAAGACATACTAGTCAAATACTAAATTTAGCTTTAGTGTTATTTCTCTTCATATTAAATTTTACTTCAAATTCTTTTATATTTCCAATTTTACCTTAAATTCTTTTACCTCTACACCCAATCATCTGACCGTCTACAGTTGATAAACTCTAATCGAACTCTCTTCCTTCATGAGTTGGCTTTTTTTGCACAAAGAAACGAATTTGATTTAGTGATAATTTCTAAAGAGCTCACGCAATTTTGATAAGATCTACGTCAATCTTGTGAATAATTTTATTTTGGGGAACTTTTTGTGTTGCATTAAGTTACGAAAACCACGCTGAAAAACGCTAGATACAAAGTTTTGGCAATTCACATAAAAAAGACTTCTACTTCCTTTTTTATTAGATTCTAACGCTTTCGAACTGTTGTCGCCTTTGTGTAACGGCAAAATTTTAACAAAACTTATCAAACTATTTTTAGTTTGAATTTTTAATTTTATTGAATATTCTACCATCATTTTTTAATTCTTAAAAGGTTTCCTCAATTTACTATGAAAGATTCTATTTAGAAATGTTACAGTGATGCAAGAAATAATTATTTCCATTAAATGATTTATATGCCGATTAGGAGATCGTAGAGTGTCACATGACCTGTAACAGAAACATCTTGGCATCTTTTTGTTTTTGTTCTTTGAACATTAGAGACGTTGTTTCTGAGCCCTCTCGAAAGACAGTAAAAGCACCTGGCGATATTACTTACACTCATCAAATAAGCCCTTTTTTCCTTTTTTGTACCCCTTTTACATACTGCTTATTCATGGAACAATATCTGTATATTTTTATCTTATGAGTATTCTTTCTTTTAATGCCACTAGTATGTATATTATATGAACTAAATGTTAAATATTCTTGTATGTGTAAATTAGTTCATCTTGTCTTTCCTTCTGTTGTGTTCAGTGTTAGTATAGTAAAGTAAAGTTAGCGACCATAGTCGAGGGTGACCCGAAGGCTCCCTTTTCGATAGCTACTACACCAAGGTGTAGGGGAGGGCGCTACTCCATTCCCTGGATTGCTCCACTTTACCCTTGAACCGTACCTTATAATGCTGAGTGTTAAGCAAGGTGGTATCAAGTTCCATTTTTAAAGTCTTTGGTATGACTCGACCTGGGATTGAACCCAGGTCTCCCGGGCCATTGGCGAACACTCTAACCGCTGGGCCAATGTCCCGGGATAAACTAATGGGTCCTTGGTGAATAGGGACTCGAATGAATATTTTCTAGACCTTCAAGTTTTCATGTAATAAAATCACACAGATTTTTAACCTCTTTTATTTGCATTTTTAGCAAAACAGGACTAGTAAAAACATGCATACCTACACAACGTGTTAATGATATTGTAAAAAAAATTGAAACTTACAAAAAACAAAGAACATAAAGTAGCTGAAAAAATATTATTTTCAGAGACAAAAATAAACAATTTTACTTTAGTCACTTGTTGGTACATGGCATTGATATTACTATTTTTTGTCACTATAATGTTTTGTTTGTTTTTGGGGGTTTTTTCATCCTACATTCGGGATCAGCCGCCCGAGACACCGAGGATGGCAAACCTGACAAATATGCATCTCTTTCAAAAAAGTTTATCGCAGTACCAGTCGCCGTGGAAACTTCCAGGACATCTGCCCACGCACCATCACTCTACTTGACAAGATTGACAGAAAAGGCTTCTCGCTTAAAGAACAAGCCTCGTCAGGCGGAGTGGCCAATGCATTGTACGCGGTAACTCGGCTGTTATTTTAGCAGTGGGACAAAACAAAATTATCGTCGTAGGAAATGGACACGGCAACACGAGTTCAAATCCTTGACGAGACTGATTGCATTTCACATAGCACTAATACCCTTGGGAAAGGTATGAATCCAATTATTCTCCCTCCAGCTATGGGTAAATAGTAGGGCAGACTAGGTTCTTCAGCCTTGGTGAGACAACTAGTCTAGAAGAAGGGAAACCCTGAATTCAAACCTGTTAAACTCCGCTTAAAAATTGACCTTCTGTCATATCCTGCCCGAGTGAGGGGTTGGTAAATATGATATGATTATTATTATTGGAACGGTCCTCAAAGGCTTGGAAAGAGGACTAGAAGAGTAGGAAATCAGAAAATGAAACAAGACTATCCAGACTACATCATTTTTGGGATCGGTCAAAATACTGGTGACCTGAGGAGACTTGCTGTCCTTCAGATTCCAGTGAAAGACTATCTGCTAACGCTGGTGTGAAAAACTCGTAAGGAGTAAAATAATTATAACTCGCAGTACCATTGGCAATTTCACATTTATAAAACAAAAACTTTGCTTCCTTTATAGTTTATTCCTTACGCGGTTTTTGTAGTACGAGCAATCGTCTTCTTTTCTATTCCATTGAGGCAGACAGTAAGTGTCTAATGCATAGCGTTATCGCTTCCCCCACCTCTCTCTCTCTCTCTCTCTCTCTCTCTCTCTCTCTCTCTCTCTCTCTCTCTCTCTCTCTCCTTTGAGATTTTAACTGGTGGTGGTTTAGATCTCAAGCATTTCATTGCATTACGATCGACAACTGATGATCCTCAACTTCAGAGCTTTATTTCAAGGGACAAGTTGGCACCCTTAAAATGCTTAAAACAGATATAGACATTATGGTTTGATACTATTTCATTTTCTTCCACTTTCCGATTTCTACGAGTAGCTTCTGCAGTTTTGAGGACCTGTTTGAAATAATGGTCCAAAATTGCCTGAATCACAGTATTTCTTACCGTCATAACTTCTGAAACAAAAATGTGGCTGAACAAAATTGATAATTAGTCCTACATAAGACTCAAAAAATGGTACTTGATTCCTCATTGCTTAACACTCAGCTTTATAAGGTATGTATCAAGGGTAAGTGGAACCGTCCACGGAAAGAAGTAGCGCCCTTCCCTACTCCACGGTGTAGTATCTATTGAAAAGGGAGCCTTTGGGTCGCCCTCGACTACGGTTGCAAACTTTACTTAATGTATGCATATATACATAAATAGATCGGTCCATAAGTACTTAAAAAAACAGACAATTTCCTCCCTATCGGTTGTTTTTTAGAGTTTAAAACAGGGAAATTACAGAAAATTTGTTGGTTGGTTGGTTGGATTTTATGGCATATCAAGCTTTGTCGGTCATTTCACGCCAAATCTTTTTATGCGTATATTAAGTATATATGATTAGAAAGCAAATACAGTTAAATGGTCAAACAGTTCTCTTTCTAACAATTTAAATTAATGCAAGTTGTTTGATTGCTCACACTTTAAGTGTCAAACAGTTCTATATAACCCAGAAATAGGACTCTATCGGGTGCTATCACTCCGGGTCAGACTGGACCTGGGAACAATGGCAATGAAGGTGTACTCCACATTTTCCAAATCTCCAAGGCTGGAGCTTCGCCATCAGATAGTTTTGTTTTCAGGCAAATTACTCCTTGTTGGTCATTTAAATCCAAATCCGATATATATATATATATATATATATATATATATATATATATATATATATATATTATTTGTAAGCGAATCATTTGTAGGTAACATTATTTGAAAATGAGCCAGAGGTCATTTGTTTGCATATAGTTAAATGCTTTCAAGTATTGTTATCTAACACTAATAAGTAAAAGTAAGTAAAGTTAGCGACCAAAGTCGAGGGTGACCCGAAGGCTCCCTTTTCGATAGCTACTACACCAAGGTGTAGGGGAGGGCGCCACTCCATTCCCAGGATTGCTCCACTTTACCCTTGAACCGTACCTTATAATGCTGAGTGTTAAGCAAGGTGGTATCAAGTACCATTTTTAAAGTCTTTGGTATGACTCGACCTGGGATTGAACCCAGGTCTCCCGGGCCATTGGCGAACACTCTAACCGCTGGGCCAATGTCCCGGTCAATCTAACACTAATAATTTTATTTAATATGAATAATAATACCTAATAAAAGATTCTATAATTCGGGTCACCCTCGTTGTGGTCGGCCAACTTACAACTTATACATATATATAGTTATATTTATTGCACAAAAACAAATACACTCCAAACATTGATTCGATAAAATGTTATTTCTAATAGGAAATTATACAAACAAAATGTATATTATTAGATATTATTTATTACCAGACTCTATAAAACTGAAACTCAGCAATCAAATATAAAATTGCATATATATATATATATATATATATATATATATATATAAGGAGAATACTTGTTTTTTTTTATTGCTACAATGTTCATATTTTGGGTTGTAAAATTTTAGTGCTGCAGAAAATGGACACAACGTCCTCGACGAAACTGTTAGCATTTCATACAACGCTAATACTCTTGAGAAAGTTCTCTCTGGTGGGAGGTAGAGACAAATAAACCGTTAGGCAAAGGTATGAACACAACTATTCTCCCTCTAGTTAATAGTAAATAGTGGGACAGACTGGGCTCTTTAAACTTGGTATGATGAGCAGAAAACCTGTTAAATTCCGCTCGAAAATTAACCATGTGTTGCATCTTGCTTTTGAGGAAGGGGTTGGGTAAATGCACCCCCCCACACACACATATATATATATAGTCTTCAGAACAAAACTTTGGAGTAAAGATCTTAATTAAAAAAAAAAAAGAAAATACCTTTGATACATCGTAATATTGTCACGTTCAAATGTTTCTTCTTAACTCAGCTCTTTACTACTTTATGCCTTACATTTGCTTGTGGAAAAGTAATAAATTCACTTTATTTTGATGAAAATTAAAGTTGAATACAAAATGTACATTCAACTCTGTTTACACTTGATTTTCAATTCGGAACAAGAAGCAGCATAAACGAGGCAACGGGTTACTGAAGCGTACGACAATATTGCAGCTGGTGCAATCACGTGTCAGGAATGATTTGCTAGAATTAATAGCTGAAACTTTAAACTTATGGACCAAGAACACTCAAGAAGTCTTCAAAATTTGGAAATTGATAATTTGAAGAACTTTTGGATAAAAAAGAAATGAAATAAGGCGATAGAAACAAAACGTAAAGGTGTCCTTTATTAAACTTTGCTTAGTTTGGTATAAGGCCAGAAGTATAATACTTATACGTCTGGTCTAGTGACAATCGAACGTATTACCAATGGTCTGCTAACCTTGCTCGCTATCTGTTACTCCACTTGTCTATTATAATAGACTGCATCAAGTTGTGAGGTTCCACTTCGAGAGCTAAAGGGAGTCACTCTTTCGCTGCTATTATTTCCAAATCTCTTATAACGCGGCGTGGCAGCACCTGTTAAGGTCCCATCTTTTGATCAAATAGATCAGTTTGAGATAAGGTTTAAAACGATTTTGAACAACATTTATACATTGGCTCTTAAAACATTGATATTGCAACTAAGTATGAAGTGTTTAAAATGATTTTGAAGATACATTTTTGCGTAGCATATAATTGGAAACCATGTTTGTTAAACTCATTTTGGTATAAGATAACCCATCAAGGATTAACATGCCTAAAAAGTAACCAACCAACCATTTTCAAGTATACTACTTTTTTATTTTATTCTATTTTTTTAAAGAATGATACAAGGACCATATTTATCATTAGGCTTTTAAGTCTATAACAATAATCTAAACACATTATTCCCATTAATATTAGACATGTATTTGTGAAACTCAAAATGTCCAGAATATTATACAAATTTTGTTCTTATTTCAATTTTTTTATAAAGAATATATAGATTCTGTATCTTATCTTAGTGTCAATTGTCTTCCTGCAATATCGTCATTGGCAAGAAACAATGAGACAAATCAAAAGATAGACATATATATATATATATATATATATATATATATATATATATAGAGAGAGAGAGAGAGAGAGAGAGAGAGAGAGAGGCAATATCTAACGATTATGAATTTCTACACGTAAGCACCAGTCCCCAAAGAGAATCGAGTCTATATTTGGAAATAATATCAAAGCCAACGTTATAAATGCAGACGTGTATCATATAACCCATTATTTCCTGGTTGCCGATAACTCGGCGTATTAATAATACAAAGTAATAACGCTCACTTGTTCACAAAGGAAGTAGTGCTGGGTATTAGATCGTTCTATGCAGCAGACATTTCCATAAAAGGAAATGAAAAATCATTATCAAGATTATTTATGGATTGAAAAAAAAAACTCCAAAAAACATTGATTTATTTAGGAATCAGAAGATGACCTCGAAAGACATGATAATAAGGGATAAAGATTATATAGAGGTGAATATTGACGACGGAAAGATTATTTTCAAAGTCCGGCGTGGAGATAAATATATGGTTTAACAGATTTCTTAAAAATTCAATTACTGTAAGTATTTAATCCACTTGATCGACATAATTTTCTCATTCATTCCATCTTCAAGTGCATATAAGATACTTTGTCATTGAAGGTTTTTTTTTTAATTGTGTAGTTTTTACTTAAAGAAAGGAATTTTGATCTTTCACACGCCAGTTATTGGCTCAAAAACAATTTTTTCATGATGAAATCATATTTCTTCCCACTCTTTAATCTACAATTTTTTTACATGAATCATAGATAAGTAAATATTAACTAAAAGTGCGTCAGAGCTGTTTTGACCAATGAAAGCACGAGTTTGCTGTCGTAGTTGTTTTTTCGGAATCTTTGGTCGGGGTTTGACGTAAAGAAAAAGACTATTCTACTTATATCGCAAAAGAGCATAATTAGGAGTACTTTAGATTAATCATGATCCGGCCAATTTCTCTTCCGCCCAGTAACTTTTAACTTACATTGTTTGTTTATAATTAAATTTTACGCGGACAAGCACCCACCCCCACGTAACGAAAACAAAAAATTTAAAAAGTAAAAGACAAAAACACATGCACATTTTATCAGACCTGCTGTATCCTCGTTGTCGTGTATTGACAACCCGAGTGTTGTCTTGTGTTAAACTCGGGTTGTCTTTTGCTAAACTAAGCTTAGCTTAGCTCAGCACAAGAAATATTGGGGGAACCCAGTGAGAATTAAATTCGCATACAATGGTTCGCTGCTCTAGCTCGCTAACCCCTCCATCGCGTGAGGCACCCGGCGAACAATTGAAAGTTAAAATGGAAAAAAGTTAGTAAAAAATTAGCAATAATATTGTAGGACTATCTTTTGTACTCCTGTGGACGAGCAAGGGCAGGACGACCAGCTAGAACATATATACAATAGCTCTGTGCTGATACAGGATGTAGCCTTGAAGACCTACCGGGAGGGATGGACGATAGAGACGGGTGGCGAGAGAGGGTCAGAGAGATCCCTGCTGGCGGTGCGACATGATGATGATGATGATGATGATCTTTTGTCGACCAGTTTATATACTTCGGTAGTTGTATCTCATCTACTAAAAGCGATGTCAACATACGCATAGGAAATATCTAGACTGTTACTGACAGGCTGTCGACAATTTTCAAATCTGATTTTTGATGAAATAAAAATGGGAGTTCTTTCAAGTTTTAACTGTGACAGTACTACTCTATGGTTGCACCACTGGAACTTTAACGAAACGCTTTGTGAAAAGGCCCGACCGAAACTACACAAGAATGTTGCGTGTTGTTTTGAACAAATTCTGAAACACCAATCTAAAAAAAATGACGGTATTGTCATTTACCTTCCACCTCACAAATTATCCAAGTAAGACGAGCAAGATATGCTCAAGAAGAAGATGCACTTATAAGCGACGCTCTCCTGTGGATCCCTACACATCGATACACTAGTTTGGCCGACTAGATTTCATCAGTTGACACTGAATGCTGTTAAGAGGATTTGTCAAGAGCGATGGTCGATAGGGATGGATATCGAGAGAGAATCAAAGAAATCCGTGCAGTTGGTACGCCTTGATGATGATGATTATTATTATTCATCTTAAAATAATTTAAAATTAAAAAACTGATACTAACACATCTGATATAAAAAGATGGCAACCAAAAATATGGCGTTGAGAAATATCGAAAACCGAGCAAAGGATGAGTTTAAAATGGATTTTTATGAACGAACCTCACGTTTCAGTTAAAATTCCAATTTTAATTCCAATAATTCTTCGCAATATTCTTTATTGTACTCAACTTTTTGGAACCACTGAGTAGACAAGGAAAGTTGCAAAGAGAGAAAAAAAACGAGTATCTAAAGGTGGCAGATCTGAAGAATACGCTGCATGTTGAAGAACTTCCCTGCCTTCCGCTGTAATATTTTGCTGCGTCGTATTTGTAACTTAAGAACTAGCGATTGTATGCATCGAAATCACCGATCAAATTTCTTGCTCAAAGAAAGCCCCTTTCTGCTTCAATGCGTCACTCAAAAAAGTTTTCATGTACTAAGCTTTGCTTTGTTTAGCCCGAAGTATGAAGAATCGAACTCACTATCAATGGTTTGCTGGCCTAGCTCGCAGGACACTCGTTTTTCATCTATTTATTTATTTGGTGTTTTGAAATTCGTAAGCGTTCACTATCGTCAATATCTTAACTCCTTCCCTGGGGTCAGGATGGGGTTAGTATGCTAATCATGATCAGTTTAACGTAAGAGCCGATGCGCTCACTATTATTGCTACGAAAATATTAGAGCTACCCTACATTATCTCAGGGCTCTTCACGTAGTGTAATAGTTAGCAAGGTACTATTTACCAACCCCTCCGCTCGGGCAGGATATGACACAAGGTCAATTTTTAAGCGGAGTTTAACAGGTTTGAATTCAGAGTTTTCCTTCTCCTAGACTAGTTGCCTCACCAAGGCTGAAGAACCTAGTCCGTCCTACTATTTACCCATAGCTGGAGGGAGAATAAGGGGGTTCATACCTTTCCCAAGGGTATTTGGCCGAAAGTGAACGTAATAGCGCGACTGGAGTACGAACTCGCGTACTACGATTCCGCAGTTCATCGCTTTAACCATTACACCACTAATAGTTAGCAAGGTAGACAAGCAAACCATGACTAATGAGCCCGAGTTTCACTGAGTGCCCCATACATACGGCCTTGCGGCACAACTAAGCAAAGCTTAGTAAATAACTATCCTACATTACCTTCCCAGTGCAATTGGGACACGTTGCCTTGCTATTGCAATTCCTAAGATTAAGTAAACCTCATCTTTTTGCTACGTCCCCATCGAAGACAGGAACAGACAACATAGTCTGATCTCAACCCAAAAGCCTGGGATTTGGTTTATGATTTTCGTTAACGAAACATTTTGATTACTGACCATGTTTACTAACAAGAAAACTATGCGTAAAATTCTGTAGCATCCGCCATTAAGCAACGGTTGGTGATATAAGACTATAAATAGTTATCTCCCGAATAAAATTGTCCGTTGGGTCTTGTGGAGCGTCAAATGACAATCCCAAACCCCCTTCTCGACCTCTTTCTGCTTCTCTTTTTAGAGATATTGTCTCTGAGCCTTATCAGGGAACGGTAAAGCCACGTGGTGATATTACCTATACCATTAAGTAAGCCCCTTTTTATAACCCTTCTACATACTACTTGTCCATGGAATAATATGTTCATATGTTTGTTGGGACAAATTCGTACATTCTTTCTTTTAATACCACTAATATGTGTATTGCATATATTAAATGTTAACTGTTCTGGTATGCGTAAATTAGTTATCTTGTGTTTCTGTATTTTTTTTTTTTTTTTTTTTTTGGTGTTAGAATATCACGGATATACTAATGCTACTATTGGTCCTTGGTGATTGGGAACTTGATTAAATATCTTCCCTACTTCTAGCCATCCAATAGTGGTATATTATTGCTTGCTGATTATGGAGCGTTCATTCTTATGACTGGCGCTCCATGAATCTAGTGGTATATCATAAGTGGATACTTCCAATAAACAGTTATTGATTTACATGAACCAGTCGCACTCTGTGCTCTTGTGAATAAAATGTAGTGCGGCTTCTGATTGGGTGCAGTTTAAAAGCAGTCTTTGATGAAACTTCCTCTCCTCGGGCAATCAGCGGCCGACATTTTCTATTCAGTCCATCAAGTAAAGTATAAAGTTTCGATTTAACAAGACCCAGACAGTTACGTATCCTTGATAGATTCAAGTGAAGAGATTAGACTAATTAGTTACAAGAAGATTATGCTAACTGCACGGGAAAGGAAAACGAGGGCAATGGCGGTGGTGGTGGGGGTAGGTGTTGATGGTGATGGCCGTAACGATGGTGGTGATTAAAGCAGAAATGTACTGGTCCCCCCACCCAAGAGCTAGGCAAATTTTTATTGGTCGGACTTCCTGGTCGGACTTCCTGGAATAGTAGTGTTAGTGTGGTGAGCTCTCTTTTTGGGAGGTAGATTTGTGATATGACTTTTTAGATGAAACTTTAAACCTCTAAAGTATCAGTGTTGCTTTCACCATTGTGACAATCGTAGCAATTATTGTGGGCTGCTGACTGACACGAGTAACAAAAACATCAAAACAATTCTAAGTATAGTAATAGTAGTTGTAAACTAGTGTTGACTTTTATTATTATCACGATCATGATTCTAATTCAGCAAATGTAACCACTTTAACGTCATGTTATCAACGACAGCTGATTCGATTATTTTTTACAGGAGTAGGTACGGAAAAGACATAAACAAAATACAGGAATATGTTCTAGTACCATAATCCATGCCTAACTCAGCTATATAATCTAAAAGAAAGAAAAGTTTGATGCCATTTTTGCTTTTCACTACCGAAGAAAGAAATAAGAAAAAATTTCTTTCTCTACGGTGGTGCACATTACAGGTGAAGACGGCCGGAGAATGTAACAACCAAAACGTTGAGTGAATAACAAAAACAAAAAAGACAAAAGGAATCCGAATAATTCTTTGAATGTCAATAACTCTTCACAAAATTATTAACAAATATCAAACGCAATTCGCAATTTTTTTGGCAACATTTAGCAATTTCCTTCTTTTCTAAATTAGATCTATTTTTGTCTTTATTTCTTATTTTTATTGTTTTGTTTTTTTTTGTTTGTTTGTTTTACTATTATTGTTCGAGAGTGTTTCTTGGTTTTCTTTTTTGTTTTTATTTTGTGCTTTTCACTCTCGCTGTTTTATTTTGTTTGTTTGTTTGTTGGTTTGTTTTTTTCTGTTGTTCTCTTAGTCTTTTTTCTTCTTGTTGCTTTTCCTTTGTTTCATTTTTTGCTTTTGTTGTTTTTATTTTTGTTTGTGTTTTGTTTTGTTTTTTCTTCTGTTTTTTACTGTTTTTCCTGGGGTAGAGTGGGGGTTACTGTTCTTACGTTGTGTTTGTTTGTTTGATTGTTTGTTTGTTTTTGTCCTTTTTTTCAAATTAAATTTTCAGGTATAAAAGTTTTCCTGAGATCGTTAACTCAAAGTGACTTAAGTTTTACTCGATGGAAAGTATTCTATCAACTCTAAACGCCGCTTCTCAGTAACATCGGTAATATTTATCTATAACTGCTAGATTAGAATTAAAAAAAGACTAACACAAAGAGAAAAGGTCAAATTATAATTCGCTTTAAATCATTTTTTATCGGGGTGGGAGTGACGTCCGAAGTATCGGATTGATACATAATTATTAGTTGAATCGATTCGGGCCATGAGATGTGACCTTAAAACGATCGGCTTTTATTCGCACTGTCTTTCACTAAAATCATGTAAGCTCTAATAATGATAATTATTATTATTTACTCCTTTAGAGTTTTTCACATCAGTGTTAGCTGATGGTTGTTATTATCATTATTCACTCATTAGAGCTTTTCACATCAGCGTTAGCCGATGGTTTTTCACTGGAGATTGAGTGACAGCAAGTCTCCTCATGTCTCTAGGACTCTTCTCAGAATTCTGGCCGTTCTCAATAATACTGTCGTTTGGATGGTCTCCACCCGTCCGCCAACTTCCAACTCCTCCAGTCCCTTTAGTAATCCTTTAGTTACTGGTCCAAACGCACCAATTACGATTGGTATAATTGTCACCTGCATGTTCCACAGTTTTTCAATTCCCTAGCAAGACCGAGGTACTTATCCTTCTTTTCACATTCTTTCAGTTTTATTCTGTGGTCAGGTATCATAATATAAATAGTCGACTATTTTGCAAGTTCTCTTTTTTTGTGTGGATTATTATTAAGTCTGGTCTTCTGGCCGAGATTAGATGATCCGTGTGTATGCCGAAGTCCCATAGGAGTTTATGTGTGTCATTTTCTAGGACAGGTGCTACGTTGTGCATATACCATTTGTTTGTATGGTCAAATTTAAATTTCTTACACATCTCCCAGTGGATCACCTTGCCGACCCAATCATGTCTAGTCTTATATTCCTTCTGCGTTAATTTGCTGCATTCGCTTATTATGTGATTGACGGTTTCATCTCTGTCACCACATAGCCTACATTTGCTATTTTGTTGTCTTATCTATTCTCGTTTTGATATGATTGGTCCTTACGGCGTTGTCTTGTGCTGCTATTAGGAGAGATTCGGTTTCTCTCTTAAAGTTTCCTTTTCTTAGCCATGTCCAAGGTTTGTTGTGTGAGATGTTGTTTATTAGTCGTTTAAACCGCCCATAGATTTATTTTCCTTTTATTTTTGTTTCCAAGTTATTGTCATTCTGTTGTCCATCGTGTTATCCGTATCGTTTCTGGTGGCTGTAATGAGTCCTCCTTCGTGTTTTTGTATATAGTCTTCGAGTCGTTGTATCAATGCGTCAACGCTGTCTTCAATGCTGGCAAGTCCTCTTCCTCCCTCTTTTCTTGAAACATATAGTCTGTCAACGTCGTCTCTGGGATGTAAAGCCTTATGCATTGTCATTAGTTTTCTTGTTCTTTGGTCCATTTGTTTAAGTTCGTCTCTGGTCCACTTGAGAAAGGGTCCAGAATATCTAACGAGTGGAACAGCCTAGGTATTTATTCCTTTGATAAGATTTCTGCTATTGAGTTTAAGTCTCGAGTAGTTTTCTAGTTCTCCTGAGATATTCTTTCTGAATTTTTTCTTTCATTTCCACTTGTTTGATTGGGTTAGCCTCCAAGATGCCCAAGTATTTGTAGGTTTCGTTTTCTGCGTGCGTTTTAATCTTATCTTGGTTTGGTAGTTCCATTCCGTCAGTTAGCAGCCGTTTGCCACTATTATTATTATTATTATTATTATTTGTAGTAGTAGTTGTGGCAGTCGTAATAATAATAATAATAATATTTTTCTACTTCTTTGAGAGTTTTTCACATCAGCGTATGCTGACGGTCTTTCACTAGAGTCTGAATGACAGCAAGTCTCCTCAGATATCCAGGACTCTTCTCGGTATTCTGGCCGAACGCATCAATGCTGTAGTCTGGATGGTTTCAGCTCGTTCTCCGATTTTCAACTCCTCCAGCCCTCTTACAAAGGCTTTTATTATTATTATCATTATTGATGTTGCTGTTGTTGTTGCTGCTGCTGCTGCTGCGGGTGCAACAGCAGCAGTAGTAATAGTTGTAGGAGTAGTAGTAGTTGTTGTTGTTGTTGTTGTTATTATTGCTTTTGTTGTTGTCGTTGTTGTTGTACAAATATAGAGTACATGCATTGGCTACTTTTAAATATGTTGGATTGGCCTTGTACAAAAAGAAGTAAAACAGGGCAAAGTCGTGGAAATTTCTTAAATAACTCTGAAACCAAGTACAACAAAAGGCTCCGAAGAATGGCTACAGAAGAGTGATTCCTGGTTGGTGTTCGGTTACATGATCGTGCAACAGAAGGAGACATTTTAAGAAGATTCATGTTTTTTTTTTTAGATTTAATGTTACAGCTGATGCAAGAATATGAGAAATCTAATTGTTAACTTCGGATTCTTAACCTTCCTTATTTTTGTTTTTAAAATCAAGTCAGATACCAAAATTCCTATAATAGAATTTACAACTGCTTACTACAACAAAATAAACTCAAGTCCATCAAATTTTTCGAACATCTTCTAAAGAAAGAACACGCATTTTGCGGCTTAATTTATCAGATCATTAAGTAATCAAACTAAAATGACATATATATAAGAGAGAGAGAGAGAGAGAGAGAGAGAGAGAGTGAGTGAGTGAGTGTGTGTGTGTGATAGAGAGAGTGCGCGTGTGTTTGTGTATGTATGTGTGTGTGTGTGTGTGTGTGAGGGAAAAAGAAAGAGAAAAAGAGAATTATAAAATAGCATATACCTTTACATATAATCCTCATCTATAAAGTCCTCATTATGTGCGTGTGTGGGGGGGGGGTGAAACTGTAATCCAGCAAAAACCAGTATATCATTTAAAATTTTATTAGAGCAATACACTTAAATGCTCTAACTTTGAGAATAAGCGATTTGATGCTAAATGATGATTTTTATGGGGTCTGTAACCGCTCTGAAAGTGATTTTTAATATCATCAATATTTTTGACAGAAAGGAGATAACTAGGAAATTCTTATAAGAACCCTTCACTTCTTTCTTAATAGAAGCATTATGGCTTGCTGTTACAACGGAAGCCCAACAGGTTTATGGATCATCTAGCCATATAATAACGAATAGTGACTTTTTCTGTAAGTTTATTCGTTTTGTAACATACTGACTCCGGCCAAGCGGTCAAAATAGGAAATGCACCTGTGTAAATAACAGGTGCATCCGGTCGAGGAATATCAGGATATAACCTTGACCGTGGTTGGGTTGAATGAGTGCGATTTATGACGCCCACAAGAAGAACGTGGGTGTCGAACAATTATATAACCTGGGTGAAGACAGGAAGTCAGTCAGTTGGAGATAAGATGCAGTAGAGAGAACCAGCACCCAGAGAGGCTGGGTCCCCAGGCCCCCGGTTGAGCAGCCCAGGAGAACGGGAAAGAAACACTGTTATGGCCATAAGAGTGGGGGTCAATATGTTGCAGTTCTGTTCCACCTCCAACCCACCTCTCACACAGTAAAACCTTTAGTAACCGTTTCGAACCCTTTCAAATAAAGTGAGAGGTGTATTTTTCTAAAGAATTGTATCGCTCGTCTTTATTGTGTCGTTGTTATGATTCTGCATACATATGTATTTGTATAGTTGGTCATGGCTATGCAACAGTTTCTCTATCCGTAACTTCGGCAAATGTTTAATTCACAAGGAATACCTGCACTGATTCGAACCTCTGTCCAGAAGTTAAGCAGGCAAAAAGACATATGCACTATGCTAGCGTCTGTTGCTTGAACAACGCAATAAAATTAACTTAGAAATACGATACAACACTGATCTAAAGTATTTATTCGCCTCCCCGCAAAGTCAAATTCTACACAGAATCATTTTAATATGAGCACCGACACACGTGCCTATGTGTAAGAACATAAACTTCGAAGTCCATGCGATCAGTGTCACAAACGACCGATCCTCCTCACATAGTTGGGCGGGGCGGCGGCACGCAGGATCTGAATCTCCAGGATTGGGATCGCTTCGATTTTACAAAAATAAGGATATAACCGAGATAGGAATTACAGATCCTACACTCTGATCATCCTTTTAGTAATAGTAAGTGATGTGTAGAATTTATTTTTAATGAGGGGTCTGTATAAATATGCGTGAGCAAGGCCAAAAATACCTCTGGTCCTAGCGACAAATATTACGCAGCTGTCAGACTATTCCAATCCTCGATCTTCGCTGCAATGAGGTGAGGTTCTGCTGCAAAGTTGGAACTCCCAAGGCCAAGCTCGCATTGTATTTCTTTGCAAGAACATGACCCCGTGTTTCACTCGAAGGCGAGACTACAGCAGAAGGGCAAAAACAGACACTAAGCTAAACGTCGGAGAGCTATGCTCTGATCCTTGGTAGAAATAATGATTCATACGTATATATATTGTATCGCCCATAAATAAGTACACCATAACAATTTTTTATGAAAAGTTAATTTGTACTAGGATTATTTCTAATGGAATATTAAACAGTCAAAATGGATATTTTAAGGTATTATTAATTATCAAACCATTACCAAATTATTGTTATTAGGTATTATTTACAACTAAATTGCAATACTTCTGTAACCAAAAAATAAATTGCATGAAGAGAAATAAAGGATGTACTAAATTTTGTACTGCTACATATTCATATATTTACTTATAGAATTTATGGGGTATAATGTGGTTTTTGGTGGTGTGTTAGGAAATTATGACGTTGGTTTCTTACTTTTTCTTCTTATCCCCATTAACTTGTTATCTTCTTTTTGTAAGTTGAAACTGACAAGGGGTTAAGGATGGAAAGGGAAAAGACAGATATACTTTTAAACTCAATTTTTATTTCCGGGATTTACGACTATTTTGTGCAGTGGAATGTTTTCCTGAACCAGTAGAAATAACCTTGCTTCTCGGTCAAGGCGTTCGAGTAATCCTAGGAATCTTTTTTGACAAATTTTGAGTCATCGGTATCGAGTATAAGAGGTTTGCCGGTCATTTTAGCAAATTGAGAATTTGAGGATCTGCCATGTGTGCCTGTGGTCAGTCGGTATGTTCAGCTGACGCTGCTACGAGAAGGAGACGCCATGGGCTACTTGGCCAGAAGGCCAGCAGACATGTGTGCTCCAATTTGCAGCTGCGAGAAAAAGGAATGTCCTCTCAGTCAAAGTATGTCAAGGGAACTGAGGTAGAATATCTTTTTGGCGCCAAGAAACCCATCTTTTCCGGCATTCACGGATTGTGTGTTTTGTCAGAGCCCCCACCCCGAGGAAATTGTTATTCTATTTTTATCTTTTACGTCATTGTCTTTAATATTTCTAATTTAATCCCCACAAATTTAATACTATAGAATTTGGCAATGATTAATACTCGATAATCTCCGTTGAATTTATATAATGTCCCAGTAGAAAATGCTTACTTCTTTGATTTAGAAGAAAATTTACTTTTTATTCTTAAAAAAATTGTTGGGTGTATTTATTTATGGGCAATACTGACCAGTCATTTTGACGGGTATTATGCTAGTGGTGAAAAGGACAAAAGTAAAGGATATTTATATTCTATAATATAATAAGCAAGAGATTTTATTATCATTATCGTCATTATTATCGTTTTTTTAAACAGACAGAACGATATATTTTGTCAAATAATCCTCTTAACATTATTCAGCATCAATATACGTAAATTTCAGTGTTACGTTTGCAGTGCCGTTAGAATACATAATGAAGTAAAGCAAAATAAATCAATCGATTAATAAACACTTTGAAAGTTGTTTAAAATAACTTTAAACTTTTTTCTTAAATAGATAGATAAATAAATAGATAATAAAAAAAGAAGCGGGAATTTTTCTGAGAGTATTAGAAAAAAAAGCGTTAAGTGAAATGCGCAGTCTAGCAATAAATTGAAATAAATCCGAGCAAATTACTTCATCTCACTTAACAGAGTATTAAGCCTGGAATCTAATCTTCCTCATTTTGACTCATTCACACTTAAAATGTCAACAATAAAAAATAAGATACGTTATTAGATATCAATTACTATTGATATTTCAACACAGAAGGCTGTCAATACAAAATAATACTCATGCATATTACATACAATCAATTGTACGGTCAGTGAGGCTCAGAATACACCAACTACATCTCCGTAAAGGAGTAAGCCCCCTCCCCTAAAAGGAGGTGTCCTAAGTATGTATTAACCTAACAAGATGCGACACAAGGTCAATTTTAAGCGAAGTTTAACAGGTTTGAATTCAACGTTTTCTATTTAGACCGGTTGCTATATCAAGGCTAAAAAGTCTAGACTGCCCTACGATTTACTCACAACTGGAGGGAGAACTGTTGGATGCATATCATTCCCAAGGGTATATGTGCAATGTGAAATGTAAGCAGACTCGTCTAGGATTTGAACTCGGGCGGGCGTGTCCATTTCCTACGACGATAACCAATACACTACGAGCGTCTCCTGTATCCGGTGGTGTGGCACCAGTTTGGGAGATTTGAGGTGTTGTGTCACATCACAGGATGCAGCTTGGTACCAACTAAAATAACGACGGCTGGGCGAAAGACTTGTTGGATGAAACAGCAGAAGTATTTGCCAAATTTAAAATCCCAACGAGTTTTAGGCTCACATTATACTTTTTTCGCGCATGCAGGTGCGCTTGTCACTGCATTAGGTCCTATTCGTAAAATAACTCTAAGAATTAACCTTTTTTTCGAATTACTACTCTTCACTTAGTTTATACAGTGTAACCCGAATATAAGAGAGTTGTCGGGACCGGGGAAGTCTTTTATATCCAGGTTTCTCTTATATCCGGTTTTAGTCTATTTTGTAACACAGACTCTAAATTGGGACCAGGGAAAATATATCTTGTATACGGGTTTCTCTTATATCCGGATATCTTATATCCGGGTTACACTGTAGTATACATTATCAGATAAATGATGTATTTTAGATTATTCCTCCTCTATAAAAATGTTACTGTTGTATATCTAGTACATAGGAACATATTTAAAATTTTATTTCTAACAAGAAAACAAAACCGACAACGTGTAGCTCTTAAATTTTGCCAGAGTGGAAAAGGGAGGAGTAATCCCAGACAATAAGGTGCCAAAAGTTACTTCTCACTTTTTGTCAAAACTACTACGAAGCTTTTAGTGCGAACTGTTAATGTAGGAAAAAATAGCCAGCTGAAATGTTTCGTCACTCGTTTCTTGAACAGCCGATAAGTATTCAAACAGACAAGAAGCTTCCAGAGAAATTCAACAAAAGTCAAGTTTATTGAAATTCAACTAAAATTATATGAAAACTAAAATTCAACCCTAGAATTCTACTGAAAGACAACTTTACAGAAGACTCAATTAAAATGAAATGAAAACTAAAATTCAAACCGAGAGTTCTGACGAAAGACAACTTTACAGAAAACTCAACCAGATTAAACGAAAGCTTGAACTTCTCAACGAAAGTATGAAAAATACTCAAATTCAAAGAACTTTGTTTTCCGAACACTCTCACACAGGTAAGTCCTGCAAATTACACCAAAATTTGCAACACTTTATCCTTTTTGTAGCAGAAGGAATTTTCGTATTTTTGTTTGGCGCGTAATTTAATTTGACGCATAATTTCATCCAATCAGGATGACTTATCCAATTCATACCGAACCACCTTTCTGGGTAGCAGTAATTGGGGAAAACCGTCAAACACTCTCTTTGGCAGAACAACTTCGTTCTGTACAGACGTCTACCGTCTGCTCTCCAACAATAGCAGCAGCATGGACACAATGGCGGAACCTATCTGATTTATGGATCCCTTACGTCTATTTCTCTTAGACCAAGGGTTCCCAGTTGAATATGAATTAGATAAATTCAATACGCCACACACAGGAACAACTTTACGTCACCTCCAAAATTGACTACGTCGACTGCGATGCCGAATCTCGCTTTGACACCTAGCGACTACTTCACCTCTGGGTAACATTTTCTGGAGACATGCACGCTTCTCCACGAATAACCAGAACTACAAAATCACGGTGTCTTCAACGTCTATTTCCTCAACCAGCAAACATGACTTTTACTACATACGGCGAACATAATCCCTCGCACGTCCAACGACACGCGCTGCTTTCTCCACTCTATGATAACTCCAAATCATTCACTTACTTCTTTCCTTACTACGAGACTTGCAGCATAAATGTAAACTCTTTATTCCATGCTGCCATTAAAAACCTTCATGTAAAAGCTAACGGCATCTTCGTCTTCTTACTTCTTCATCCTCCTTTATTAACAACAACAATTAGCGAGGGAATAACACACACGCGTAAGAATACATTTCTTCGCCCAAAAACTATAACAAACATTCCACTCGCTAAATTTTCATCTTTTCTTTCTTGTTTCTTTGTATAAAATTCGTTTCAAAAACTTTGTTGTCTGTATTATCTTTTTGAATCAGTATCCGAACTAGAAAACTGCGGAACTTACTGTTTAAACTTACCATTAAAGCCTCCCTAAAACATAATCCCCTTATATATTAAATTTGGCTTTTACTATCATTTCCATTCCTATATTCAAATTTGATCTAGTTTCTTTTATATTAAAAATTTAGATATTACTTATATTCCTTTATATTGCTAATTTTGATTGAATAAATTCTTTTACATTGCAAATTTTGTTACTTTAAATACTTTTACATAACGCTAATTTAAAATATTTTTTAAAAATTTTTGTTGTTCACTTCGTAAAGTCTATAAAACAGTTGGTTTGTTGCGCATTAATGGCAATGACTATTAAAATCTTAACACTGTAGGGACAGCATTAACAGAGTTTTTTTTCAGTGGGATAAGGTTGATGCCATATCCTCACGTTATCAGAGAAACTAAAGAGGCACACGCAGGAGTGAGAAGAAAAATCTTAACAGCTAAAAACTAAAATCATAAAACAAAATCTGAGACTTAGTCACGAAAGGGACACGTACTGATGCGTGTAGGAAAATTCCAAATGACTAGAAAGCGGTGGATTGATTTATGGGATTGTGTTCAGAGTGATATGGATTATTGATAATCCTCTATCACGGTATCTCAGGGACACCTTCAACAATTCTTGGTCATTGTCTTGTTCATTATGAAACGTATACTAGAAATTTTATATCCTGATCGCAATCAATTTTTTGTAAAATATGGTATTTTCAAAGTTGATACGCATAAGCTGAGAATATTATAGATTGTACAAGTACCAGTGGTGGACTTTGTTTTTGATAGAGATTAACGTTGATTTTAATTTTGGTTGGTTCACTCGTTGGTTGGTTTTACGTCACGCCAATCCTTGCTGGGTTATTTAAAGCCAAAGTTAGTACATGGTTTGAAGTAATTGATGATCATAATTCTTTGTAAAGAACTATAGCTTCAAGTAGCGATTATTAATACTAATAATTTATACATTATTATATGGTTTTAAGTAACTAATTCTATTGAATAATAGTAATCATTTGTTTGCACAGTTATATGGTTAATATATACTAATAATTTGCTAATGGGTAATTATACAAACAATTTGCAGTCATATAGTTTCAATTACTTCAAGCAATTATATGGTTTAAAGGAACCAATCATTATAATCTTTTGTAAACGATTATAACTTCAAGTTACTGTTGTTCATACAGTTAATCTGCACACAGTTTTTGGTTTAAAATATTAATTGTAACAATTTTAAAAGATGGGACCTTATCAGATACAATTACAGTGAATCAGAGTGAACCTGGGAATAATGACAACAGGTCGGGGGGGGGCTTAAAATTCTCTAGAACTCGAGCCTCACTCCCGAATACAGTTTCGATTCATACTCACGGTATCCCTTTTTGGTGGGTGGTTCTACACCACTATAGGATACAGTCGTCGTATTCTAAGCCCTACAGACAGGGCACTTTAATTTTGGAGATAAACCAGTATTTGCCAAAGGGGCAGTACGGTCATTATGAAATATAAGCTAAAGTTCAAACCTTTAGTTTAT
This sequence comes from Sepioteuthis lessoniana, assembly GCA_963585895.1. NCBI lineage: Eukaryota > Metazoa > Mollusca > Cephalopoda > Myopsida > Loliginidae > Sepioteuthis > Sepioteuthis lessoniana. Next base: position 39,693,286 of record OY757907.1, on the reverse strand, counting down.
AACTTAATCCAAATTTGATTAATATTTACGACCAGAAAGTGACTTAAAATGTTACCAACTATTCAATGACTTTTTTTAGATTACTTTTTGCGAGAAAACATTGCGATGGCAGGTTTTTAAGTGGTCTTTCTAAAAAGCCGTAAAATGCAACAGTTGATGGTTTAGAAAGCTGCATGAGGCCTTTCGACAGCAGGTTACACACTCCTGATGAAAAGTTGGAAAAAAAAATTACAAATACAGCGTCAACAAATGCCGAGAAACAGAATAAGATAAGAGTTTAAAGGTTTGATGGAGATTCCAAAAGTTAATGAATCTTACTAACTCATTTGCTGGAGAAGCTGTTGCGTTTAACCAGGCTTCACCATGAAAAAACTAAGTTTGAATATCATTGAGAGTTTATCCTCGCTTTTATAGAATGACAACTCAAGTGAGTTGCCATAAAAAAAAATCAATTCAAAATGAAAGAAAATGCAAATCAAAATTATTATTATTTTACTCCTTTGGGAGTTTTTCACACCAGCGTTAGCTGATTGTCTTCCACAGGAGTTCGAATGACAGCAAGACTCCTCTAGTCTCCTGATCTTAATAATGCTGTAGTTTGGATGGTCTCAGCTCGTTCTCTGATTTCCAAGTCCTTGAGTCCCTTTACCAATCTTTTGGTGTTTGTACGGAGGGCACCAATTACAATTGATATCACCGTCACTTATTATTTACGTTATAATTATTATTAAAAGAAGTTGTCATCAAGTGGGTTTTACCGTTCCAGCAGACCATAGAGTAAAAACAAAAGAAAGAGAAAAATTAGAAAAACACCTAGAACTTGCCAAATAGCTGAAAGAACTATAGAATATACAGGTGATGTCATATCAATTGTAGTTGGAGCCCTTAGAATGTCACGCAAAAGAATGGAAAAGAAAGTAAATGAATAAGAAATCAGAGGAAGAGCTGAAACCATCCAGACTTCAGCATTGTTAAAATCAACTAAAATACTTAAAAGTATCCTAGGCACCTGAAAACTCTTGTTATCACCCAGACTTCAGTGAAAATCCGCCTGTTAGAATTAGAGTGAAAAAACTCGCCTAGAGTGAAAATAATAATCTGTCCTAGAAAATGAGACACGTAAAATTCTCCGGGTCTATGAGATTCAAACGGATCACCTTATCCAGGCCAGAAAACCAGATCTAGTGTTAATCAACAAGAAGAAAAGAACTTGACATTTAATGGATTTTGCCCTTTCGGCGGAACATAAAGGAAAAATGAGCGAAAGCGAAAAGATTGACAGTTACTTGGATCTTGCAAGAGAACTGAAAAAGTTGAGGAACATAAGGGTAATGGTGATACCGGTATTAGTTGGAATCCTTGGAACGGTAGTCAAATGCTTGAAAAAGAGATTAGAAGAGCATGGCATCTTGGCATTGGGTTTTCGGTATCGTAAAGTCCTTGGAAATGTTTAAATGGCTGCTAATTTGGCATTGTCACGACCGAGTGATTAAACAGAAACTAATATAAATCAATAAGAGGCTTTAATAATTATTTTTGTGTTTAATTTTTTGTGGGGGGGTCTCACGTTGCTATTATGTAAATAAGGCTTATGTAATATTACAATTTATAAATAGCATTCCATATGTATAGGTAAGGTATGTTTAAGCATATATGTACTGACATCTGTATATTGATCGGAACAAAATGTAGCGTCGTTCTCAAAGTACGTAAACAGTATTCAATATCAATGAGTTGAATCTTTTACTCTTGTTCTCATTTATCGATATTTACGGCAGTTTTGCATTTGTAGATTTTACAGGTATGTGAGGGTAGTGTGAGGAAAGGGATCTTATGGATCAATGATAAGGGTGGGAGGGCACTTATTGTAACATGCGAAACCTATTAAGGATTACATTTGAATAATGATACGCTGTCTTGTAACAATCTACGTCACTATTTTTAATCGTTTCTTTCTTTCTTTAATTTATTTTTTCTTTCTATTTCTAGTTTCCTATTTTCTTTCTGTTTTCTTTACATTTTCTTTCGTTTCGCTTTCTTTTTTCCCCTCATTTTTTATCGTTTATATCGTTTTTATCTTATTGTATTTCTTTCCTCTTTCTTTCTTTTTCTTCCTTTACGTATTCCTTCCTTTGTTCTTTTTTTATTTTTTTTTGGTTTTCTTATCTCAATGACTTCTTTCTTTTTTTTCACCCTTTTTCTGTCGTCTTTTGTTTTATTTCAATTCTTTCTTTCTTTCTTTCTTTCTTTCTTTCAATGATTTTTCGTCTTTCTTTTCTTAATATGTTTTCTTTCTTAATTTCTTTACATTATTTCTTCCTTTTCCTTGTAATTTTTTGTTTCAATAATTGATTTCTTCGTTCACTTCTGTCTTTTTATTTTTCATTTTTTATTCATTCATGCATTCATTCATTTTTAGTTTTTCTAGTTTCATCAATGTTTTCTTCTTTCTATCTTTTATAATTTCTTTTTGTCTTTCTTTGATAACTTCTTTCTTTTTATTTCTCTTCTTTCTTTCTCTTCCCTTAGAAATTGCTCCCAGGAAGATTTGTGTTTCAGACTTTTAAATTCAATTAAGGTGTGCGATAATAACTTGATATGCAAAAATGTTGCTGTTATCTGAAATCATTAGATCAGAAATGCGAACATCTTCCGTCTCAATTTTTTCCTGCACTCGAATTCGAATTATTTGAACAAATATCAATTGGCAATAGATATTAAACAAAACTACACAAGATCAAAATTAATAAATTCAATAACAAGTATACATACAGACTGTTACTAACGTCGTCCGACCACTGCAATGATTCGGAGTAGGATTTAAATATCGCCCATTTCATTCATTGGCAAATAAAACTGTTTCAGATCGATTTAATTCAAACATAGTTAGTGGTTTTTCATGCGATTATTTATGAACTATCAATTTATTAATACACTTGTTTGTAACTAAGTACCTATCGTACGTATGTGACACACACTAAAACAACCTCAGACAAATAATATCTATTATTAGTCTGAGGTTATGAACGCCTCTGAGACAATATAATGCAGATACGAAGGTCGACTAAAAAGTTCGTAGGCTGACCAAAATACTCTCATGGAATGTAACGAAACGTTTATTTTTCAACATAGTCCTTCTTGTGGCCCACACAATTCTTCCATTGGTGTTGCAGTGCTTGGGTCCCATTGGTCAAAAGTCATCAACAACAGATATGAAGACATCATATGATTTTTTCAGCCGATGAACTATTCAGCCCACTCTTCTATATGTGCATATGCATTACATATATGTATATAAATGCATATTGGTGCGAGTGAATCTGTATGTGGCGGGGGGGGGTATATGTTGAGTATATGTATGTGTGTAAATGGATGTGTGTGTACAGTAGTATCCAAAAGATAGCTTGACAAATTAGGGAGGTCAGTGGATTTTATTAGATTAGTAGATAGAAAGAGAAGAATGCCTCGTTGGGTATGTCCTTAAAAAACTCAAGTCCTCGGCGCTAGTACGATCAGAGGTCAATAGATAAGGATATCGTTTTTAAGATACTTTAATTCTGTGAGGTTCAAGCTGGGACTTTCTTTTCTGGTTGTCGGGGCTTTAAATTCAAGGGAGCAATCAGGGGTAAAACAGGCCAGTGGCAGCCGAATTAGCCGTTAAATTGAGCTGATAGGCCGGGTCGCTTCCCTGCCCACTGTAGTTTGTTAAAAGAAGAACAAAGACAACAGAGTTAGGGTTCACTATTTAGGCGGAAAATCGAAAAGTCACACGCCTATTCAGCATAAATTCGAACAGTAAATAAAGAAACAAATCTATTCTCCGGCTCGTTTGTACTTTTCCTTTCCTTTTTTTTCTTTAAGAAGCAGACATATTGCTTATACAATTTCAACCAAAACCTGCGACCGACTAATCTTTTCTTAACAACAAAACTGAAGTTGTTTAGTAGGCAAAACTGTGCGAGCCGTGGACAGTCCTCCTGCACACTGCTACTGCCGCTAACCATAAGCGTGTTTAATAGTAGCCTTTGCTATATTTTCTCCGGGTTAGGGAACATAAAAAAATCTTTTCGCTTCTTTGACAAGGCAAAGAATGATATAGAAGGCAAAAAGCCGAAGAATAGAAGCTGAGAGGGTATAAAATGAGAATCCCCTGCCTTTACTGAATACAAAAACAAAGACAGGTCAACAGAAGTGAGCTGGTTAACAGGTCGCTTGTGGGAGATACAAATCGACTAAAAAGTTCTTTCTGTCTGAGACACCAACATAGACAATGATATAAATCCTTCATTTACTGGAGAAAACAACTAAAGAAAACGTAATCTGGGAATTGGAGATCAAAGGATCTCTTATCCTCGGCAATTCTGAACAGGTAGCCCCGAACTCTCAGATTCAATCTCCAATACCAAGTCGGCTCTGTCTCTCTGCCAACCTGGATCTCCTTCTGTTCGGTTCTAAGTCTACCATCTATCTGTTCTCACTGTCTCTACCTTATCTATTTATATTGTCCGCTCTGCCGGTACCTGGCTGCCGAGTCATGGGGGTGTCCTCGTGGTGTAATGGTTAAAGCGATGAACTGCGGAATCGTAGTACGCGAGTTCGTACTCCAGTCGCGCTATTACGTTCACTTTCGGGCAAATACCCTTGGGAAAGATATGAACCCCCTTATTCTCCCTCCAGCTATGGGTAAATAGTAGGACGGACTAGGTTCTTCAGCCTTGGTGAGGCAACTAGTCTAGGAGAAGGAAAACTCTGAATTCAAAACCTGTTAAACTCCGCTTAAAAATTGACCTTGTGTCGTATCCTGCCCGAGCGGAGGGGTTGGTAAATAGTACCTGGCTGCCGAGTCATGAACTTACTTACCCTTGCCCATCTCAGCAACACAGTCATCCTAGCTATAAAGGAAGAGTAACCAAGCATTATAACATTTCTGATAAAAAAAGAACAAACTAAAAGAGAAAGAAAGAAAGAAAGAAAGAAAAAAAAAACGAAGAGAAGAAGGAAGTGAAGAAAATCATACCACAATTTTTTTAAATGCGGTAACTTTTAATATTTTGTTTTTAAATCCGAAAAATATATCTCTCAGAACTCCAAATGCGTTCTACTATTTTCCACAGTAACAACTTAGTAACAACAGCAAGTATTGTTTGCAATTGGAAGTAAAGCTCGGTTAAGCAGCGATCAGCCTGTTCAGTACTTTAAATGAGTGACCACCTAAGAATAGAAGGTACTGCGAGCAGCCTAAGGTCTATGTACTGGACTAAGCTTTTGTGACGGCAAATCGACTAAAATCCCAAAACAGGACTTTATTTTTGCACGTGTGAAGACAGGGCAGGTTGGCACTTGATCCCTTATAGAATAAGTCCTCGTTCAGAGTTTTTTTCTCAGGCATATAAGAACTGGCATATTACGTGAGGGATTAATTTAGGGCTAGACTGACCGCCGCTGGCAAGGGGTTCCAAATTTCACACTATCCACACACCCACCAGGTCGCTTTCCTTCCTCCCCTAGACAATGGAAGATATGGACCTATAGGTTTAGTCGTAATAATATTATATTGTAGTAGTCGGCAACTCCGGTTTCCCGTGTGATATTTTAAAGGAATTTATAGGACAATTTTAAGCAAGATAACATAAGGCGAACAGAAGCTGAAAAAGAAATGTGACACAACAAATTCGTAGCAGAACTGCAAAGAACAACTTAGACCACGTGGTAACATTAAAATACATGAATCTTTTACTACAATTATATACACCTTCAAAGTGTCAAAATATATAATAAATGAACAGTCCATGAACATAAATGTCTTTCTCCTTTTCTTTTCTTTCGTTTTCCTTCAAATTGAGAGAGAGAGAGAGTATACAAAATTTGGTATAAGGAGAAACAGTCCCAAAGTTACTTATCTTATTTTTCGACGGGGTTCCACTGGAGAATCTTTCTTCTTTTACGGGCTAATAGACTTTAGGCTATTTTTAACGCTGGCTTGAAGAAAATGGCTTCTTCGTGTCTCGCAGATATTTTTTTCGTCTTCTTCACCCGGAGTACTTGGCTTTTGGTTCTGTCTCCTACGAACCCTGCCAAACAACTAACTTTTTTTCTTTTCTATTTCCGCTGACGGGAGGGAGTCCCCACTTCCGTTTTAGGGTCCCAGCCAATCGTTTGGCTTCTACCTTCCTCCCTCCCTGGTTAGGCGATTTTGTTAGGGCTACTAGATGTCATCCAAGTCAGGTTACTGAGTACAGACAGGTTGCCCCAATTTACCATCATGCCTTAACGGTCATTCTCTGGGGGCTTGCCACTGTTAATTCAAACGAGAGGATAGCAGTCATCCCACTTCCATCGTCTCAGTGGGATATCACGTGACACTTTATTTTGGTAAATAGCAATAAGATTCGTTTTCGTTTTGTTGGGTGTTTTATCATCTGCCTCCGAGGTGAAAAAAAGAAAGTAGGTAACGAAGAATGTGAGAATGGAGAAAAAGATGTGTAGAAGAAATATACGTATCAGGTTTAAAGTTTCCTTTAATAATGTTTTAATTCCTTTTTGACGAAACAAATTTATTTTCTTCGAGCTCGGATGCAGCCAAATTTTTCATGACACGAAAAACAAACGGACCATAAATCGGTTCGATCATTTTCTTGGATTCTTTCTTAAAAGAATATGTTAAAATTAATCAAGGTGGGATTTATCTACTAATGAGCTCTTGGCTGAACTCATCCGTGAGCACCTTCATTTTACTATAGGGCCTATATCTGTGACCCACCTGAGAACTACTCCATAGCCCATTAGTTGAAGACCTCTCTGACTCTATACTTATTGTACAAGACCCCATACTCCGGGCCCTATACTTATTGTACAAACCGCTATAATGTTGGCTTTCGGACTAATATCATTGGGGAAAATTTGAACTTCCTTATTACCCCAGTTATTCCTTGGGCGGGATTTATCTAGACCTTGACCCAAACTCATTAGTGGGTCCCATGGCCCACCAGTTGAAGACCCCTCTGGGTTTATACTGATAGTACAGGGACCCTATACTATGGACCCTTTACTTATCGTACAGAAACTCGTATGGCTTTGGGTATATTGTTAAATGAAATGACCAGTTTACACTTAAAACAAGGTTATAATCGGGCACATTGCGGGAAAATTAGTTTCAGTGGGCCCCCAGGTACCCGAGGGCCCTCTGCCCGTGGCTTACAATCCCTGTCGGTAAATACGGCCCTGGAAGTGATTTTTATAAAGTAAGTTTCAACCCAGAATAACGAAGTCAGTCACTTTTATTTGTGGGATGAGAGTTTCTTTTTGAAGAAACCAGCAAAACCAAAGGTGAGCAAAACATACAGCAGTTTATCTGCCGGCGAGACTTAGAAAAAAGCTGACTGTAATCCCTGCAAAGAAGTATGACCACCTCAATAGGAGTGTTCTTGGTATGACATTAATTTGGTGGTTAGGCTTCAGTACTGGAGCATTGGGGAGTGTGGTGTCGCCCACTTTATTGTCGTTACTCCTAGATCCACTCTGACCTGGAATGGTAATACTTGCCAAGGTCCCATGAATGGGTCAAATAGATCTGTTTAAATTCATATTCAATAGAAATATTTTATACTATATAACAGTGTAAAGTTGGCGACCATAGTCGAGGGTAACCCGAAGGCTCCCTTTTCGATAGCTACTACACCAAGGTGTAGGGGAGGGCGCTACTCCTTCCCTGGATTGCTCTACTTTACCCTTGATCCGTACCTTATAATGCTGAGTGTTAAGCAAGGAGGCATCAAGTACCATTTTTTGAGTCTTTGGTATGACTCGACCTGGGATTGAACCCTGGGCTCAAAAAATGGTACTTGATGCCTCCTTGCTTAACACTCAGCATTATAAGGTACGGATCAAGGGTAAAGTAGAGCAATCCAGGGAAGGAGTAGCGCCCTCCCCTACACCTTGGTGTAGTAGCTATCGAAAAGGGAGCCTTCGGGTTACCCTCGACTATGGTCGCCAACTTTACTTTTACTTATATAACAGTGGGAAAATTATCTTTATTAAGTAGAGTTACTTAAGGTTTTGATTTGATGAGTGAGTAGAGAGTTCTCCAATGGCTTGAGAGACAGGGGGTCAATCCCTGGTCGAGTCATACCAAAGACTTTAAAATGATACTTAATACTTCCTTGCTTAACACTCAGCATTATAAGGAATGTATAAAGGGTAAAGTGGAGCAATCCAGGGAAAGGAGTAGCGCCCTCACCTACACCTCAGTGTAGTACCTATTGAAAAGGGAGCCCTCGGATCACCATCGACTACAGTCACCAGCTTTTACTTACTTTTATTAGTTACTTGAAATCATACAATTGTGGGTAAGCAAATAATTATTATTAAATAGAAATAGTTACTTGATATCATAACTGTTTGAAAACAAATGATCAAAAACAAATAAAAAATTACAATCGGACATTAAAAATATAGTTATGATTACAATAAAACTTTAAAATGAATGAAATTTCGGCATTGAATAACAAATGAAGTGATTATATGCCGTTAAACAAATGGATATCTAAATTTATAAGATGCAATGCAGTAAAACTGGAGTTAACTGCCTTGCAAGAAATTCACTTCGGTCCACTACAGTCGTACTTGCTTCTCCAGTAGAGGATTCCTTGGTCATTTGTGTGAGATTAAGCCAAATTTTGTACACAGTCACATCTGTGAAGCACATGGTTTAGTCCTGTCAAAATTTTCAAAGGGGAAACTGTTTTTCAATTGGATAGGTAAGGTTATTGTAGTAGAGTCGTTTGCTTCAGCACTATTCTCACTCGAAGTGATGATAGTTTTTTGCTAAGAAATCTGGCAACGAGAGAAGAGGATTTTTGTCTTTACCAAATATATCAGCGCAAAATGAACTCGGTTATGTGTTTTCCATGATTACAATCATTACACTACTCCACGGCTCCTATAAAGCAATCAAAGGGGAACTAATTCAAAGCTTATGGTCGGTTTGTTGGTTGGTTGGTTGGTTCTATGGCATGTCTATCCTTGTTGAACTATCTCATACCGAAATCATTTTAATTTCTGCAAGTAATTATAAGGATCCAAGTAATTAGCGATAATAATTCGTAAAAGATTATAGCATCAAGTAACTATGCCCAATAAAAATAATTCATATACAATTATATGATTTCAAATATTCCTAATGGTAGGGAGTCTTCGTAGCGTAGTGGCTAAAGTGCAGGACAGCGACATCGTAGTAAGCGAGTTCAAACTCCAGTCATGCTATTCCGTTCACTTTCGGACCAATACCCCTGGTGAAAGGAATGAATTCCCTTGTCCTCCAACTATCAAATATTACCACTATTATCCTCCTGCAAGGATGGCTTTTGTATTAAAATAACCCACGAAGGTTGATTAAACAAAGAAGCCTGAAACCCGATTCCTATTGCTAATAGTTTACGCACAATTACATGGTTTCAAGTATTCCGGTTCAAGGCAAATAATTTTCAAACAGATCTATTTGACCCGTAGATGGGACCCCAACAGGGACATCCATTACAGGTCAGAGTGGGCCTGGGAGTAATAGCAGAAGTAAATGCAGACCTCCAGCACTGGAGCCGGATGTTGTTTAGTGTCATAGCTTGGACACTCACCAGAAGGAGTTTTAAAACTGCAGGTTATGCAATCGACATATCCTACGCCCCGCAAACAGGGCGTTCATTGCTAATGCCAAGCGAAATATCACTAAACTATATGGACTGTTGTTATAATCAGATTTTATTATATTTTTTCAAGGGCAATTAAGTACTAACTTTATACTTAGGCATGGTAGTATAATGGTAATACTGGCCTAATTACCTTTCACCAATTAAATTCATTGATTTCAGGGAATAAAAGACAGGAAGAAAGTTATTATCTTATCAAAAAATTACCCAAAAAAGTCCTTGTGAAATTTATGTGCCTGTAGCAGAAAATTATAGACTTGGGCTTTAAATACAAGCAAGTTCTTTTGTTTGCATTGTGATAGTTTTACATTATAGCAGCTGCGTACACATAAGCAAAATAGCAAACGCCTTCATAAGTGCCACCTGTTTTATAAGCCAGTTTCATTAATTGGTTTTATGGGGAACATTGTACGAGTTCGATCATGATGATATCAATCTAATGATCGTAAATTAAATATGATGATATTGATTATTATTATTATTATTATTATTATTGTACTCCTTGCGAGTTTTTCACACCAGCGTTAGCTGATGGTCTTTCATTGGAGTCTGAGTGTCAGCAAGTCTCATCAGGTCTCCAGGACTCTTCTCGGTATTCTGGCCGATCTCAACAATATTGTAGTTTTAATGGTCTCGGTTCGTCCTCTGTTTTCCAACTCTTCCAGCTCCTTTTCCAAGCGTTTGGGGACCGTTCCAAGAGTGCCAATTACAATTTGTATTACCGTTATCGTCATGTTCCGCAGCTTTCTTAGTTCTCTACCAAGGTCTAAGTACTTACCTCTTTTTTCGCTCTCTTTGTTTTTCTCTCTGTGATCCACTGGAATGACAAAATCTTCTAGACAGCAAATTATCTTCTTTTTTTTTAATTGATTATCACAAGGTCGAATCTTCTGGCTGTGATGAGGTGATTAGGTTATGTTTTAAAATACCAAGAGAATTTTATGCGTTTCGTTTTCTAGGACAGATTCTGGTTTGTGGATATACCATTTGGTAGAATGGTCAAATTTCAATCTTTTGCACAAAACTCAGAGGATCATCTATCTCATCTAGTCGTGTCTACTCTTATATTTTTTATGATAGTTCATTCGCTTATTATGTGATTAATCATTTCGTCTTTGTCAACCAATAACCTACATTTGCTATTCTGTTGCGTATCATCGATTTTCGCTTTAATATAATTGGTCCTTATGGCGTTGTTTTGTGCTGTTATTAGAAGAGATTCAGTTTCTCTCTGAAGGTTTCCTTTTCGTAGCCGTGTCCATGGTCTTTTCGAGTGAGATTTGTTAATCTCTATTCTTATTATTTACTTCTTGCGAGTTTTTTACACCAATGTTAGTTCGCCGTATTTCATTGGAGTGACAGCAAGTCTCCTCAGGCATACGGTACTTTTCTCTGTATTCTAGCTGATCATAACGATGCTGTGGTCTGGATGGTCTCGATTCTTCTTCTGAACTCCACTTCATCCAGTCTCCTTTCAAGGCTTTAGGGGGTCGTTCCAAGTGCGCCAACCACTATTGGTGCCAACGTCACCCTCATGTGCCACAGTTTTTTAGTTCTCCGACTAAGTTCAAGTACTTGTTCTCCAGTTGTCTAAATTTCTGAGACGAAGCAGGACACATAGCGTAACAGTTATAGGCGTTGGTTCCCTAAGCTTCTAAGGAGGTTGCAGGTTCAATCCTGACTGCAGCTGAGAAACAGTACAGGAATACTTAACACTTGTACCCGGTTATGGCTAACGGAATCAGAACAGGCGACCCCCGTGGATTCAATAAAGGACGTAGTTCGAAGTTCCGTGAAGGTTCCCAAATTCGACGAACACCTGAAGAGGGCCGGAGGACATATCGACCGAAACGTTGTGGAAATCACAATAAAGATGAAGACAATAGTCCGAAAACCCTTAATGATAAAAATACTTGTTCTCTTTTCAATTTCTTTGATTTTCACTCCGTCATCCACCGGAACGGAAAATCCACAAAGATACCAAGTTCTTTTTATCTTGTTAATTAACACCAAGTCTGGCTTTCCGGCCGGGACTTACTGATTTATTTGTATCTCGAAATCCCAGAGAATTTTATACTTATCATTCTCTAGGACAGAGTCTGGTTTGTGAATGTACCATTTAGTTGTATGGCCAAATTTTAATCTTTTGCACAATTCGCGGTATATCACCTTTCCCACCCAGTCAGCACGACTAGGTGGAAAAGGTGATATATCGTATTCCTTTTGTGCTAGTATTCCTTTTGTGCTAGTTTGCTGCATTCGCTTATCATGTGATTAACCAATTCATCTGTCTCCATTTAACCGACACTTGCTATTCTGTTGCGTATTATCAATTTTTATTTTAACATAGTTGGTTACTATGGCGTTCTTTTGTGATGTTATTAGAAGAGATTCAGTTTGTCTCTTGAGATTTCCCTTCCGTGGTCATGGTTATTATTATGGAAATCAGAGAAGAGTATAAGTTATTAGTATCAATTTAGAACGCTTGAAATCATATAACTGTGTAGATAATTTCTATTAAGAATAGTCACTTGAAGTTAAACTGTTTGCTGAAAATGTATAATTGCTTACAAAAAGAAAGAATAACTTTGGCATTAGATAACCCAACGACGGTCGATAAATCAAGAAAACATAGTATAAGAGGGTGGGTGCTTCGTCTGGTGTAACAGTTAGCAAACTAGACTAAGAGGTCGTTGGTTGTGAGTACGATTCTCACTCGGTGTCAAGCTAAACTTAGTCAATAACAGCCTAATACATGAGAGTGAATCGACAATTATTCGCACTATATCAATGTTTTGTACTGTACTATTGTTCTAATATCACGCCAAAAGTGGGCACAATTATTGACTCACATTTGTATCGTATATTAAAGATAGAAAGAGAAAATCTCATAATGAGAACTATTGATACATCTGGGTGTAGTATGCAGAAATGTTACCCTTCCGTGCCAAAAAAGAAAGAAATTAAGTAAAGGACCACGAAAACCAGTTACACCGGTCAAGTGTCCTAGACTATGTCCTCCAAATATAGTATCATTGAGCGGAGATCTTTATCGTTTTTATTTTTTCATTTTTATTTTTTTTATCTTTATTTTTATTTTTAGTCTTTTTTTTTTTTTAAATTTTACTCTCTGTGTTTTCATCTGCTTTTTTCATTCTTGACAAAAATATAATGTACAAAGAATAATACTTATTGCAGTAAATTCGCATAAGACTTAATCATTTAACTGTACTACCTCTGTCCCATAATAATTATTACATTTGCATGTAAATTTCATACGCTCAATGAAACAAGTATTAAAGGACAGAGGTGGTGATATTATTATTATTATTATTATTATTATTATTATTATTATTATTATTATTATTATACACCTGATGCTCCAAAAGTAATACCTCTCAACTAAAGTAATACCTTTCAACAGAAACAATATTTACAGGGAGCTCAATAATATTGTTGGATAGAACTTGTTTTTAGCTACAAAACTCTATTTTCCCTCATACTCATCACTATTATCAATGCATTCCAGCCAGTGATGAACAAGAGGGTCGTTTCAAAAGTAAGGCCTCCGATTTTTATTACGCTGACCTACAAGCATAAGAGACGGCTATTGATGGTAGAGTAGTAGAGGCCCATAATCGGACCGATGAAAGATAAACTACACGGATGACATTTTCCTGACAACGACGCCGTCGCTGCAGTTATTAAAAGTAAGTTGCCTCTACTGGTCCATATTTTTATGAATGTGACATGCAAATATTAGTTCATTGCTGACAAAAAAGCATTGCCAATGGAGGTGACTATTTGGGAAAACAGATTTTAGTAGGTGAATACTCACTCTGTCCAATAATACTATTGCGTTCCCTGTATCTGTTGTGTCGTTTCATTTCCGCTTTGTTTAATGGCATATCAATCTTCGTGGGTTATTTAATTGCAAAGCCATTCATGTAAAAACAGTAGTGGTACTATTTAACCCAAAGTATGTTAGCCACTATGCCATTGGAAACTTCCCATCCCCATAAAACAAAGAAACCAAACTTATCTTTGTTTAATGGCATATCAACCTTCGGGGCTTAATTAATGCTAAAGCCATTCTTGTAAAAAAACACACTAGGGGCACTATCTAACCCATAGCTGGGATATAAGGGGTTTGAACCTTTCCTAAATCTTTCTTGCTACAAATTATAGTTTTTTTCATTAGTACTTCCGAATCTGTGGCCGAGAACAGGAGTCAAATGGCAGAAGTGTTCTCGAAGAAAAAGTGTTAGACTTTGTCTAGCATGTAGGACTCTGGTGTAAGAAAACTAGTACCTGCTAGCTCTTGCGTGTTTAAGTACAACAGAGTAAGAAAATCCGGGTTTCTCTGAATGCAAAAAAAGCGACTTAAACATAATGAGAACGCTTGGCTTGATGGAGGTGCCCAGTCGACAGTCAGCTGCCCGCCACCTGGCATACTTGCCGAGTGGCTTGTTGCTTACAGTCACACCTTGGCCTCAGGGGACCATCTCCCAGCTCTTTGCCTGCTTCAGCAGGACTGAGTTTATTGCTAAGTGCCTGATGCGCCTCATTAATGGAATGCCGACGGGTTCAAGTATTTTTGGCACTGCTGTTAATGTGTGCTTCGGCCCATGTTCGTCTTCCCCAATAAAAAAAAGGCTTTGTGCCATACTTCATCTTGGCGGGGAGATGAATTAATACCGTCAGATATGGTCGCTCTTTATGGGTCACCGCCTGGCATTCGTGTTGGATGGTTGTTTGTTGTCTATGGAATCTAGGTCACAAGGGGCCGTCCTCCAGGTCTTTGCCTCAAGTCCCCATCATAAAACGGCATTGTACAATATTCTGAGACGGTTGGATATCAGATAAATCGCTTCGGCTTTGGTCGCCAAGCATTCGTGCCATGGGGTTGTTTGCTAACTATGACACCTTTGGCCTTAGAGGGCCGTCTCCCCAAGTTTTCGTCGGGACTGAGTTTATAGCTTGGTGCCTGAGGCGCTCCATCAGGGAAATGCCATCGAGGTCAACTATTTTTTCACCTGCCGTGCATTAGTTTCGATTCGTGCGCGGCCCCCACCATAAACGACCTTGTGCCATATTCTGACACGGTAGGATGCCAGATAAATCTCGTCAGCTTTGGTAGGACTGAGAAAAAGTAGCAGAGTTTGTTTTGGACGCGAGCAAAAGAGGTAGTTTCAAGACGGCGAAGAAGAAAAACGACGACGAAACTGATTTCGCGTCTTCGTTTAATTTATAAAAAAAGCCACAGGATCTTATTTAGAAAAACAACTGTGTCCGCCTTCACCTTACTGTCGCACTTGACTCTGGCGCGCCATTTCACACATCAGCTAACCGCAATTATAATCTTCAGCTAACCACAAGCTAACCCTTGAAAAAAATGAACCAAAAACAAAATTCACTGAAGAGCTTTCTCAGGGTGAAACGAGCAAATGATGGGACTGCAAAAGCGTCGCAGACATCCAACAAAAAGAAAGCTGCAGTTAAATGAAAATATCAAGATTTCTACCATGGGTTCATCCCAATAGCTCCACACCCGTTATGCATAATTTGTGGGGAACTGTTTGCGAAAGAAGTAGTTTCGAGTATTTCATAACGCCTCATTTAGACAAAATACCCAACGTTAAAAGACAAACCCTTGCAGTTTTTTGAAAGAAAAAACGTCATCTTGAAGGACAAAAGCAGATATTGAGGGTCGCTACTTCAACAAATGTGTCTACTCTGAAAGCTTCATTCTTAGTTGCAAACTGTATTGCTAAAGCCAAGAAACCCATTATTATTGGGGAAGAATTGGTTCTGGCAGCTACGAAGGACATTTACCGGGAACTTTTTTGAGAGGATGAGATGAAAAAGGTAGTATATATCCCCCTTTCAGCTACCACCACCACTACCACCACCACAAGAAGAATTGATGAAATAGCCGATGACGTTTACGTACAGTTGTTAGAGAGGATAAATGAGTCTCTGTGATACGCAATTTGAGTGGACGACTCTACTGATGTTGACAACGAGGCAATTTTGCTTTTTTGGACGATATCTCTTCCAAAAGGATGTGCATGATAGTTTATTATGTGCGCTATTTTTGCCAATCAACATCATAGCTGCAGAAATTTTTAAGTCCTTGAACGATTACATATTTTAAAGACTTAATTGGTTGTTTTGTATCGGTGTATGCATAAACGGACCAGCTGCGATGACTGGACGGTTTTCAGGTCTGAAAATACGGATCAAAGAAATTGCTTTCGGATTTGAGCCTTCACACTGTACCATCCATAAGGAAATGCAGGTGATCCGAAAACTATCATCTGAGCTTAACAGTTTTTTGCAAGATATGATTAACATTATTAACCACATCAACGTACGTATCCTTAATGCACATCTGTTCGATCAGCCCTGTGAAGAGACAGATGCAGAACATAAACACCTTCTCTTGTACACAGAAGTTAGATGGCTTTCTAGTAGCAAATCACTGATTAGAGTTTTTGAGTTAAAAGTGGGCTTGCAGGGATTTCTTCGAGAAAAAGGGTCACCACTGGCAGAGTATTTAAGCATTGGGTCTCAATACTTGCTTACCTGTGTGACATGTTTAACTTGTTCAACGAATTCAATTTCTCACTTCAAGGAAAAATAACAACTGCTTTTAAGGTTGCTACATTCAAAGCCAAACTGGAATTTTGGAGATAAAAAGTGAACACAGGGACTTTCGACTTGTTTGACACAATAGGAAGGATTATTAAAGAGACTGAGATCGAACTTTAATTCTGCCAGTTGGCGCATGACCACCTATTGCAGCTTTCAAAAGAGTTTAAGCATTACTTCCACATCGAATAAGACTCCAAAACGGATCTGAAACCCATTTGTGAACAAGCCATGGTCAATCAACCCTACTTGAAGAGGAATAACTGGTTGCGATTGCAAGTGAACGTGATATTGGATCCATGTTTGAGACAACTTCAAATCTCTGCATTCTTGGTTAAAGTCAAAGCAGAATATCTTGACATTGCCACAAAAACACTGAAAGCCCTTCTGTTTCCAAACACATATCTTTGTGAGGCGGGGTTTTCTGCGGTAATAGGCATCAAAACAAGACAACGGAGTAGACTGGATATATGAAACACAATTCGAGAGTCACTGTCTCCCATCACTTCTTGATGGAACAGTCTAATAGCAGGGAAACAAGCCCAGAACTCTCACTGACTGCATTATAATGAGTTGATATTATAGTACAAAATTGTTGTAATTGCCACATATAAAGTGCAATCGTTGTATTCAGATTAAATACAGTGAACTGACAAAGGTTTTTATTACTGTAATCCCCGCTCCTCTAACCGGTCCGTGGAAACATTTTCATGCATAAAACTGATCCCTTGTACAAAAAAGGTTGGTGATTACTGTTCAAGACGATCTCAACAATGTTGTGGTCTGGATAGTTTTGATTCTTTCTCTGATTTCCAGTTCCGTCAGTCTCTTTTCGAAGCCCTTAAGGACTATTCCTAGCATGCTAACTATTATCGGTATCACTGTCACCTTCATGTTCCATTGCTTTTTCGGCTCTCTGGCAAAATCCAAGTATTTGTCTATCTTTTCACTTTCTCTTAGTTTTGATTTGTGATCCACCGGAACAACAAATTTCAATAGATGACATTCTTTTGTTAATTAACACTAGGTTTGGCCTTTTGGCCGAGATTGGGTGATCGATTATTTTTTCAAAGTTCCAGGGAATTTTATGCGCCTTATTTTCTAGGACAGATTCTAGTTTGTGCATATACTGTTTGATGGTAGAGTCAAATTTTAATCTCTTGCGCAATTCCGAGTAGATCTCCTTTCCCGCCCAATCATGCCTGGTCTTGTACTCCTTTTCAGCCAGTTTGCTATATTCGATTATTATTATTATTTTGAGAGTTTTCCACAACTACGTCAGCTGATTGTTTCTCCTTGGAGTTTGAAATATAGCAAGTCTGCTTAAGTCTCATGGACTCGTCTAAATATTCTGGCCGATCTTAATACTTTTGTAGTTTGAATGGTCTCCACGTGTCCTCTTATTTCCAACTCCTCCAGTCCGTTTACTAATTCTTTGGTGACGGTACTGAGCGTAATAATTATAATTGATATTTCCGTCACTTTCATTTTCCATAGTATTTTCATTTCTCTATCAAGGTCTGGGTACTTATCTCTCTTTTCGCTTTCTTTCAGTTTTACCTTGTGTTTAGCACGAACGGCAAAGTTCACTATTCGACTATTCGGCAGGTTCTCTTCTTTTTTTTTTTTTTTTTTTTTTTTTTTACTATCATAAGGTCTGGTAGTCTGGCCGAGATTAGGTGATCTGTTTGCATCTCAAAATCACAAAGAAATTTGTGCGTCTCGTTTTCCAGGACGAATTCTATATAGGTTGCGCATATAGTTCATATGGTCAAATTTAAACTTCTTGCACAATTCCCAGTGGATCACCTTCCCCACCCAGTCGTGTCTTGTTAAGACAAGACACTCTTTTTGCGCTTACTGCATTCGCTTATTATGGGATTAATCGTTTCATTTCTATCACCACAAAACTTACATCTGTTATTATTATTATTATTACAGCGGAATAAACATAGATTTGTTTTAAAAATAAGAATAATAATGTGAAACAAACAGAATGAAAACAGTAAATGAAATGAACCTTCATGACTTTTGGGTCAAATTTCTTCTAGGTTCATGGCTAATTAAGTGCAACGCCCTGTGTTGCCGCACAAGTTACACAGAAAAAATATTACGTTTTATAGGTTAATAAATTTAAATGAACTAACAAAAATATCGCAGCTGCGAATGAATTAACATTGAAAGTAATTTTTGTGCGAGAAAAAATAAAGAATCTTTTCTCGTTGAGACTGAAATAAGCTTCACTTTGATGTGCTTTTTTTCCTACCCACTGAGTTCCTTTTACATGAAAACATACAAATGCATAAAGGATGGAAAACCAGCCTTAAACAAAGTAAAAAAGAAAAGTTAAAAATAGAAACCTTTTCACCAAGCGTCTATTTTTGTACTCGCAAAAAAAAAGAACATGACATACTCTCTCTCTCTCTCTCTCTCTCTCTCTCTCTCTCTCTCACACACACACACACACATAGACACACACACATAAAGCGTTGATTTTGCTGTTCACTTCGAGCTAATGCCTTTGGGAAAAGCATAAATTCATCTGTTCACCCTCAACTCTGGGTAAATTGTTTGGCAGATTTAATTTTTTAACCAGATTAGGAGAAGGAAAACTCAGAATTTAAACCAGCACTAGTACATTTAAAAATTGGCCTTGTGTCACATCCTATTCATTGCGGAGAGGTTGAGTTGATACACACTGCCGTTCACTTTATACAGGGTGGAACGATAAAATTGTCGCCCTAGAAAAGACGACATGATTCCATTTCCGTTTAATGAAAACCGGTTTTGTTTTTTTTTGTTTTTTGTTGCAGATCATCAACTAGTTGGCAAGTTATGTACAAATCCCAAGAGCTATAGGAGCCTTCTATCATGTCTGAAAGTGACACAATGTTCAACGAGCGAGATCGGAGATGCGCCGCTGTACAACTCATGCTCTCTACCGATCCAAGTTATGACAACATGACCATTGCCAGCACCCTCAAAATGCAAATCCGGACGGTTCAACGCTTGAGGGCACAGCTCAACGCATCGGACGACCCTTTGGTGGGGTGGAGCGGAAGGACACCGCCAGGAAGATAACCGGACCAAGGAGTTCATCGAAAAGGTCCAGGCAATCATTGACGAAACTCCCCAGCGGCCTATTCGGCAGATTGCCAGAGATTTAGGTGTCTCACACACAACTGTGAATGCATGTGTGAAGGAGGACTTGAAGTGTAGGTCCTACAGGTGCCAGACAAGCCAGATCTTGACTGAGAAGACAAAGAACCGCAGGCTAATCAAGTCCGTCATGCCCCCCTCCTCCACCGACCTGATCCCGCTGGACTACTTCGTTTAGTCATATGTGGAGAACATCACCAACATGACCTCCCACAACACCAAAGCCAGCCTGATCGCCGCCATCTGCCAAATATTCGCCGAGCTCCCGCCGGCGCTTGTGGAAAAGGAATGCTCCCAGTTTTGGATCCGTATCGAGGCGGTGATTGAGACTGAAGGCGGTTACATTGAATAGATGTCAGCTCTACAACATAATCAAGTTACCTGAATTGATTTTGTTGTATTTTGACCTTCGACCCGGCCAAACATGCCATTCCAAAGTGATGCGCCGGAAGTAAGTGACACATTCCAATGGCCTGTAATCAAAAGAGATCGCGTGGGCGGATTTGGCTGATGAAATGGGACAAGGTAAAGCCCATAATACACTCATAGACTGATGCACCGGAAGAGAGTGACCTCTGAACTGCATGACAGTTATTTCCGCTTGATGACGATCAAACATGCCATTCCAAAGATTGAGTGAGCGATTGAGTGGGCGTTGAACTATTATATAACTCGGTCAAGACAAGAAGTCAGACAGGTAGAGATCGGACGGAGTTAGAGATGAGATGTGGTAGGGAAAGCCACACCAGGCCGAAGGGGCCCTCGGGGCCCCCGAGTGAGTTGGGGTCCAGAGAAGTTGTTGATAAGATGTGGTAGAGAAAGCCCGGCGGAGGGGGCCCTTGGGGCCTCTGATGTGTTGGGAATAAGAGACGTCGGAAACAAGATGTGGTAGAGAAAACCTCAACCGGCCGAAGGGGCCCTCGGGACCCCCGATGGTGTTTGGAGACCAGTTGGTGATAAGATGCAGTAAAGAAAGCCATCACCCAGCAGAGAGCTGGGCCCCTGGGCCTCCGGTTGAGCAGCCCTGGAGAACGAGAAAGACACAACGTTGACGGCCATAAGAGAGGGGGGTCAATATATTGCCGTTCTGTTCGGTCTCCAAATCCCTCTCACATGCAAACCTTGAGTAACCCTTTTCGAACCCTTACAATAAAGTGAGAGGTACATATTTTTCTAATAAAGTCTTCGCTCGTCCTTTATCATTGTGTCGTTGTGATTCTTTCAGCATGAATCTACATATGACAATATAACAATTTTTTCAATAAAAGTTTTAAAATGTTTTATTTTATTTTTATTTTTAGGACGACAACTTTATCGTTTCACCCTGTACAGAAGATTCATCGACCCATGAAAGCTTTTCCGTTGATAATAGTTCCTGTTCCGATATTTACGCGATTAATGAAAACGCTTGCGAGTGTAGATTGTTTTGAGTCTGTATACCAATTGACCACCGGCTATGTAGTTCCACACTGAACAAGAAATAATAGCGCAGACTATGTTCTTTAACCTCAGAAGGAAAACTCTGATTTTAAACCAACGCTACAACGTTTAAGAATTGATCTTGGGTCACATCATGCCTATAAAAAAGGGACTGGGTAAATACATATGCATACGCACGCATATATATATATATATATATATATGTGTGTGTGTACATATGTTCACTCACGCATTTACGAGTAGAAGCTAAAAGGTTAACTATCCAACCAAGAAGGGAGTGTTCCAGAGCTGAGTTTATCACAGTGGATTTCATTGAAACCCAGGGTTAAACGAAAAAATTCTAGGTTTCACAGTTAAAGGTGTATTTACGGAGCACAGTGTCCTTTTAGAATTTTAAAAAAAATATCTAACTTAAAACAGTAATATATTTATTCTTGGTAGAGACGTGAACTTTTCAGTACCTCCTATATTCAGTTAATAGTTTTTACATTTGTTTTAGTAGCTATCCGACTGAGTGTTTTATGGCAACAGTTTCTGATCCTACTATTTCCTCGAGAGACGATACGTCATCCTCTGTGATGAACTGGTTGCTGCGGTGTAGCTTACATAGAGGCATTTCTATGTAACAAAGCCAAGTATCGTTTTTCAAAAGTTTAAGAAAGTTGATATTTATGCACTCTTGATATCTCAGATTTTACAAGCACTAAACTGTGTTGTCCACAAAGGGACATTTGAATCCAATTAATATGCACTAAACTGACGACCAATTGGAGATGTTTGCTCAACAATTTGAATCCTAATTTTCTTCCCCTAGAAATGTCACTGATAATTGTCTGAAAATTTATTAGCTTTCTTTGTACATTTACTAAAATTAACTTATTACTGCACAAGGAACTCAGGATTAATACATTTCATTCGCAAATGACATCTCCATGTTATTCATTTTGGTCTAGGCTATTTGTTTAACGGCATATCAACTCCTTATAGGTTATTTAATACCGAAATTTGATTAATTTCTAAATGCTTGATTACATTCATAACTATATTTTTAATGTTCCATTGCACTTTTTAATTGCATTTTTTCCTTTGGTCTATAATCATTTCTTTGTACACAATTAAATGATATCAAGTATCCCTCTCAAATACAAATAATTTGCACACAGTTGTATGCAGTTAAACGAATTGACTAATGATACTTATTCACCCTAGATCTTGAAAGTCGAAAATTGTAACTGGAAGGAAAATATTTATGAGTTTGATCCACAGCGCAGATGTTCTAGGAAAGCAGCGGGAGAGTCCCCATGGCGTAAAGGGTAACGTGCCGGACTGCAGCCTCGAAGTAAGCAAGCTCAAACTCCAGTCTCGCTATTACGTTCACTTTCGGACTAATACTATTGAGAAAAGTATGAACTCCTTTATCCCCGCCGGCTAAGGGTAAAATAGTATCATATCTATTCTTCTACAACGATGGCTTTGGCATTGAATCACCCATGAAGGTTGACATGCCATTAAACAGGGAAACTGAACCAACCCAGGAAAGAAGCTGTTGTAATGGAACAGCGACTTGTGAGAAATATTCGCTCGAAACAAGACGGGTTCTTACTAAAAAACTTCAAAATTGGTAGAACCAATGAATGTAGATCACCTGAACATTTTCCGTAAAAGTTGTAATCGAAGTGGTAAAAACTGGCTACATTCTGACGATGAAGAAATGACTGAAGTGACAAGAAGCTATCCTCTCCCACAAGGTCACACAAATGGTTCCGTATCCAATCCAAACTAAACAAAAGATGAGTTCCGTGGGTATGATACTAAACTGCATACGGTAAAAAGTGTGCAGTCACCCCTACATTACCATTACTCCCAGTTCTACTTTAACCAGGAGTGGGAGTACCTGTTTAGGGTTCCATGTATGAGTCAAATAGATCTGCTTGAAAATTATTTGCATTAGATAGGAATACTTGATACCATATAACTTTGTTGAAATTATTTGTATTACAAATAGTTACTTGAAGTTATAATTGCTTACAAAGATTATTATTAGTTACTTGAAATCATATCATCATCATCATCATGTCGTGCCGCCAGCATGGATATCCCTGAACCTCTCTCGCCACCTCTCCTTATCGTTCATCGCCTCCGGCAGGTCTTCAAGGTTACATCCTATCTTCACATAGCTGCTGAGTGTAAGTTCGCGCTGGTCGTCCTGCTTTTGCTCGGCCATACGTGGGGGTCCATTGGAGTACATCACTCACGAACTCGTCCTTGCTTCTCCAGTAGTGTCCTGTGTGTCTGGTTCGTCTAACTTGTATAGTTTTCGTGATGGGAGGCAAGTGGCCGTATAGTTGGTGTCTCGTGGGGTGTTGTTGCCAGGACTTGTTCAATATTGCTCTCAACATTCTTGTGTAGTTGCCGTCTAGTTTCCTCTCCAGCCGTTTAATTAGCGTCCATGCAGTGCATCCATATAGCAGTATCGATACAACCGCTGCCTGGAAGAAACTGCGTTTCATTTTATCGGCCATGTCTGATTTCCATATGATCGAGAGCCTATCGATAGCCGTCCATGCTTTCGTCAGTCGTGTGTCGATGTCTTTTTCGGTTGATGAGACGCTACTTCCTAGGTAGGTGAATTTGTCTACTAGTTTCAGAGAGGCTCCGTCTTGTGTGGTAATGTTGCCCGTTTGGTTGTAACACATATATTCAGTTTTGTGTGCATTGACATGGAGGCCAATGCCTGCTGCGGCTCGTTCCAAGCTATGTAGTAGTGTCTCTGCTTGATTAGGCGTATTCGCCAGTAACGCCAAGTCATCAGCGTAGTCGGCGTCTGTGATTGTTTTTGCGGGGTATCTTTTGCTTCTTTTCTTAGTCAGCTCGAAGCCATTTTCTCTGATTTTGTCGATCGAAGTTCTAAGCACGTAGTCTAGACAGATGATAAAGAGGTATGGGGTTAGCGTATCTCCTTGTAGTACTCCTGCAACAATGTCGAAGTATTCCGTGTCTCCATCTGAACGTACTTTCACTTTTGTGTTTCTGTATAGAATCATTATTGCTGCTACTGCTTGAAAATTATTGATGTTTAATGAAAATAGTTGAAACTGTGTACAAACAAAAGATTATTATTGAATAGGAATAGTTACTTTAAACCATATAATTGTGTATGGATCGTTGATGTTAGATGGGAGTACAAGAACAGATATAAATGTGTAAAAACAAATGATTATAGAGAAATAAAAATACAATCAGGAATATAAGAGAACACTAAAAATATAGTTTTAATTACAAGTACTTATAAATCAAATTTTGGCACTGAATTACCCAAAAGGTGTTGATATGCCGTTAAACTAATAAACCAAACCAAACAAAATGATATAAGAGGAACTAACTGGATATATATTTATTCAACTCTTCACACGAGCTGGATGCGACACAAGGTCAGTTTTTAAGTAGAGTTTAATAGGTTTCAATTCAGAGTTTTCTTTCTCCAAGATTGGTTGCCATACCAAAGTTAAAGACACTCTACGATTTACTCATAGCTGGAGGAAGAATAATTAGATTAATACCTTTTCTAAGGGTTATTAGCGCGATGTGAAATGCAGACTCACCCAGGATTTGAACTTGGGTCGCCGTGTCCATTTCCTATGACAGTAAACATTATACCATGAACACCTCAATAAATTCATTAACTAACCAAATATCTGAACAACATTCATCATTTTAAAAGAAAATAACTCTTAATTAGTGATTCATTCAAAAAGTTTCTTTTTTTTTTCTTTTTTCTTTTTGCTTCTTACGGGGTTTAGGCTTGTGTACCTTATGGCCTTCCTCGGGTGTTTCCAGGGATATAGAATAAAGGGTTTTGTTCAGGCTCCAGAAAGCTACTAAATACAACAAACTCTTGAGAAAGTCTAGGTGTAGATCGACTAGAACTTGATGGCAAAAAAGGGCCAGAAACTGGTTCTGAATAATCAATGTATAATAGTAACAACGTCTCATCACAGAAATGAAAGATTTATTTGGGTAAAATTTCGATTTTTTTGTTTTCTCTTCGATGTTGACTACGTTAAGAGCCTATTTTTTTAATGATGTTTATGGGCCATCATCCAGAAACTCTACGTCCAACATGCCTTGTACAATAATAAGACGGTGTCATACCAACATATACAACGGTAAGGTATTGGACAGGGATTCAAAAGAACAAGAATAGCTTTCTATTTGAATAGAGATAAAAACTATACGCAGTAAATCTCTCTATGTAGAAAACATAAACCATGATTTAATGGTTATCGTCGTAAAAAATGGATACGGTGACTAGTTCAAATCTTGGATGAGGCTATTTGCATTTAACAAAGCAATAATACTCTTGGGAAAGGTATGAATCCAACTATTCTCCCACCAGCCATCGTGAAATAGTAGGGAATACTGAACTTTTAATGTTTGTATAATGACAACCGGTCTTGAAGAAAAAAAAATTCTGAATTCAAAACTGTTAAACTCCGCTTAAAAATTGACCTTGCGTCACATCCTGCCCATGTGGAGGAGTTGCGTATATATATATATATATATATGTGTGTGTGTGTGTGTGTGTGTGTTTATTTATATCAGTAATATCCTGACAGTGTCCAAAGGCACTGGGTTGTGGATTATTCGCGTATAGAATATATGAGGAATATCATATAAATCTATGTGAGTGTTCGATGTATGGTTATTGTTGCATATATTTTTCCATCCAGTTTTATACAAACGAAACTCTCATTCAGGGCGTATACAGTGCAATTAGAATGAAACTAAAACCTGGTTAAATTGTCATTATAAATTTATTTCTTCGGAGAATATCATTATACTCCCCGTCTCCTCAGATGACTATACATGTTTAACTTGAGATTGAAAAACAGCAAATGTGGATTACAGTCTATTTGTGTATGAAACAAAATGACCAACAATAAGGTGTTAGAAACATAAAAAAAAACAGAAAAATGGTGTTTCTGAAAATCGACCCATCAAATTTGAATATCAGTTAGATTTTCCATAGCAGGTGGAATCTTCTTAATAACGTAGGCTTGTAAACTAAATGATTATTTTCATATTGTCTTCGTTTACTTCTAATACATATGTTAATTCCATCAGCCGATGTGGTCTTAGACTTTCTCCTTAAAAATAAAATAAAATAAAAATAAAAATAAAAATAAAAACCTTTCGGCAGCCACCAAGTGCCTTTAATTAACCCTAAAAATGGTCAAGAAATCAAAACCCTAATTTTTGAATTTATATCCAAATTTCACAGAATCTCCTACTCTACATAAATCTTCCCGTCATAATAATATCAACTCCTGAATTAAATGTTATTAATTTCAATAAAAAATACCCTCATTAATATCCCTACTATTGCCTTGAATAGGGGCCTCGGTGGCTCCCAGTCAGGATAATTTAAATTTTCCTTTATGTCTACATTTAAACACACGCTCGTTTCGTTCATTTAACAGTAGTCTACAATTTTTTAAATTAATTATACTAATTTTTCATCGATACACAAGTTACATCTACAATTGAAGCTATTCGGAGTTGAAGACTGCCTTACTGTTTTCCGCTATACTTTGGGGGTCAGCCCCTGACCCTTAAGGCTACAAAGATATTTAGATAGAGCAGTTTGGTTTCTAAGTCGTGGATTGGAGAAAATGTCTGTGATTATACAGTCTTTGTTTCCAATTATCGAACAAATCAGGAAATCCAGAAAAGTTTGTTCAGAGGGGATAAATCCAAGAACATATACCAAGTTAGTCCATATGAATATGAGCAAATTCTTAATAATAATATCACGGAATCCTATAAGATAGGACATAGCGACATAGCGACACCCCCACACTAATTAACAAAGATACGGCTAAATTCGCGAGTAAACTACAAATTGTAGACAGATTACATTTTATTTAAAGACCATAAACAGAATTTTCAAGATAAGAAACAAGCTAGACTAATTAACCCCACCAAGACCGAATTAGGCTTGGTATCTAAGGACTTAATACAGAGAATTACGTCTTGGTTACTAAGTGGCCCTAAATATAACCTGTACGAAAATTCTATGGATACTATCAATTGGTTTAAAAACATTAAGAATAAGAAGAGGACCATATTCATCCAATTGATTGATTGATATTAACGACATGTCAACTCGTCTAGGGTTATTTTATGCTGAAATGTTAGAGAATCGCATTCATTGTACGCTTATATTTTTTGCATTGTTGTTTCTAAAGAGTTTTTTTTAACAGTTACATATTAGGTATTCCCAGTTATCACATATAATTTGCACACTGTTGTATGATTTCAAGTATTCCTATCTAATACTAATAATTTATACGCAATTATATGGCTTCAAGTTACGATTTCTTTTTGATGATTAATATTTATTTGCTCACAATTTTATGTTTTGGTTGATTGATTGGAATTTATTGCATATCAACCCATCAAGGTTGTTTAATGCCAAATTTTGTTTATATATATATATATATATGTCTGTGTGTGTATAAACGGTTAGTTTGTCGGTAACATTTTTAAACAAGCTAGAGTTCATTGGTATGTACACAGATGGTTTAAAGTATTCTTATCTAACATGAATAATTCTATATAGTATTGTTTATTTGCACACAGTTAAATGGTATCAAGTATTTTTATATAATACTTGCAATTCATCTGTTTAGGTTATTTGGTTTAATGGTATATCAACCCTTGATGGTTATTCAATGCCAAATCATATATATATATATATATATATATATATATATATATATATATATGATTTGTAAGATGATAGTTTGTAGTTAATTTTATTATTAAACGAGTTAGAGCTAATTTGTTTGCGCACAATCAAATGGTTTCAAGTATTGTTATAATTTACACACAATAAAGTGGTCTCAATTATAACTAATAGTAATAGTTTTATTTACATACAGTTTAATGGTTTCAAGTATTGTTGTTTATATATTTACCAACCCCTCCGCACGAACAGGATGTGACACAAGGTCAATTTTTAGAGGTTTCAATTCAGAGTTTTCTTTCTCCAAGAACGGTTGCCATACAAAGGTTAAAGACGTAAGTCAACCCTACTATTGACTCATACCTGAATGGAGAATTGATTCATACCTTTCCCAAGATTATTATCGCAATGTAAAATGCAAACAGCCTCTTCCAGGTTTTGAACCCGAGTCTCCGCATCCATTTCCTACGACGGTAACTATAACGCCGCAAACGTCTATTCAATACTAATAATCTTATTCAACACTTTTCATTCATTTGCACACAGTTAAATGTTTCTAAGTATTGTTATGTAATACCAATAATTCAATTTAACATAAGTCATTCGTTTGTACTAAGTTAAATGGTTTCACGTATAGAAAATGATTAAATATTTCTGTTTGACCCATTAGATAGGATCCTAGCAGGTACTACCACTCAGAGTCAGAGTGAACCTGGGAGTAATATCAATGAAGGGGTACTCCACATTCCCCAATGCTCCAGAACTAGGGCCTCATCATCAGATGTACTTTAGTGTCATATCCAGGATACTCGTTGAGGGTGTCTTACCTCTCTGCAGATATGCAGTCGGTGTATTCTACAACCTCAGTCGACGGTGCTGAATTAAGTTTTCAAGTAACTAATAATAATCCTTACTAAACAATTATCACCATCATGATCACTGGGTCCTACTAATAACAAGTCGTTCCCAGGCTCCCTCTCTCTCTCTCTCTCTCTCACCACCCATCCCAATTATCCATCGCCCTTGACAGGTCCTCCAGTTTCCGCACAGAGGTGATATAAGTACTGGCGCATCCATGAGTTGGAGTCCATAAGAGAACATCACTTATGAGTCCGTGCTTACTTCTTCAGCAGTGCCCAACATGTCTTGTCCGTCTTTCTTGAATGGTTTGTGAGATGAGAGGTAAGTGGCCGTTGAGCTGCTGTTTTATGGAGTCCTGGTTCCAGGATTTACTCAAAACAACGTAGCATTTTAGTGTAGTTTCTGTGTAACTTTTTCTCCGTACCTTTTGTTAGAGATCAGCTGGTTCAGCCATACAGTTGTATCGACACGGCTAAGCTTGGAAGAATTCCCATTTTATTTATCAGAGAGATCAGATTACCATATGATTGACAAGTTGTCCACGCCTTCCTTATGCGAATTTTGACATCACTTTTAGTAGATTAGATATTCCCGTAGATGTATTACTCTTCTAATTTCAGAGTTTCGCCATTTAAAGTGGAGGTGACTCTTTCTTATCTAAAACACCCGAACTCAGTTTTATTTGCGTTACGTAGAGATCAATGTCTCTTGCTAATGTCTCTTGCTGCTTGCTCCTGGCTATGCAGCATGGATCCGTCTTATGCAAGTGCATTTGCGAAAAATGCTGAATCACCTGCGTAGTCTGCATCTGTCGCAGTTCCTGTGTGGTATCGTCTCCTTGTTTTTAGATGTGAAACTCTTTTTCTTTTATTAGTTCTACTGCCGTTCCTAATACGTAATCTACGCAGACTATAAACATATATGGTGCTAATTTAGCTCCTTCCAAGACTCTAGCGACAATGAAAAAGTCGGTGTCACTATAGGGTGAGAAGACCATTTGTTACCTCCTAGGCTCCCTTTTCAACTTGGCCTTGGGAGCAGACTTCATATCTCCTCGGTGAATTAAGAGTGAACCTTTCCTTGCCTTTTGATCTGGGTCATTTTGAATACTATCTTGCACGGATCATTGTTTGTTGTTCCCTCAGCCCCCTTTTTGGCCTTGTCGTTTGAGTTGAGTTGGTCAGGTGACGCTTGTGTCTCGGGCAGTTTAATTAGAATGATTCCAGCCTCTAACAGAGTAAGACGTCGCTGGGATTTCTCCCGGGATAAGGGAACATACCGGTAACCGTTTTACTTGCTGTATTCAACTTTTTATTCAGGTTTTTATTGTGTTTGTTTTCGCTGGCCAGACTTTGAATATCTTTTATTTTTTAATCCAAAATACATTTCATGTTGGTTATAGCCTATGTTTTTACTTTCACCCCTTCCTGCCCACGTGTTACTATTTTGTTTTTACCTTTGCATGCCTCCTCGTCCCCTGTACATTGCCTGTAAATAAATTTAGGTTAGTATTTACAAACCTTGATTTTTATTTGACTATTTTGCGTACGACTTTTTTTTTGTGTTATTACTGCGTAGGATCAAGTCTACCCCTAGACACCTATCCTAAATTCACCGTGGTTATAACACATTGCTTTATTTATTTAATTTTTTTTTTTTTTTTTGTAAAGCATCATTATAGCAGTAACAGTTTCTTTGGGGAGACCATATGTTAGTAGTATTCATTCCATCTTTCCTCTGAGCCTTAGAGAAATCCACAAATAGTGTGGCCTAGAGATTTTTTTGCTCGAACTCCTTCGATAATTCGACGGTTAGTCAGAATTTGTGAAGTTATAGATCGATTTCTCCGAAAGCCGTTCTGATTTTTTTCTATGAATTTTCCTGATCTCTGATTGGATACGATTGAGAAGCAGGGTATTATAACTTTTAGTAACTATTCTTTATACAAATAATTTGTTGTCATATCATATCAAATATTCCTATCAAATTCTAAAAACTTTCAAACAGATCTATTAAACCCGATGCAATTCTAATTGGTACTTCCACTCTAAGTCAGTGTAGACGTAGGAGTAACATCAATGTAGTCCACATTACCCAGATTTCCTGAACTGGTGCCTCACGACCACATACAGTTTATGGTCACACCCAAAACACCTTCAGGAGACGTTTGTAATGTAATGTTTACCGTCCTAGGAAATGGACGCGAGCCACGCCAAATTACCATGACTAGTTAATTTGGCATGTCTTATATACGATGTGGATTGATGGCTCAGGGATAGTTATGGCTCTGCTTTCTGCGGTCGCTGGTTCGATCTTCAGTGAGGGAGATCATGGTATACACTGCTGATAAGACCTAATAAGATCGAAACAGCTGTCCAGTGTTTCAGTATGTCATGCGCAAGTGTTCGTCGGATTTTCTGGTCGTGGTAATTCAATTCACAATCTAACAGAGTGTCTGTAGATGTTTGCTCGCTGCTCGCTTTTAAAAGACAGAGTCTTTTTTTATTATTATTATTATTATTTTTCATTGCTCGATCATCTGCCGTTTTGAAAAATATAGAAATATGCCAAAAGATATAGCAAATAGTGAATAAAGTACTGAAACAGATTTCATACACACTAAAGATAAAATCATTCTTTCTTTTCAATCAATCAATCAACTGAAAGGAAGGGGAAAAAGTAGTGTCATTTGAAACCAGGAACTTTATCAAAGATCTCTCTCTCAGAGGCCGTCTGTCTAGAAACCCGACACACTACTAAACAGTTTCTGTAAAACGTTTCTGCCCCGGTCGTTCGGGCTGCTGAGTGAGAAGTCGGCGACAATTTATATGCCGACACAAAACCGACTGCCTCGTATAAGGTGAGATATTTAAAAATCAATAGTCAAGACAGTGTAATTACAGCAGATGCCGTGGGAAACTTGGGGCAGATCTAATTACTTTAAACAAGTAGACAAAATAGCACTTTCCATGCTCTACATGAAACTGAGTTTCAACTAACATCTTCAATTATAAGATATATTGCAAGTTGAACGGCAACCAAGCCTGACTCATTATGCTGACTAATTATTTTCTATATCATTATTCTGCGCACGAAAACCGATTAACCAATCAGTGTACTCTATATATTATGTGTGCGTTGAAGTAAATAGCCAACCAGGCGCACGTTGTGAACTGGTTTTAGAAGGAAAACTTGGAATTCAAACCTGTTCAACTCCGCTTAAAAGTTGATCTTGTGTCGCATCTTGCAAGAGGCAACGGAGTTGGGTAAATGCATACAACTACAGGATAACGAAAACAACTTGCTGGACAATAAAATTGCTGGACAATGAAATTACTAGATAATAAAATAATTGATTTTTATGCTGATCTGGACAAGACTTGGCAGCAAATTTATACGATATCTTTTTACAAAATGTGATTTTTTTTAAATTATCATTTTATTTATCATTAAAGGGGTTGTATTTATATTGAAAGTAAAAGAATGAAATTTCAGATATTTTTGAGCGAATAGGGGAACGGAGCTACAGCATGTAATTTTAACCGGCTCTCTCTGCTCACCTATCATCATCATCAACATCATCATCATCAACATCATGTCATGCCGCTAGCACGGATTTCTCTGACTCTCTCTCTCTCTCTCTCTCTCTCTCGCCACTCGTCCCAATCATCCATCGCATTCGGCAGGCCCTCAATACTAAATGCTGTGTCCATACAGAGCTGTCGTTGATAAATTCTAGCAGGGGGTCCTCGTAGTGTAATGATTAAAGCGCTAGACTGCGCGATCGTAGTAAGTGAGTTCGAACTCCCGTCGCGCTATTACGTTCACTTTCGGACAAATACCCTTGCGAGAGGTATGAACCCCCTTATCCTCCCAGCTATGGGTTAAATAGTACCACTACTGTCCTTTTAGAAGGAGGGATATGGCATTAAATAACCCAAGAAGGTTGATATGCCATTAAATAACAACCAAACAATAACTTCTAGCTGGTCGTTCAACACCTGCTCGTCCGTTTGAAGGGGTTCACAGGAGAACGTCACTTATGAGTTCATCCTTATTTCTCCAGCAGTGTCCCGCGTGTCTTGTTCATCTGATTTGGATGTGTTTCAAGATGGGAGGTAGGTGGCCGTACAACTGCTGTTTTGTGGTATGTTGCTTCGAGGATTTGTTCAATATAGCTCGTAGCATTCTTGTGCAATTGTCGTTAAGCTTTTTCTCTATACGCTTAGCCAGCGTTCATGTGGTGCATCCATATAGTAGTATGGACACGGCTGTTGCTTGGAAAAAATTGCGTTTTATTTTATCGGTTAGGTCTGACTTCCATACATCCGATAACCTATCGATAGCTGACCATATTATTTTCCGTAGATGAGACGCTGCTTCCGGGGTAGGTGAATTTGTCCACTAGTTTCAGGGAACCACTTTTTAATGTGGAGATGTCTGTTCTTTGATTTTTATTAAAGCACATGTAGTCTGTTTTGTCTGCATTGACATGGTGGCCTATGCCACCAGCTGCCTTCTCTAGACTATGCAGCAGGGGTTCGGCCAGCGCTATATCATCAGCTTAGTCTGCGTCCTTGATAGTTTGTGTAGATATCGTCTGCTTCTTGCCTTTTTCAGAGTGAAGTGAGTTAATAATGAAATGAAAACGCGACGACGCAATAACTTTTTTTCATTTTCGTTTTTCATTTGAAAATATTTTTTCTGATGAAGTAGGAAACAATAAAGTATTGCCCTGATTATGGTCGGATTGACCGAAACATTGGCATATATAAAATACATCATATGAATATTCTGTTTTTATTTTAATTTTTGTATTTGTAAACTATCAGATTAGTCATCCAATATTTTTTATGTGTGTGTGTGGTTTTATAAAGGACGCAATCTTAAGAATAACAGTATAGAATTTACGATTTATATAAATTTATGTAACACTGTACAGAGAACCAACAGTATTTAACTGCTGAAACGATTCCGTTGTGTGCTAGTCTCATTCAAACATCCATTCTTTCGAATTGTGTCAGCTTTGTCGTTTTCCTAGGATGGACCTATTTCGCATGTCTTACAAACGTGTGATGAGCAAATTTCACGCGAAATTTCTCTAGTATGTACTTCGCAACAAGTCAACAACATTGAAATTAGTTGATAAATTTCATAAGAGTGGGAGTGAAGTTGATCTATCGTTTTTTAACTAACGAAGTACTCAATGGTGTGTCCGTGTGTTCACCCCAAAAATCGCTTAAAAAGCTGTCATTGCAGATAGAGCTGCCTACAACTATTTTTTTCAAGTCTACAAAGAAATTGATATAGTTTGATTGGTTTGTTTGGTTTGGTTTCTTTGTTTAATAGCAAACAACCTTTGTAGGTTACTTAATGCCAAAGCTATTCTCCTAGAAGAACAGTAGTGGTACTATTTAACCCATAGGTGGAAGGATAAGGGGGTCTATACCTTTCCCAGGGGTATTTGCCTGAAAGTGAACGTAATAGCGCGACTGGTGTACGAACTCGCTTACTACGATTCCGCAGTCCATCGCTTTAACCATTACACCACGAGGACTTCTGGGCTAGTCACGTGATTGGTATATCTAATCACAGAAAGTCTCTCTCTCTCTCTCTCTCTCTCTCTCTCTTAACACCACTCAGAGGAATAAACATATTTTACTGACCTAACAAAGGTAAAGTCTTTGTGCTCGCGACAATTTTGTACTATAAAGTTTAAATCTGACTGTATTATTTAATTTACTAAGCTTAGTTTAGTGTGGCATGATGCCAGAAGTATAGAGTACCTATTAAGAATCGAACCCATTAACCATAATCTACTAGCCTAGCTAGTTACCTAAAACCCTGGCGAATATGTAATTAAAAAAAAATCTATTTAGTATTGTGAGATGTCTAAAAGCGAACAATTTTAATGTAAGCCAAGAATGAAATTTTCCAAATTATACCTGTTGTGTTCATTTATTTTAGCTGATGAACCATGGGTTGAAATTTATCAACCCAAATAACAAATTATAATCGAAATCGGAGTCGCTGTATTTATTACAATGTTTTATAATGGAAAATAAAGAAAAACTTCGACGTAAAAATTAGATGTACATGCCTTTTAAATTTTCATGATTTTCTATAATATTTTGATTTTAATCCATGGGAATACATTTTCTTTCTCTTTTTAAAATATTTAATTGCTTTAATACTGAAGTAAGCATTGGTTAGAGGGTGGATTTTAAGCAATTTTTGGATAGAATAATTAATTTTAATTGCAGGTCAACCCGTCAGGGATAATTTTATGCCTAAACCTCAGGGAATTGCGTATGTTTATATTCATTTCTTACGTGTTTAGTTTCTTAAGACATTTTTTTTTTTGCACATGGTTATATGATATTAGGTATTCCAATCAAATACTTATAATTTTCAAGCATCTATTTGATCCAAGATGGGACCCTAACCGGTACTACCACTCCGGATCAAAATGTACCGGGTGTAACGTAATGACCGAGGGATTTCGGTTCATGCCTTTGAGTTTAGTTAGGCTGAGAACCTTTCGGCTCAGCACATGGGTTAGTTAGGTGTAACATTGAGCCAGGAGTTAATGCGGGCGCGCGCGGGCGGATGTAGGTGTCACTCAGAGATGTCACAATAGTCCGAGACGAAACGGGTGACGGAGTGCAAGTGACGTCACGCACCGGAAGCGTGGAGAATTGAAAGAAAGTTAGGAGAGTTGAGTACTAGACGTCAAACGAGGAGGATCGACTTTTGGAGCTCGCAGACGCGAGGCGAACTTGCGCCCTATGGGGGCCGCTCGAGATAGGGGCCAGATGAATAAAACAGCATAGCAAGATTGTGTCTCTCCTCCTTATGTCGAAACCTTTAACTCAAAGTTAATAAAAAGGTTTCGGACCTAAACAAGAAGTCGTTACGTGTTTTCGCATTTCGAGATTCCTATGTTCTTTATATGTTCTATCGTTATGAACATTATATGTCTATTTCGCACATGGTGTTAATAGTGGCTAATGTAACACGGGGAGTAATAGCAATGAAGGGATGATTTCACACCTTCCAGATCTCCAGAACTGGAGCCTCATCACCAGATGCTGTTTAGTGTCATACCCGAATGGGGTGTCTTACCTCTCTACAGGGGATGCATTCAGCGTATTCCAAGCCCCGTGGAAAGGGTGTTTTAGGATTCTGAGTTAGACTATGCATTTCTGGTATAATATGATGAGTAGAATACAATGGAATCAATAATTTCTCGATGTATGAAGATTTAATATTGAATTTGACACAGAAGGAGAATATTTTAAAATTAATGTTACCTCTATTTCTACTACACCTGGCAAAAATTATGGAATTAGGCATACCTAGAGGATGTTCACGAAGATTCTTTATTTAGCTGTAAATAAACTAAAAACAGATACGACGCAAAGTATTTTTCTTTAATAGCTGAACATTATGGCTTCATAAAATATTTCTTAAACAAACTAGATAAAATCATTTAAATGAATGGTACATTTTTCCAAGCTATGCAGAGGAAAATATCATGTTCAAGAAAAATTTATAATAATCTAATGTTGTTTGTTTAAGCTATATTTTATGACGCCAAAATGTTCAGCGATTAAATAAAAAATTTTAGTGTCATCTGTCATTAATCTGTCATAAGTTTATTTATTGGACAAGTGGAGACCATCCAAACGACGGCATTGTTAAGATCGGCCAAAATACTAAGAAGAGTCCTGGAGACTTGAGTAGAGATGCTGTCACTCAAACTCAAGTGGGAAACTATCAGCTAAAGCTGGTATGAAAAACTCGAAAAGGAATAATAGTAAACGACTAATAAGTAACATCTCACACGAGAAAACATGGACGTGGCGAGGAAAAGGAAACCTTAAGAGAGAAACTGAATCTCTCCTGATAGCAGCACAAAACAATGCTATAAGAACCAATCATATCAAAGCAAGAATAGATAATAAAACGCAACAAAACAGCAAATGTAGGTTATGTAGTGATAGAGACGAAACTATCAATCACATAATAAGCGAATGCGGCAAATTAGCACAGAAAGAGTATAAGACTAGACACGACAGTGGGTGAGGGGAGGGCAAGGTGATCCACTTGTCCCGGCTGACCACAGAGTAAAATAGAAAGAAAGAGAAAAGAAGGATAAATACCTCAACCTTGCTAGGGAATTTAAGAAACTGCGGAACATGAAAGTGACGTTTATACCAATTGTAATTGGTGCTCTTGGTACAATCACCAAAGGGTTAATAAAGAGACTGGAGGACTTGTAAATAAGAAGACGAGAGATGACCATCCAAACTACTGCATTATTGAGATCGGCTAGAATACTGAGAAGAGTCCTGTTGACTTGAGGAGATTTGCTGTCACTCAAACCTCAGTGAAAGACCATCAGCTAACGCTGATGTGAAAAACTCTCAGAGAGTAGTAGTAGTAGTAGTAGCAGCAGCAGCAAATGTAGACAATGCAGAGAGAGAGATGCAAACATCAATCACATAATAAGCAAATGCAGAAAATTAGCACCGAAAGAGTACAAGACTAGACATGATTGGGTCGGCAAAGTGATCCACTGGGAAATGTGCAAGAAATTTAAATTTGACCATACAAACAAATGGTATATGCACAACCTAGCACCTGTCCTAGAAAATAACACACATAAACTCCTATGGGAGGACTTTGACATACACACGGATCACCTAATCTCGGCCAGAAGACCAAACCTAATAATAATCAACAAAAAGAAGAGAACTTGCAAAATTGTCGACTTTGCTGTCCCAGCTGACCACAGAATAAAACTGAAAGAATGTGAAAAGAAGGATAAGTACCTCGACCTTGCTAGGGAATTGAAAAAACTGTGGGACATGCAGATGACAATTATACCAATTGTAATTGGTGCGTTTGGAACAGTAACTTAAGGATTATTAAAGGGATTGGAGTATTTGGAAGTTGGCAGACGAGTGGAGACCATCCAAACTACTACATTATTGAGAACGGCCAGTATACAAAGAAGAGTCCAGAAGACTTGAGTGAAAAACT
Organism: Sepioteuthis lessoniana; assembly: GCA_963585895.1. NCBI lineage: Eukaryota > Metazoa > Mollusca > Cephalopoda > Myopsida > Loliginidae > Sepioteuthis > Sepioteuthis lessoniana. Next base: position 39,655,675 of record OY757907.1, on the reverse strand, counting down.
TTAATGAGTAAATAATAATAATAATAATCTGGACATGACTAAGAAAAGGAAACTTTAAGAGAGAAACAGAATCTCTCCTAATGGCAGCACAAAACAGTGCCATAAGAACCAATCGTATCAAGGCAAGGATAGATAAGACGCAACAAAATAGCAAATGTAGACTATGCGGTGACAGAGATGAAACCATCAATCACATAATAAGCGAATGCAGCAAAATGGCACAGAAGAAGTACAAGGCTAGACACGACTGGGTGGGCAAGGTGATCCACTGGGAAATATGCAAGAAATTTAAATTTGAAAGAATGTGAAAAGAGGGATTAGTACCTCGACCTTGCAAGAGAATTGAAAAAACTATGGAAAATGAAGGTGACAATTATACCAATTGTGATTGGTGCTTTTGGTACAGTAACTAAAGGATTATTAAAGGGCCTGGAGGATTTGGAAGTTGGCGGCCGAGTGGAGACCATCCAAACAACAGCATTATTGAGAACGGCCAGAATACTGAGAAGAGTCCTGGAGAGTTAAGGAGACTTACTGTCACTCAATCTCCAGTGAAAGACCATCAGCTTACGCTGATGTGAAAAACTCTAATGAGTAAATAATAATACAACGTGAATATCTTCTAAATATGCTAATTCGATAATTTTTGCTAGGAGTAGTAATAGTTGTTACAGTTACCGTTTTTTTTTGGGGGGGGGGGTTAATTACTGGCACCACGTATTAAAGGCTGTGTTTATTGATCCTAACGGCAACTTTGTCTTATTACACTTTAAGCTGGAAGTAGGGATTTTAAAAATAGATGTGAAGTATCTTAAAGCAAACCGTTCAGAAGTAAAAAAAAAAAAAAAAAAAGATTGAAACTTTCAAAATTGCACCTGCTGTGTTTATCTATTTTAGCCGATAATAATCAACCATGAGTAGAAATTTAAGAACATGTAAAGCAAAACCTGAAATGAAAACTGATATTTGAAATTCTCTCTTACAAGGATTTTAACGTTTTAAAAATGGAAAATAATGGCCGCTTCAAAAGAATTTAAAGTGCATCGTTAAAAAATGGTTCTGATATAAAATATTCAAATATTTCTCAAAATTAATAGTATCAAGTATTGAATAGATAAACTATTTCATTTTCGGTAAATTTATATTTTATTTTATTTATTTATTTTTATCATTTTTTTTTTTTTAGAAATGTAACTATTTGGAGAAAATTGCTGACATTGAATGTAACAAATATTATGGGATACAGGTAGTATTTATTCTGCAAAATAAATGCTTTCTTCGTCATAAGGCTACAGGCTAATTGATGTACCTCCGTAAAGGCTTTTTCGCGCCATTACGCCACAAACTTATTGATATACCACTGTAATGGCTTTCACTTATCATTAGACTACAGTCTTATTGATGTATCTAAATAAAGGCTTTCTCTAATCATTAGGCTTACTGATGTACCTAAATAAAGGTTTCCTTTTATCATTAGGCTACAGACTACCTAGATAAAAGCTTTCTCTTATCATTAGGTTTCTCTTATCATTAGGTTACTAGCTTATTGTTGTACCTATATAAAGGTTTTCTCTTATCATTAGGCGACAGGCTTATTGGTCAACCTAAATAAAGGCTATTTCTTGTCATTAAGCTACAGGCTTATTAATGTACCTAAATAAAGGCTTTTTTTCATCTTTAGGCTATAGATTTATTGATCTACCTGAATACAAGCTTTCTCGTATCATTAGGCCACAGACTTATTGATGTTCCTACATAAATGCTGCGTTACAGTATTTGTTACAATGTCCTTAAATGAAAAAAAAAACAACTTCGAAATGAAATTTAGTTAATATACAGCAATCCTGACGGTATTTTCATTGCAAAAAATGCTTAGTCATGAATTAATTTGTTTAAATGTAGATCAAAATTACTGGTTCTAAGCACTGAACTGATAAATTACTTCATTTTGACTGAGTTTTTTTTATTTTATTTCATTTCTATTTTTAAAGGTAACAACTACTACAGGTCAAACTAGACTAAAATGTGATAAGTCTTATGAGACAGAAGTAGTATCGTATTTAAAAAAAAAAAAAAAAAAAAAAAAGAATTTAGGAGCGCATGGGAATATTCATGATTCTAACAAGAGTTTCGAAGAACCCAAGACGGTAAATGTTTTTTTCAAGAAAAAAAAAAGACAAAAATAATAGAAAATGAAATCTTTTATTTGCTGATGGAATGATTTCGAGTGACATGGAAAACGCAGGGCAAATTTTGATTGATGAACAGATTAAACTGTTAAAATTAACCGAACTTTGGGGTAGCATTTGGAATACTTTTCAACAGTGATAAACTTGTTACAAAAACTTAGTGAACCATATCTAAAATAAATTGATCAAGCTGTTAAAATTTCCGGAACTTTAGGATATCATCTCGTATACACTTGAAGAACCATAATAAAATTCGCCACAAAAAAAAAAACAAAAAAAACTCAAGTTCATCACATTCAAAACTTTCACGAATAGCCATATATAATTGCACGTATATGGGTGAGCTGAAAAGTTCATGATGACGTTATATCTGCTGTTGATGACATTTCTGACATAGGGAATCCAAGCACTGTAACACCGATGGTGTGTAATGCACAAGGAGGACTATGTTCAAATTAAACCTCATTTAGTCATATTTCATGAGAGTATTTTGGTCAGCCTACAAAATTTTCAGGCGACCCTCATACAGCTTATTCTATTTTTAATCTAATAACACCCTAAATTATGTATTTCGCTCACTGAAATTTTAAATTACCGAGTAACAAAACTTCTACGATTAAACTTCAAGTTGAACCTCTAGTATTGAATCGCATCTAGCTGAAAGCGTCTCTTATCTTATCTATGCTATCTTTCAACCAGAGCTCCTCCCGTAGTGTCATGGCTAGCAAGCTAGACGAGCAGGCTATTATTTGTAAGTTTACCTCATACTCCTGACCGTGAGTTAACATAAGCTCAACTTATTAAATGTCAATCTGAGGCATGTTTGGTTTGGTTCAGTTTGGTTTTATGACATATCAACCATTGTAGGTCATTTAATGCCAAATCCTTTTTAAACATATATTGAATGTATGATTTCTGAACACATTTTGTCGATAACATTTAAAAACAAGCTTGAGCTCATTTCTTTTTTTTTTTTTTTTTTTTTTTTGTACACGGTTAAATGGTTTCACTTAATTTTAAACAATTCGGTTTAGCATAAGAATAAAGCTTTTTTGTTTACACAGTTAAACAATCAAACAGTTCTATTTCAAACAATCCAGTTGAGGTTAAGTACAGTTTTTTTTTTACGTACAGTTAAATGTAAAAACAGTTCTACTTCAAACAATTCAGTTTAGCATAAGTACCCAGTTTAAATGTCAAACAGTTCTATTTGACCCATAGGACCCTATCAGGTTCTACCATTCCGGGCCATAGTAGACCTGGGAGCGATGGCAATGAAGGAGTACTCCGCATTCCCCATAGCTCCAACATTAATGGAGCCTCACCATCAGATTGTTTAGTGTCATATGCAGGACACTCATTGGGGGAGTCTTACCCCTCTGCAGAGATGCAGTCGGTGTATTCCGTAGCCCTAGCCGACTGGGCCAATGAGGCCTGTATCACACTGAACATGATAATTATTATTATTATTATAACTTTGCTTTGCATGGTATAATGGTTAGCGAGCAAGGCCAGGGTTTGATTCTCACTTAGTAAATACCAACTGCCGTCTGTTATCATTATAACGATGTTGGTTCATTCGTTTTCAAGCATGACATTAATACCGATTTCGTGACATATCCTTTTTTGACGCTCTGTTTCTTTCTGAGTCATGGCTTCTGTTTAATATAGGCTACGTTCTTACAAAACTTGATTTACAGCATATACCCACTTCTGTCCGTGGGTTGTCCACTGATCGAGTATATGTACTTCTAAGTTGCGGTACAAATACCGGCTGCTCGAGTTCCAAGGTTTAAGAAATATTGCATATCAAAATCTGACACATTTAATCAAAATCGGTCTAAATGGAGCACGATGTAAGGTCTGTTTAACACTAACGTTTAGAGGGGTACTGAAAAGTCCTCAGCCTGACCAACAACGAATAGCCTGAGCTCCTTACATAGTGTAATAGTTGGCGAGCTTGGCTAGAAGACTATTGTGAGTGAATTCGATTCTCAATGGGCTCCTACATCTGAACTTGTGCTAAACAAAGCTAAGCCTAATAAGTGATAACTAAGGAATAACTTTTTTTCTCTTTTGGGTTTTTTTGTTTTGTTTGTTTGGGGAAGGAAGTTAGCTTTTTCTTTCTTTTCTTTTCTTTTTTTTCTTTTTTCTTTTCTTTTTTCTTTTCTTTTTTCTTTTCTTTTTTCTTTTTTTTTTTTTCTTTTCTTTTTTTTTCTTTTTTCTTTTCTTTTTTCTTTTTTTTTTTTTCTTTTTTCTTTTTTTTTTTTTTTTTTCTTTTCTTTTTTCTTTTCTTTTTTCTTTTTTTTTGGAATGACGGTTGAAAATGAAAGAAACTTGAGAAATGATGTAACAAATGTGCTGAACTGCGGAGTGAATATGGTACGTTTCATGGCTCTAAGTGGGACCGTGCGAGAACTTTCCAACTATTATAACTTAGCATAGACTACTATAATAGGATCATAGTAGTTGTTCAGAATATCCCACCAAGGAAATACCTTATGTTTTACCTTGCAGCACTTGCTGATAACACTAGAAATTCTTTAGAATGTATAATTGTCAGATGATCACGAAAACGTAAAAATATTAGTTGCAATATATGGTTTCTAGTTTCGGTGTAATACTTCGTATATATATGTATATATTGGGTGGGGCTCCTTTGTTTAAGGGCATATAAACTTTCATGGGTTATTTAATGGCAAATCCATCCTTGTAAAGGATAATAGTCGTACTATTTAACTCATAGCTGGTGAAAATAAGGGGTTTCATACTTTTATTAAGAGTATTAGTCCAAAAGTGGACGCAATAGCGCCACTATCCCATATATATATATATATATATATATGTGTGTGTGTGTGTGTGTGTGTGTGTGTGTGTGATCGTTTGTGTTCGTAAATTCATTTCTCTAGATTGTGTTGGGTTTCGCCGATGTAATGTTTGTTGCAATCTTTAAATGGGATGGAGTATATGCCTGCGTGAGAAGTAGTTTCGTTTTTGGTCCGTTTTGTAATGTTTGTGAGATTTTTAATGGTTTGTGATCAAATATATCTATCTATCAATATATATATATATATATATATATATATTAGAATAGCTTTAAGTAGAGCATACATCATAAGTTCTAAAAAGGACGTTTTTCGGTCACGTCTCGTCAGAGAACTCCGTGACAAAAACAAGCAGTCTTAAAGCTATTCTAAAATTGTGTATGTACCATAGTATATATATATATATATATATATATGTTGTGAGATTGCCAAATGAGCAACGTCCTCTCACGAGTCTTCCCATATATGGTAACATTTTTACGCCTACGGTATAGCGTGATTGTTTATGTTGAAGCAGTAGCTGACAACCAACGCAGATATTTGAAGATGTGACAAGTGAACACTGATTGGATGATATCGACCAATCAGGAGCCTACTCGATGGCGCCTAAAGGGAAATGGTTTTGCTGATTACAAAACAGCAATTGAACCAGCGGCAGAGAGCAGCTAAGACGTGAATCGTCTGTCGGCGTCAAAATTGTCCGAGTTGTGGGGGAATTCAGTGACCACGGGAGCGTAATGAAATCTGAAACAAACCTTCGTAAAACCCTGGACTTCAATCTACATCATCAACTCCGGAGACAACGAAAATAAAATAAAATAATGAAGTCATCCTTTCATATCGAATGAAGAAGTATGAATAGCTTCGCATGATTCGTCCAAAGCTGACAAAGCAGGAAGAATGAAAGAAAACTTGATATGATTCTTTGTAGAATTCAAGACTCAAAAGCAAGAGAACAGTCAATACAGATAAGTTGTAATATCTCCATCCCTGATGTTATACTGCACACGCTCATGTATTCCAAAGAATTCCTTGTATACATCATTAACCATACAAATAGGGAAATACCTAAAATGTCTATAACCATGTTTGCTCATTTATGTATGTAACTCGATAGCGATTCTTAAGTTCTCATACTATCAATGCTTGATAATTCTTTCCTTCACTTTCTTTGTTATGATTAAACATTTTGTCAAATCAATGTCCGACTTGCCTTGTTCGTATTGAATCGTGCTCTTGTCTATTTGTATTTTGCCGAACATATGTATGTATATTGCTAATCTGGAGTAGAAGGTTTTCTACATTCATAGTGGTTTCTTTTCATCAAATGTGTTACGAGATATAGGAGGCAGGATATAGAGTCTAAGGGAAGTAACCCTGACCCATCTTTATCCCCGCACGTAACAATATATATATATATATATATATATTGATGATGATAGAATGTAATTCTTACATTCACTATCTAAATACTTTTTTACTGAACATTCGAATTTAAAAATAACGTCTTCAATTCACAACAATTTATAGTTGTAAATCTTATGTTTGTATGGCACCGTTTTCCTATACACCATAATCCTCATAATCTTTCCTTCTCCAAACCACTAAGAAGCTGGTCATTTATGGTCGATTGCAGATTTATACTTTTGGGGACAAAACAGTCAAGATTAAAAGCGCGGTAAGAGTAACGCAAAGCCAAACATTATGTTTTCAATGCAAGTATAATTGAGGAACGTGAAAAGTTTGGCTAAACGGGCTTGCTTCGCTTGCTACGATGTCACAGTCCAGCACGTTACTCACAACGCCACGGAGATTTCCCCTTGTAGACATTTCCTCAGCAAGATAGCAGGTGACTTCGGACAAGTACCGAGGATCATCTTACCGAAGAAAATTTTCGACATTTATCAACTGAAAAAAAATAACTATGTTCTGTGTTTTTTGTTTGATATTAGTAAAACTTGCAAAATCATTACTGGGGGTGTCCTCGTGGTATAATGGTTAAAGCGCTAGACTGCGGAATCGTAGTTAGCGAGTTCGAACTCCAGTTGCGTTATTACGTTCACTTTTGGACAAATACCCTTGGGAAATGTATGAACCCCCTCATCCTCCCAGCTATGGGTTAAATAGCATCATTGCTGCTCTTCTAGAAGGATAGCTTTGGCATTAAATAACCCACGAAGGTTCATATGCCATTAAAACAAAGAAACCAAACCAAAATCATTACTCTGTCACCGAATGTATGGGGCGAGTCCGCGTGGTGTAGTGGTTAAAGTACTCGACTGCTGCCTCAAAATAAGCGAGTTCGAACTCCAGTCGCGCTGTTACGTCCACTTTTGAACTACCAGAGGGAAAGGTATTAATTCATAAGCTATGCGTTAAATAGTATCATTGTTATTGTACAAGGATGACCTTGGTATTAAATAACCCACGAAAGTTGATATGTCATCAAACAAAGTAACTTAACCGAACCGATTTTATATTAGAATCTCTATTCCTCTCCAATCTATGAAGGCATGAGTGACACAGGTAATAAACTAAGAGCTAAAGAGAGTAAAAAGGATGCGGTGGCTGACAGGACTGGAAATAAGTACAGGGAATGTTGGATTCATGTCTTTTCAACTGGCATTAACATAAAAGTTGCTTCAGAGGTTGAAATCGAAATCCAGATCTATAGATGTAAGTTAATATTTTTCTTCCGCCCCCAACAACACATACTCAGTTTAACGTGGGTGGGAAGACTGCGTGCTTAGGTGGTGAGAACAAGGACAAAAATTGCCTCGTTTCCGTGACTAGTGTCACGAAAGCGTCAGATTACTTCCGATTCAGCTTTTTGCAGCAACAGGGAGGTGGTGCCTCAAGGTCATAAACCCCAAGACCAAGCTTACGTCATTATTTTTTTTAATTTCTACTCTTATTCCTTTTTATTTTATTTTATTTTATTCATTTTGTTTTGCTTTTGTTTTTTGTCAGTTTCGTTTTTTTTTTTGTTTTTTGTTGTTTTTTTTTTTGTTTTTTTTTGGGGGCTTTTTTTTTTCGTGGGGTACTGTACCTTACCCGAAAACAAAAACACTGGTAAAGGATATTAACAGATTCTACACTCTAATCTTAACTCGAACACCCCAAAACTAGAATTGAATTAATCATATCTCCATGGCAGTAGAATGTGGCTCATACACAGTTTAACGTGGTTAACCACACTTGCTCCTGTCGGCAATATTAAGTTCGCCATTGCATTTTGGATTTGTTTCAAATGTACCTATTCATTATGCCTTTCTTTCTAAAGAAACTTATCAATGTTACATTTTTGTTATTATTATTGGGAGGTCCGTTTAGATTTAAATGTGTTTTACTTATTTGTGAAAGCTTTGGACAAAAGCAATGCACTTTTCTTCCACCACCCCCGATGAATAACTGCATATTTGGAAGGAGAGAAGCTGACACAATCCGAAAATCGATCACGTTCTGTTTTCTATAATCATTGATTCCAGTTCGTTTGGCAGGGAATAAAGGATGGTGAGCAGTTAGGTTTCATTGCACAAATCTATACAAGTTTTACAAGCACAAGACTGGTTCCTTTTAACTTATGATGGGAAATCAATGTTCTGTCCTCATTTTATTAAAAAAAACTTTGCCCTTAACCAATTGTAATTTGCGCGTTCGGAACAGTCCTCAAAGGCTTGGAGAGGGGAATGAAAGAGTAAGAATAGGAGAGAGAATCGAGACTATACAAACTACAGCATTGTTGAGATCGGGCAGAATGCTGAGAAGAATCCTTGAGACCTGAGAAGACTTGTTGTCACTCAGATTCCAATGAAATACCCTCTGCTAACGCAGGTGTGAAAAACTCGCGAGGAGAATAATAACTGCTTTTCCGTATCTTGTGAATTTTTAATAACCATGTTATTTTCACGAGTGTTTATTTATCCAACCCAGCGCCATAGACACGTGGCCCAGTCGGTTGGGGCTGTAGAATATACCAACTGCATCTCTGTTAAGGGGTAAGACCCTCCCTCAACGAGTAACATTAAATAATCTGGCGGAGAGGCCCCAGTAATGCTGGAGCTTTGGAGAATTCGGAATACCCCTTCATTGCCATCACTCCCAGGTCCAGTCTTGCCTGAAATGGTAGCACCTGATAGGGTCTTATTTTGAGGTCAAATAGAACTGTTTGACATTGAAACTGTGTACGTTGACATTTAAAATGAGTGCAAACAAACGGCTTATGCTAAACTGAATTGCTTGAAATTGAACTGTTTGATCATTTAAATATGTGTAAACAAATGACTGATGTTTAATTGAATTATTGGGGTTAAATAGCAATACTTGAAGACATTTAACTGTGTACAAACAAATGGTTAATAGTAAGCAGAATTATACGTTTTGGATGGGGATGAGTGAAACCATTTAACTGTGTGCAAAAAAATGAGCTCAGGCTCGTTTAAAAATGTTATCGACAGCATGTGTTTAGAAATCATATATTTGATATACATGTATAAACAGGATTTGGCATTAAGTAATCTACAATGGTTGATATGCCATAAAACCCAACCCAACCCAACCAAACCAAGCCATGGACAGGATGCGACAAAAGGTCAATTTTTAAACAGAGTAAAGCTGCTTTGAATTCAGTTTTCCTTTTTCTGGACTGGTTGCCTTGTCAAGGCGAAAGAACTTAGTCTTCTGTACTATTTACTCATCTGGGATTTTAACTCGGGTCACCGATTACATTTCCTAAGACGATATGTTGTTGTTGTTGTTTTCGTATTTTGTTTTTGTTTTTGTTTTTGTTTTTGTTGTTGTTTTTTGTTTTAGTCTTTTTGTTTTTGCTTTGTTTATTTGTTTGTAATTGATGCTGATGTTTGTTTATTTGTTGTTGTTCTTCTTCTTCTTGTTTGTTCGTTTGGAGGTTGAAATACCCGAACACAAGAAGACTACGAAGGAGGAGAATATACTTCACTCATATTCATAGTCCGAGGGCCGGAGAGCTACGCCCGGATTTACAAGGGACGTTCTAACCCTCACTCAGAAAGAAGAGCATCGCTGAATATGTTTGTTGCGGCAACTCACAACCATTTCTTATAAAACTAAAAAAAAAAAAAAAAATTCGGAATTTTCTATTTCTATAAGAAGTGGGAGTGAGTTACCACAACAAAAATATCCAGTTATGCTCTTCTTTCTAGGCGAGGTTTAGAACTTTTTGAGTGGCCCTCACATCCGCAAAAATGTCGATAATCACCTTTTTGATTTTACGCAGAACATGCAGTTACTACACTCTCATCATCGGCAGAGAAATGCTGATCCGTACGTAAATAACCCCTTTATTATGACGGATATTATGTTCATGATTTATATTAAGAACAATGTGCACATTTTTTTTTTGTAATATCAAGCTGACCATTTAGTCGCAAATCTCTTTCCATCAGATAACTGTATTATAACTGAATCTTTTGACAAAACAGCAAGCCTCAGGTGCTACAGTTCTCTTTTGTGCCACTTTAGTCAAACTAGCACGTGTAATTTGGAATTGATGTGGAACATTTCTATGTGAAATATTTCTTAGTGGAGTAGAGATGCCACGAGCCACTGCACAGTATCAGATGAAAACAGTATGTATCGCATTACTTTACATTACTCTTTATAAACTGATAGCCCGACTCAATGAATCAATCACCCTGTCGGCAGGACCAAGAATATGCCGACTACATCATTAAAAAGAAAATAAAAGGTATTCTGAGTATGACATGAAACTGCATCCACAGCTGAGATTCCTATTCAAATATAGAGAAGGTAGTGCCCTCTCTTCGATGCAAGTATTCCGAGGTCAATTCTGACTTGGGGTGGTAGTACTTGCTAGGGTCCCATCTATGAGTCAAATAGATATGTTTGTAGATTATTAGTATTAGATAGGAATACTTGAGACTATATATAGCCCAGTCGGTTTGGCCTGGAGAATACACCAACTGCATCTCTACAAAGGGGTAAGACTTCCCACTACTGTCCTGGATATGACACCAAACAATCTGATGGCGAGGATCCATTAATGCTGGAGCTTTGGGGAATGCAGAGTACTCCTTTGATGCCATCACTCAGACCCGGAGAGGTGGCACCTAAAAGGTTCCTATCTATGAGTCAAATAGAACTATTTGACATTTAAACTGAGCGCAAACAAATGACTTATGCTAAACTGAATTGTTTGAAATAGAACTGTTTGATCATTTAACTGTGTGTAAACAAATGACTGATGTTTAATTGAATTGTTAGTGATGCATAGCAATACTTGGAACCATTTAACTTTGCTGACTTATGTTTATAAATCATATATATCTATATGTATGAACCGGATTTGGCATTAAATAACCTACAATTGTTGATATGCCATAAAACCATACCATATAACTATGTGCAAATTGCTCATATTAAATATAGTCACTTAAAGGTATAATTTTTTTTATAAAGAAATATTATTAGTTACTTGAAATTGTATGTGCAAATAAATCATTATTATTATTATTGGTAGTGGTGGTGATCTTAAAGAAGAATAATTACCTTAAACTATATAATTGTTTGCAACTAATTAGTATTAGGCATGAAAACTTGAAATCCATGCAACTATATGAAAATTTAATCAAGAATAATTATTTGAAGCTAGAATTGTTTACAAAAGAGTGTTATTAGTTATTGTTGAAATTATATAATTATTATTGAAATTATATAATTGCTTGAGCGAAATTAGACGGAATCTGATATTAAATAACCCAACAAGAGTTGACCTGCTGTAAAACCAATCAACCAACCAACCAAACCAATCAATTATAATCCAGATTAAAAGCGTTAGGAAAGTTTTGATAAAGAGGGCAAAGCCTGGTAAATTTACCAGAATATTTCTCGTTCCTCAAAACGAAAAATAAGGTCTGAAAAAAAAATTCAACTTCGGATTACCTTTATCGCACATTTTTTACCAGGACTACTTATGAATGACAATATTTGCAATGATCATTGTGCAGCGAAGAACCGAGGTGATTAATTCGTTATACGATTGGCACCCAACAGAGTATAAAAAATATACCTCTTCAACAAACAACTAGCGGATCTTTAGTAAACTTAAAAAGGTATTGAATAAAGCTAACTTACTGTTAAATCACGTTTAAAGCACTGGTTCCCAGAAGTTAAACAGCGATGAGCTATTCATCGATTCGGGTTTTCGGACTATTGTCTTCATCTTTATTGTTATATTCACAATGTTTCGGCCGATATGTCCTCCGCCCTTCTTCAGGTGTTTGTCGAACTCGTGAGCCTGCACGGAACTTCGAACCACGTCCTTTATTTAATCCACGGGGAACGCTTGTTCTGATTCCGTTAACCATAACCGGGTATAAAATCATCAAGCTTCGTCTAAATAATTCAGACAACTAATAGCGATGAGTTTGTTCAATACTTAGATGAGTGAACATACAGGAACAGCAGATACCGTAAGCAATTTGAAGCGATTGACTGACTGAATAATTGATTGATTTGAACGGCATGTCAACCTATCTAGGGTTATTTGATTTCCAAAGGTTAGTGAATCGCGTTCCTTGTACGTTCGTATTTATATATTTTTGTACTGTTGGGTTTTTTATTTTTTGTTTTTTTGTTGTTTTGCTTTTTGTTTTGTTTTGCTTTGTTTTTGTTTTGTTTTTTGTTTTTGCATTTTTTTTTTTTTTTGCACACGGTCCAATCGAATATGAATAATTTTAAAAATCTATTTGACCCAAAGATGAAACCTTATCAAGTACCACCACTCCAGGTCAAAGTGGACCAGTGAATAATGGTAATGAAGTGGTACTCCACGCTTCCCAGATTTCTAAAACTGGAGCCTCACCATCAGATGCAGTTTACTGTCATACCCAGGACACCTGAGGCGATTGGATTACCGTTATAGCGGCAATCCATGATTATATTTATGCTTCCATTTAGGAAGGAATAAAGGATCATAATCAGTAATTCATATTTTTCCGTTTTGTTAAGAATTTTGATGAATTCAAAATTATATTCTGTGTGAATGTAGACCCTCAAAAGTATAATTCAGTTGTATATGGACTGGAAATTTATTTATTCTTTAAGAGTATTTGGAGTTTGTTACTCTGATAAAAATCTAGCTATGATGTGTCGTTTTTGCTGGACTATGGTTACAAATACACACAATGGTTATTTTGTCGAAATATTCAGTTATAATAATAGTCATTTTAATAATAGATAGATAGATAGATAGATAGATAGATAGATTATTTGTTTGTTAAGAATTCTTCTTTGGTTAAATATCACACGATTAAGTTCAGGGGTTTACGTAAATTACCCGTCCCCATGATCAGTGTCACGAAGATAACAGACTTCTCCGACCCTTTCTTTTTGTTTTAATTGGAAAATAAATCTTAGATTGTATCCCAGAGTCAACGGAGTCGTTACAATTGTTTATTTAAACAAATCATGTAATGTAAAAATATACCTTTTAACGCCTATAATCTGGTGTCTTTATTCGAGACGATAATGCTGCCTCGTCTACGATGGAGAACAGGATATTGAAATCCTAAGAGAGAGAAAAATAGGAAAGAAGAAAAAGAGAACGGAATATATGGGAAGCAATAACCCTGTTCACATCCTGCATAAAATTAAATGCCTTGAGGAAAGCTGTGCCGGATTTCTTACCTGGGGCACAAGACCACAAGAATCCTTAGGAATTTCTCCTTGCCACTACGAAGTGACGGAGGCTGACATGGTTCGGTCAAACTACGAAGCACGATAGCTTATACAAGAACATAACCGTCGAGAGAAGGCATAGAAAAGGTTGGCAACTGAATGGAAGATCCAACAACGTAAAAAAGTAAACAGAAATATGACCATGCCAGGATTCTTGATGCAAGGCAAAAACTGTCATGTAAGAGGACTTTAGCTTCTTCTAACCTTTTAGTCTTCCACTCCGACGATAACAAAGATCAAGGAACTAAACAGAACTGAGTATTCGGACATTGTTTTATTTTTGTCACATCTATATTTGTATACATCAATTTATCACCGTTATGATAAATAGCTATGGTCATTTTCCTTTAGGTTTCAATCTAGCTGAAATAGACATAAGGTCATTTTTTAATGTGAAGTGGCACGCAAAAAGAAAACCTCTCGTAGCTGCGGATTTTAAAAATTGCTTTGATTCCGTTGATATACCCCTTGAGGGGTGCCTCAGGTACTAGTCCATAAGTAAGTACAGTTAGCGACCTCAGTCGAGGATGACCCGAAGGCACCCATTTTAATAGCTACTACACTGGGGTGTAGGAGAGGGGGCTACTACATTCCCCGAATTGCTCCACTTTACCCTTGATCCTTACTTTATAATGCTAAGGGTTAAGTAATGCGGCATCAAGTACCATTTTTTGAGTCTTTGGTATGACTTGACCTAGGATTGAACCCCGGTCTCCTGGACTCTACTCATTAGGCCAATGGTCCGGTACCAGTCAATAAACTCAGCTCTTACTCCTTTATAGGAGCCAAGAAGTGCTTCGTGAGAGGAGGGTCCGCTGGAATCCATCTACCAGTTTTGATCTTAGCCAAAAGGCCAGAAGCACGATATGGTAATAAACTATAGTTATCTGGAAATCAAAGAAAAATTAAGTCTTTTCCGAATCTCCTAGAAAAGTTTACGAACTCAACGTCCAAGTTCAGGAGAGAGAGGACGATACACATCGTAATTCGTAGTTTTTGATTGTCAATCACGAAACCAATGAGGAAATTGGCGCCGCCGATCTATCAAAAGTCTATTGAAATGGCAAGAGGAAGAGGAAGTTATGGAACTTCTCAATGCAAATCACAATAAACTGGAATAGAACTTAGTTTCTTCTGCCTTCAAATCCCGACTCTAAAGATGGTAAAGAAAGTGACAGAATGGAACTTAACTGAATATCAGTATTCAAAAAATTCATGAGAAAAATCATTGACGAAGTTTCAGGACAAATGTAAAATTTTAAAAAATCAGTTTGTTTTTTTTAATCAAAAAACGTGTGGTTCGCAGAAGTTCCAAAATGGTATAAAAATGCTTTCTTCTGGAAATTTTCTTTTAATAATGTTTTTTAACGTTTTCATACATTTCTCCCCGAACCGTAACCAAAGTTTTTGCTTTTTTAATCTATTGTTAATTAAAGCGGCAAAATAGTTGTTTTGACTCTGAAGACGTCTTCTGGAAGCGAAGTTACCGTTTTGGCGGCATATAAGATGCACCCCAATTTCAGCAGGGCAAATCAAGAAAAAACAAAGTACTAATATTAAACGTGAGGAAATTAATATAATGAATATTATCGATGATAACGATTTTAATCAGCATAATTGCCTTTTAAATAATGACAATAGGTATATGAAAGTTACACTAAAGTCTAAGCTAATAGGAGTTGCCAGGTAGCTAGTTTCGACGAACAATCGCGAATTTTAAACCTATATATGGCATATAAGACGCAGGAGAATTTTAAAAGTTATTTTAGTAAAAAACTACGCATTATATTCCATTAAATACACCAATTTAGACTAGTTATTCTCCTAAGTACTAAACAGTCAGAATAAGTTATCATGGGGTAGCAAGTAGTCGGATTGTTATATAATTAGTTATCATATTAAAAATTGGTGGATTCAGTCAATTACTAGCAGTTATGTTTGTCGAGTATTTCAAATAGTATATTAAAATCATAGTTTCTAAATACTCATCAGAGACCTTTTTTCTCCTTGTACCAGTCCCTTTCTTGTTTTATATATATATATATATATATATATATATATATTAGGATAACATAGGCACAAAGTCAACAGTATTTAGAGACTGATAGTTTCTCGCCAATGCGAAAAAAAGTATTTAGTCCTATGATCACATCGACGAGAAACTGACAATCACCAAGCGCAGTTGACTTTGTGTCAACGCTAGCCGAAATTTTTTTTTGAAGATTTCTACTTTCATTTGATCTAGATTTACGTTCCCTTGTTCGTGAACAAGTAAATTTTTCTTCGTTTTTTTTTTTTCAGGCAAGCATGCATTAACGAAAACTGCGATAGATAGATAGATATAACAATACGAATATTTCATTCATGGTGATTATTCTTTTATTGTTTATGGAAAAAAAAATTTAGAAAGTTTTTAAAGGAGTTGATATATATATATATATATAATTTTATTTTATTGTATTGATTTAGAGGGCTATTGCAATGCGAAATAATAATTATTTGAGTCTAATTAATTTTAAAGTAAAAATTTCATCGTCAGAAACTTTTTTTAAAATTAATACGGTGTTGGATGTTGAAAGGTTTTTTGGGTTTTTTTGGTTTTTTGACGTTGTAAACATGGTGTAAAGTGGGGTGTTAGAGCGCCATGTTGAGTATTGTAACAATGTCTCCAAAAAATTTTGAATATGTCATATGTCGAATTTCTAAGAGATAAAGAAGGATTACAGGACAAGTGGTGCTCCGCAGAGGATGTCCGAGGGGACATTGAAAAGTTAAGGCAACTCGTCCTGATCGAGGAGTTAACGAACTGCATGCCGGAGGAGTTGAGGGTCCATCTCAGGGACAAAAAGATAACTACGGGTTATGAGTTTGCTGCAGTGACATACGAATATGTTATCACTCATAAAAGGAGTAGAGACCGATTTGCCATGAAAACTCAAAATGATTGTTGATTGAAAGGAGTTAGAGACGGTGAAAAACGAGTAAACGGTCGAATAAAAGAAGAAACCCGAAACACCCTGAGACGGGAGGATAAGGCTATAATATGTCACCGGTACGGAAAGGTCGGTCATATAACAGCAAAATGTCATACAGGCAGAGGACCAGAGACAAGCCGAATACACACAGAAAAGCCCCAGGGAGCTGTTACAACCGATATAGAAATAGAGGAGACTTATCGCCCATTCGTAGGAAAAGGTCATATATTTGGACCAAAGAAGGAGAAAATAGCAGTAATCATATTGAGAGATACGGGAGCCTCCCAATCAATTCTCCGAAAAGAAAAAAAATGCCACGTGGGGCGCGAAAAGTCGCGCAGAAAAAAATAACCGTCAAAAAAATAGGCGGGAAGAAATTAGAAATTCCTCTAAGTGAGGTACAACTTAAGTCGAAGTGGAAAACTGTCCCAATTATAGTTGGCGTAATGGATAGTCTGCCAATGAAAGGCATATCCTTACAACTAGGGAATGATGTGGAAGCCCAAAGGGTCCCTTTTCAATAGCTACAACACCGAGGTGTAGGGGAGGGCGCTACTCCTTTCCCTGGATTGCTCCACTTTACCCTTAATACGTACCTTATAGTGCTGAGTGTTAAGCAAGAAGGTATCAAGTACCATTTTTAAGTCTTTGGTATGACTTGACCTGGGATTGAACCCCGGTCTCCCGGACCATTGGCGAACATTCTACTCATTAGACCAATGAGCCGGTAAGTATTTGATAATTTGCTTGAAACATTGCACAAATTATTTTATTTTATTGTATTGTATTTGTTTAGGGGTCTTTTTACAATGCAAAATCATTAGTCGGGTCTAATAAATTTCAAAGTAAAAAACGATTAATGATTTCTAAACAAATACAATAAAATATATGTATGTGTATACGTGTGTGTGCATGTATCAAAGAGCTTGGATGATCAATCCGACGGTTCAAATTTTTTTAATCTTGTGTTCAAATTTTTTTTTAAATAACGTCTTTAGTCATAGATTAGTCTATAAGACAAAATTATTGAATTTAAGTATAATTAAAATATAATGAATAAAACTAATTCATATGAGAGATTATGATGTCATCTAAGAACAAAATGAAACGCAATCAGGTTGACGAGTGCAATGATATTTTTTTCATTTTCATCTTCCATTCTAAAATATTTTTCAGATGAAATAGTAAACAATAAAGTAATGCCTTGATGATGGTTGGTTCGATCGAAACGTGGCATATATAAAATAAACCATATATATATATATATATATATAAACACGCACACGAGCAAAAGGTTCCAGAAAAAAATAGTATTAGCTATTTATTTATTCTCTATTTTTAAAAAAAGAAAAAATGCTTATAAATAGATATATAAGAAAGATCGTGAAAATAAAATAAAACCAAGTTCAGTGGTTTACATTTAGTAAAAAATACTAACATAATGAAAAACCCCGTAAAACGCAGATCGTGCGATGAATATCTGATGACTTCTTTGTCATACAAGTGGGAAACGTGAAAATTAACAAAACCCGATAAAAACCGATTCAGAATTGCCGAAAGATCAGTGGTAAGAGTAATGTTAGGAATACCTCAAAGAGATAGATAGAGATCAATAACATATTCGAGGGAAGACCATGGTAAGAGATAGCACAGAAATAAATGAGAGACAGAAATTGAAGTGAGTAGGACGCATAGCAAGAAGAGACGGTAACATGTAGGGCAAAAGGTTGATTGAATGGAGTGCAATGACTAACAAACACAGTAGGAGAAAATCAGGCAGAAGATGAAAAGATGAGAAACGGAATGGGCTAGCAAGCTATGGCAACGATTAGCGCAGTCAAAGTCGTCATAGAAGAGATTGGGAAAGGCTTTTGTTTAGCAGTGGATTTAGCAGTGATGATGATGTGTGTGCGTGCGTGTTGACTTGCAGGTTAAGATCTCAGAGCTCTAGCAATTCGCTCTTTCAAGAAAAGCTATTTGTCTTTCGGATTTGAGGGGCAGAATAACGTTCTCTTCAAACAAACAAAAAACAATCGTAAAAACTTTCAGAGACAATAAGATACATTTTTAAGCACAAAATCAAAAGGAGGTCCCTTGTGGTATAATGGTTTGCAAACTAAGCTGGCAGTTATGGAACTCGATTCTCATAGGAGTGCTCCATGCATCTGGCCTTGTGGCACACTAAGCTAAACATAATACATGTCAGCTGAAAAACTAGCGAAGTATACGACTATGATTACTGTTGTTGTTGCTGTTTTTAATAGTTTGAATTTTCTTTTTTTTTAATTGAAAAGAGAAGCATTAATCTTGATCCCGTTTTAGTTATCCGATTATCATCTTATCCTACGAAACGGATAACATTATCTGCCTTAAGGTTGAGAAACAAACGAACTGGCAAACTTAGTCTATTAAACACACACACACACACAAACACACATAGAAACATACACAAACATACAGACACACACACATACTCATGAATATATATGTGTGTGTGTGTGTGTGTACTCCCCATACACTGGGAAACTCCTTTCTATTCTATAAATCCAAGAATCACTTCCTTGCTGACTTTTCACATAGTTCACAAGGAAAATAATATACTTACATGATTTTAAAGTCATAATAGGTTTGTACACGTGGATTGACTACAAAAAGGCACACGATATGGTCCCACAAAGCTGTCTCAAAATGTACAAGATATCCAACGAAGTCATAAAATATATCTAGGAAACCATGAAAAACTGGAGAATTGAATTGACTGCTGGAGGAAGAAAAAGATTAGTTGAGGGGAAAATCCTGAGAAGTATATTCCAAGGAGGTCCGCTATTACCACTACTCTTCGTGATGGCGATGATGCCACTCAACTACATATTCAGGAAATACACAGAAGGCTACAAACATCAAAAATCTCAAGAAAAGATTAACCACCTTTATATACACAGAAACACATTCTTTATGGATCACTTATTGGTCATATTCTTAATTATATCGGACCACACAGAGAGACATACTCACACAAACACAAAAACATTCCCAGATACATACAAACAAAGGCGAGTGTGTGTATGTACTCAAACTTCCCGTCACGTACAGAATGCGACACAAGGTCAACCTTTCAGCAAAATAAGCTGGTTTGAACTCAGAGTTTTCTTTCTCATAGACCAGTTGCCTTACCAAGGTTAAAGTGTCCAGTCTGCCCGACTATTTAGCCATAATTAAGGGAGAAGACGTAGATTCATCCTTTTCCCGAGGTTGTTAGCGTGAATTGAAACGCAACCTCCTAAAGGATTTGAACTCTGGCTTTCGATTCCATTTCCTCCGATGATAACCGTTACGCTTAGCGCATGAAGTAGAAATGTCGCCAGGTAAATTGGAATCGGTGAGCAGAGCTCAGATTCCCATCGTGAAATTTTGCGTTTCACTTCTCGCAAATGCCTTTGAAAAAGGTATAAATCCCTTTCTCCATTTCATGGCTAGAAGTAAGTCAAACTGGACAAAGCAAAACAGAGACACAATGTTTATGAATCAGTCGATCGACAGAGTTTTGATTATATCAGATCCTACACACACATACATGCAGACACACGCATACATATACATGGTCAAAGAGAAAGACATACTCTTAATTCAAGCCCCCTATCATTAGCCAGAGTTGCAGAATATGTATTTACCTAAGTTTTCCTTCTCTTTGCTTGATTGCCTAACCAAGGCTAAAAAATCAGTCTGACCAACTATTTAACCATAGATGGGGATGGAAGAAGAGATGGATTTTCGGGCATTAACGTGATGCGAAAGGCAAACGGACCAAGTTGTAACATAAATGGTTTAGCATTTAGTCAAGAAAAAAAAGTTCTCGCTTTTAAAAATCTTCATAAAATCAACAAAGTATTGGATTTCTGTATCAGGATTTTTTTTCAATTCGGCATTTTCTAGAATAAATGATAAACATTTTTAACATCAAGTTCCCAGCATCTTTGCTTCCAAAAATGTTGTTAAATCAGTTCATACTACATTTTGTTCAGAGGCGTCATTCATATTTGTGGAGTTTTAGATAGGACTTCTTATTCAGTTGTTCATAATAATCTACTCATAAATAAGATACTTCATTTATATATGGATATATATGTACACATACGAGGATCGGCAGAAAAGTTCATAGGCAGATCAAAATGCTCTCATGGAATATGATCAAATGAAGTTTATCTTTAACAATCCCTCTTGCGATTCTCACACTTCTTTCATTGGTGTTGCAGTGCTTGGATCTCATTCGTTAAAAAAGTCACCGACAGCAGATATGCATCATATGAAGTTTTCACCCCAACTTCCAGAAGGGGTATATTTATGGAAAATCAATTGATTTACATTCTAAAAAAAGTAATAATTTTAATCTAATTAGCTCGAGAATTTGAAATTTTTTGCGTGTAATTTTGCATTTGTTGACTAATCGGTACTTTCCTTTGGAACGCCACCTTTTTGTGAAATTTCTTTGAGATGCCAGACGTTAATATAAGAATTTCCTCGCAAATTTCGAAGAATTAAAACTGAACATAATTTAAGAAATCTTTTCTCTCGTAAAGTGTTAAAAATACATTTAGGCAATTAGAATCTCAGATAAATCAATCCAATTTTTATCTCATTTAGAACCTATCTCAAGCTTATAAATAAAACAATAACATAGATTTACCTTCAGTAAATATAGATTCGTTTCCATACCACTCAATTTCGTTTTTTTGTTTTGTTTTGTTTTGTTTTTATTTCTTTAAGTGAAAATTCAACATTCTGTTCCTTTAAGATGTATTTCATTTCAACATCGTATAATTGTTTTCTACAAGCGAAAACCTTTTTTCTTGTTTACTCTTTTTCGACAGTGATGCTTCTCCTAAGATTACACTTCCTACTACTGAGTTAGATAGTGTCATACTCACACAAAGATCTTTTACGTACACGAAGATCTTTTACGCACGTAAAATATATTATCTAGATTCAAAACAGTGCAAACTACTATTAACTTTCTTCTTGGTGAAATCATATTGGGGCATATTTGAGCTCTAACTATTCTTACCTTTTCTTAAAAGAAAAGACTTTGTAACTTTTGCTGTTTGCCAACAAACTTTTCATTCAAGTTAAGGAAATAAAATTATTGAATTTGTAAAACTGTGTTTTATTCAATCCTTTACACACTTTTTCATATATATATATATATATATATATATATATATATATATATATATGAAATGAACTGATTTTAATACTGAAATTAAAGTGTTCATTTTTGTGCAAAAATAGGCACAAGAAGCTGTGATTTTTGTATCTGTATTTTTTCATTTATCGGCTAATCAGCGTTTATCTGCTCGTTTTTAAACTTCTTGAGATACTTTGCAGACGACAGTATTTGACTGACCGCGAAAATTTTGAAGGATCAAAACCTAAAATAATTTAAGAAATCTTTTCACTTCTAGATTGTTAAAAATACATATTTTAACCAATCAGAATCATATATAAATCTTCAACTGTTTTATCTAATTTCGAGCCTACCTCATATCATAAATAGTGAAGAAATAAAAAATCTTCTTTAGTAAAGACGGAATTGTTCTATACTTACTCAATTACCTTTCCATTTATTTCTTTTGAGGGAAAAAATTAACATTCTTTCCTTTTATGAATGCATTTAATTTCAGAATCGTTTAATCATCTTAAAATTGAACGAATAACTTAGTTTATATTTTCATTACGTTAAAACTACTCGTACTACAATTTCATCTGTTCTCTGCAAATAAAAAATTCAGTTGCAGCCGCTTGTATGTTTAAGGCATAAATACATTTTCTTTCTACATAGTGACACTCCCATACGACATCTATTACACACAAAAAATTTATCAACTCAGACTTAGACAACACAAACTAATACATTAAAAGTATTATCTCTTTATTCTTATAACGTAAATACTGGCATATATTTTTGTAGAATTGTCATTTGTCAAGTATCAGCAATACAAACTTATATAGGAAAAGAGATTTGATGAATCGTATTTAGAAAAAAAAAAAAGAAGTTGAACGCTAAAATTCTTATATTCTAAATCAGTCAGGTTGGCGACCATAGTCGAGGGCAACCCGAAGGCTCCCTTTTCAATAACTTCTTCACCTCAGTGTAGTAGAGAGCGCTACTCCTTTCCCTGGATTGCCCCACTTTGCTCTTGATACGTTTATAATGCTGAGTATTAAACAAGGAGGTATCAAGTACCATTTTTTGAGTTTTTGGCATGACTCGACCTGGGATCGAACCCCGGTCTCCTGGGCGAACACTCTACCCACTAGAAAATAGTCAGATATGTGAAAAATAACACGTAGTAAATTATGTTAAAAGATGAGCCCGATTGATATTGATGACATAGAGTCACCATATATATACGTGTGTGTGTGTATCCCAAACAACTATATAAATAAATAAACCAGTCGGTCAGCCCGACCGAATTCGAAACCCCCTCCTCACAAACTTTATGCAAAACTTATAATCCATTTGCCTTCACTACAAATATACAAAAAATCAGTTGAAGACACATGAAAACCACAATAATTCTAATTCAAAAAATGGTTATGTTACGTCACCAGTAACCTTTTCGTCTCTTCCCTTATAGCATATCAACTTTTTGAAAAACTTTTTTTTAATTTCTAAAAAACCTTTTGTTTACCACCAAACATTTGCTTTTTCTGATGGTTTTACATCGAAACTAATTGCGAACAATCAAAGCGTAAACAACATGAAGAAAATATGCCTTTATCTGATCAATCAGTTTTGTTGATCTAATATATATATATATAGGAAAACGAAAACAATACAGAAAATTAAATGGACATGTTTTGCTGTAGGTATAATTTCATCAGAAATGAAGCTATTCGTATAACAAAGCGTGTCAGTGTAAATTCGCATATCAGCTTCCTTTTTCTCATACCGTCGGAACCATTCTTATGGCAACACAAGATTCAAATATACCCGTGATTTTTTCATTAGTCTAAATCCATAAAGAGGGGAGCAGCAAAATAACTTTTAACAATTGAAAGGAAAGAAACCATTATTCGATTAGTAGGTGACTTCTGTCAGAATATCCAAGGGTTTTGCTGGCTGTATGAATTTGAAAATAGGGTAAACACAAGAACCACGTAGACACACAAGTAAAGTGCCCAAAAGAAAATGCGGTACCAAAGAAAAAAGACGCTGAACAAATCCCATGATCAGTAATACACGACAAAAGAGAGGCACTGACTAATGTCGTAAATCTTCTCTTTTTGTAGCGCCGTCTCTCGATTTAACGACCCGCTTATTTATAATGTCTCTAAAACGCGCTTTTTTCAGAAGGCCAGTGTCACTCAAACTGGTCTTCCCCTTCCTCTAAAATAACAATTCTAGACAATAAGAGAAAAGAGGAAAGGAAGAGTTCGCGTTTGTAACTATATATATATATATATATATATATATGTTGAAAAGATAGATTTGTAGTAAATCTGACAATATGATAGAAATATGTGTAAAGTTGGATAAATCAAACACTGAACTCAGATTTAGATGTGTGATATTTCGTTCGGGATTTATCCAACTTTCTATCATATATATATATATATATATAATTGTTATGTTGACAGCACGGACTCGCTGGACTCTCTCGCCATCCGTCTCTTTTGGCGATCACTCTTGGTAGGTCCTCTAGACTGCATCTAGAGTCCACACAGAGTTGATGAATGTGAGTCTTTAATGGTCGATTTACACTGGTGTGTTTATGAGTGAGAGTCCGCAGGTGATGTCGCCTATGAGTTTATCTCAACTTTCCAGTACTGTCCAGAATATCTTGTCCGTCTCACTCGGATAATTTGTGACATGGGAGGTATAAAAATTTATTTCAAAGAAAAAATCAAACCGACCACCCCCCGGCTTTTTAGCTGGGCCGTCTGGCATTCGTGCCGGATGGGTGCTCGAAACCAAGAGCAGACTCGGGGCCGAATAGGCCCCCAGCTTCGGCTGGGCAACCTTCGAGTGGGCGAGCTGCACTTTTGTCCCCTTTGTACGGCACTAGACCAAGCGTCTAGTTTAAGCCGTTAACTGGCATACGTGCCCGGACCCACATTTCGGTTCGTGAAACTGCTTGCCTCATCAGGCTCACATTGCACTAAGTGAGCCGATGAGCAGCACAGACAAGCAGGGTTCGAGTCTCGGCTCGTTCCCGACCTACCCCTCCCCTTTATCCCCACTTTAATCGGCCTTCGGGCTTTTGACCTTGTGTCAAGTCGTGTCTGGTGGGAGGCAGCGACAAATACGTGGCACTTGATTTGGCCAGAGTGGGAAAGGGAGAGGTTATCCCAGACAATACTGCACCAAAAAGCTACCTCCCACTATTTGTCGAGAACGAGAATTGGACCCTCAGTACAAATTCGGTGACACAACTGAAGGCAGGAAAAAATAGCCAATAAAAGAGTCTCGTCACTCGCTTCTTGAACAGCCGATAAATATTTCAAACTGTAAAGGCAAAAAGCGTCCCAAGAAATAAAACCAAAACCAAACGAAAGTACGAATTTGGGGACCAGACTGTCAAGGCAGAAGGGTTTCGTCACTTGCTTCTTGAATAGCCAATAAGTATTTCAAACTGTAAAGGCAAGAAACTTCCCAAGATATAAAACCAAAATCAAACAAAAGTACGAATTCGTGGACCAAACTGAAGGCAGGAAAAAATAGCCAGCAGAAAGGCTTCGTCACCCGCTTCTTGAACGGCCGATACGTATTCAACTGGCGAGAAGCTTCTCAAGAAATAAAAGTAAAATCAAACAAAAGTCGACTACTGAAATTATACCGAGTTAAACAACTGAAAGAAAATTCAACCGCGAATTCTGCTGAAAAAAATTACAGAAGACTTGAAATTAAATGAACACTGAAACTTTTCGACAAAACTAAAAAGAAAAGAAAAATACTAAAATTCAAAGAACTTTGTTTCCCAGACACTAACCCAGATAAGTTCCTGCGAATTGCACTAAAATTTGCAACACTTTATCTTTTCTATCCTTTTCTTTCTTGTTTCTGTGTATAAAATTCCTTTTTAAAAACTTATTGTCTGCGTTATCTTTTTGAGTCAGTATCCGAACTAGAAAGCTGCGGAACTTACCGTTTAATATTGCACACTAAATCCCCCTAAAAACGTTACACAGTTAAATACTAAACTTGGCTTTAGTGTCACTCTTCATATCAAATTCTATTCCCTCAAAATTCCTTTATATTGCAAATTTTATCCTTCAAATTTTCTTTTAGAGGTAGATGGCTGTGTGACGGAATTATATTACTCTTATTAGAATATATTACATAAATTAAGCCAGTATCCGCTTTGCAGGGTATTAATTCGAAACCTAAATCCTAATTTCTTTTCATTATTTTTTCTTCCCTCTTAAACAAAAATATAACAGCCTGTTATATTAAATATAGCCAAAATAAATTGCAAAAATAATTGAAAAATTCTTCTTTTATCATTTGCTTTAATAGCTGTACGTCGGCTTAAACAAATCATGTATGAAATATTTTTTCTCCAACTGGGCTCATATTTGAAGCAGCAGATAAGTGCTAATATAGAATGCAAGTAAAATTCATACGTAAGTGGATGAATGTATACGGAGATGGTTGTATGAATGTAGTGAGATATCGGACGAGAACGAAGCAGTGAAATATATAATGATACAAGTGAGAGAAGCTGACTACACGTTTCAACGCCTACTACTCTCGCACAACGGAAGGAACAACAAACTCAGCAATAAAAACAAACATAGAACGGGGTACGAGGGTGGGTTCTTCCAGTGAAATAACAGGAATGAAAATGGATCTATGTCGAGTTTAAATAAACCAATAGCTCTCTTCTGGTGAATCATCTCATAACACAGACCTCGAAAATGTTCAAAATAAGATATTAAATATAAGTGGAAATCTTCAGTTGTATAAGCAGACAACTAAATGCATTAATGAACACACAGACATATGTACACATACGTGCGCGTAAATACATACAAACGCACACGAGCACACACACACACGCACACACACACACACACACACACAAACGAGCCGAGCTGCATTCTCAAATCGACACACACATTCATACATATGCACAGCAAAGAAATAAAGCCGGTCGTACGTTTGTAGATAAGTACACATAAATATATCAATAAGTATTTATTTTACACAAGTATTTACTTTCAAACATACTATCTTTTCTTGTTGTAATAAATGAATACAGCTACCCGAGTTCAAATCCTAGACGAGGTTATTTACATGTCACATAGCACCAACACCCTTGAGAAAGGTAAGCATCCAACTATTCTCCCTCTATGCTTAAATAGTTGGGCAGACTAGGCTCTTTAACCTTGGTATGAAAACCATGCTAAGAGAAGGAAAACTCTTAATTCAAACCCGTTAAACTCCGCTTAAAAGTGACCTTGTAAGACATCCTGCTTGTGTGGCGTGATTGGATAAATACATACTATCATTTCTTGTCAATGCACTTAATCCTGTTGAGAATATCTCCCCCAGAGATTAAACAGTGAAAATTTCATAAAATTCAGCGAAAAATGATGTCAGGTTCTAGGCTTATTCTACTAGATTTATTATATATATATATATATATATATATATATATATATATATATGTAATCATAAATCTAGTAGAATATATATATATATATATATATATATATTGGACGACCATTGTCGATGGCGACCCGAAGGCTCTCTTTTCAATAGCTACTACAACGAGGTGTAGGAGAGGGCGCTACTCCTTTCCCTGGATTGCTCCACTTACCCTTGACCGTAACTTATAATGCTGTTGAGCAAGGAGGTATCAAGTACCATTTTTTTAGTCTTTGGTATGACTCGGCCTGGGATTGATCCCCGGTCTTCCGAACCATTTGCGAACACTCTAACCATGAAATAAATACTACCAATTTTTTTAATAAAAAATAACTTCATTCTAAACCAAAGATACCCAGATATCATTATTTCTAGTGGTACATTATACCATCAAAATAGATATATTTAGGTATAATTCATTACCAAACTCTACAACATTAAAAGTGTGACCAAAAGTAAATTACATGTATGAATATCAATTATTGATCAATTTAATTTTTCTCTTCTAAATATGTCTTTCTATGTCTGCCTTTGTTTCACAATTTCTCTCTTGTTATCTCTCTGTCACAGCACACATATATACACTTCCACTTATATATATATATATATATATATATATATATATATATTACATGCACTGTAAGCAGTCTATGATGATGCTTCTATTTAAGAATGTGTCTATGATTGTACTTACCATTACATAACATTACAAAGACGTTCAGTACAGATGCAATCCCCTTAAAATTATCATTCAGTTGCAAATTGAATTGGAAATTGCTTTATTCTCTAAGTTAGACAATTTTAGATTTATTTTTCTAATAAAAATATCGCTGAACGGATATTATTAGGTTTTATTCATTACCAAATTCTACAGCATTTAAACTCCATAACCAAAAATAAGAACATGTAGCCGTCCAAAAATAAGGAACCGCTTATATATATTTAAGCGATTTATTTTTGTTTTAATGAGTTTTGGTGCTGCAAATTTGTATAATGAATAATTTCTAATAATTTCTTTTTTCATTTAATAATATTCCTGGAAAAAATTTTTAAATCCTGGTACTGAGTGTCTTAATATACATGGGACCCATACGGCTGCTTATAACTCTACTAATAATAATCTTGTGTTCTTTTTTGCTTCAGATTTGAAAATTGTATACTATAACAACAATTGATCCTCGATCACAATACCTTGGACAAGAGAGGAAAAATATTTTGCGTCACTACTTATTTGGAGACAAAATCATTCAAAACTGTGCAAGCAAAATTTCGTAGGAAGTTTAACTTAAAAATTATCCCCAGAAAAGCTAAATTTATCGTTGGTTACACAAATTTCAAGCCACAGGGTCAGTAAACAACCTCAACAAGAAGGCAGAAAATCCCAGATTTAGCAGGAAGTTGACAACAAGATTTCCTGACAACGTGGATGCGGTGAGAGATTCTGTCGGAATAAGTTCGAAAAAGTCCCTTCGAAGACGTTCCCAAGAACTTGGTCTTTCACGTACACTTTAGGATAAAGTCAATCCATTTCTGCCCTAGTCATCTGATTTGACCTTTCTGAAGTGATATAATTGCTTTTTAAAACTCAGATGAAAGATGATTTGATGCAATATAAATTATAATATTAATGTATTGCATCTATTTTGTGACACCCTGTATCTTTGGTTTAAATGAAAATTAACTTTTTATATAAAAAAAAAATTGTTAAGGTGTTATTTAAATGCGAAACTGTCAGTACAATGCCAATCTGGATCCTTAATTTGCGTCTCCCAGGTTAGATAAACTATATCTTTATCGTTCATTTTAATTTATTCATTTATTTTTGTAGAAATTTGACAGCTTACTGTAATATTTCTATCCAGAAACTGAAGGTTATGACCTTTTTACCTTGACATTTTTTCCAAGATCATTTTTTCTGGTGATCATAAAAAATGCTTTTAAAAATCGTTCATTTATTTAAAAAAAAACATGCATGAATTTAACCAACCCCTCCACCAGAGATATGGAGTATCATCATCATCATCATCATGTCGTGCCGCCAGCACGGATATCCCTGACCCTCTCTCGCCGCTCCTCCCTATCGTTCATCGCTTCTGGCAGGTCCTCAAGGCTATATGCCGTATCCTCACAGAGCTACTGTATGTAGGTTCGAGCTGGTCGTCCTGCTTTTGTTCGGCCATATGACGGGGTCCATAGGAGAACATCACTTTTGAGCTCGTCCCTGCTTCTCCAGCAATGTCCTGCATGCTGGTTCGTCTAACTTTGATAGTTTTCGTAATGGGAGGTAGGTGGCCGTACAGTTGGGGTTGTGTTGGGTGTTGCCTCCAGGACTTGTTAAAAATTGCTCGCAGCATTCTCGTGTAGTTGCCGTCAAGCTTTTTCTCCATCCGTTTAGTTAGCGTCCATGTAGTGCATCCATATAGCAGTATCGACACGACCGCTGCTTGGAAGAAACTGCGTTTAGCTAGTTTTAATTAAAAGTTTTTCTTTTCTTATTTGCAGCCAAGGTACAACAATCGGTTTAGATGAAGGAAAATACTTAATTACACAAGCTGTTCTGCGCTTCCAAATTAGCCTTGTGTTGCTTCTGTAGTGCATGGGTTGGTTATATTCATACAAGATCTTTTCATAAAGGATTCAATTCATTTTAAGTGCACGTATATCTTACGCTGAAATATTTGTCACGTAGTAATTCTATATTCAAAGACAATAGTATTTAGCAGTTGAAATGATTTCGTCATGCGCTAACCTCGTTCGAATTTCCATTCCCCTGTGTTGTATAAGTCATGTCGTTTTCGAAGGTTAAACGTTAAGACTAGTTTCACATATAAATTCAAAAAGTGTGTGAGAGATGAATTCAATGTGAAATTTCTCTCGTCCACACTTCCCGCCCAAAATCAATAATATTACATTTGAGACGGAAAGTACGTAAGATTGAAAGAGCTCAGGTCAAACATTTGTGTTAACTGCCGAAATTCACGATATGCTTAAGCGTTTTCAGGGATCTCCAATCTGCGATCCACAGGCCTCATGCGGTCCTCGAACCCTATCCGTGCGGCACTTTACGTAAAACTTTTCTCTTCGGCTTTTGATGTTGACTTTGAAGAAGTATCATTACAACCGAAGATGAAACTCATTGATCTTCAGGGTTCAGAAGTTTTGAAGTGTAAGTTTCTTGTTTGCCACATCCTCGACTTCTATAAAAATCACATGCATCCATTTGGGTGATTTCCTAACCTTATCACCCACACCTTGCAAGTAGTGAGCATGTTTGGTACTAGATACTGCTTTGGACAATTCTTCTCGGAAATGAAGCATACCAAATTCGCAACTGTCAAATTATCACTTGTCTGATGTGCTCCTTATCTCAACCTTTTGTTGCGCGCGTGCGCTCGTTGGGGTCGACGAAGGCGTTTGCGCAACAATAATAATTAAAAAAAGATACGAGATTCCCGAGTTCCAATATGAATAATAAAAGAACGCGGGGGGATAGGAACTCCTTCTCAAGACGCCAGTGAATGTGAGGGAAAACAACCGATAAACACACTTGCGAAATTACAGAAAACAACATCAGTCGTAAATTTTAAACACAAACATTTATTTAACCAAAAATTGAAAGTGGGTGTATGAAGACAAAAAGAAAAGAAACAACGTTTAATGAGGGAAACAGGATCTAAACGAGATACGTTCGACCTACGAGCAAAAAATGCTTTCATACAAAAATATGAAGAAAAGAGAATGTTCACTTCCAGTATATCAGAAGGTAGGTTTGGGGTAGAATTCAAAACAGAATTATAAGAGTTCAACATATATCTAAATCTTCTCTGTAGGAGAAAGATGGTGAGATAAATCAAAATCACTTGGAAAAATGGGTGGTGTTCAAATGGATGCAATCTCAATTCTTTGGGTACGGGAATGGCACAAGACGGTCTTCCTTCGGCGTTGGTGGAACTTGGATATTCGTCTTCTTGGTTCAATCGAACTGTTTTCTTCTGGTTTTCCTTTTTATTCTCCTGTTCCTCGGGGAGGTTTTGTATTCACAATCTCGCCGCTTGGCCAACCAGCCACAAACTGCGTTGGTGACTTTGTTTTCGGCGGGAAAAAAATTTACTGTCAGTCACGCGATCGTTTTTGCATAAGCGCAGAAAGGGCGCATGCAATATATAGTTGGTCTGTCGCGTATATTAGTTTCAATGCGGAGGTGACATCGTAGGATTCTTGGGTCGGGGGATTGGAAATAAAAGAAATGTGCACTTTGGCTCAGATTAAATTTTTGACAAAAAATTTCAACACTTTCACTCATTAACTGAAAGGTAAAAAAAAAAGAAGAAAGAAATACAAATAGATCTTCGCACGCTGGTAGTTTTACTTTTGTTACGTATATATGTAAAATTTAAGGTCGCTGTCGTAGTAGCGATATTATATCATACTTTTTATTTAACCTTGATATTATATCTTTTCGTGATTGCTTGCAACATCTGATATTTCATTAGTGTATCATGATTGTTACCTTGTGAATTTAGTTGTGAGTGTTGTTTTATTTTTCTCGTTATTTTTCATGTCCTTTTAAGAACGCCACCCACCTGACTTAATATTTGGCGCCCTTTTTTGTATAATTATAAACATTTTAACAAGGAAATATCCTTGATGGCGCCCCTAACTATATGGCGCGCTTCGTGCGACTGCCCGAGTTGCTGGTACCTTGAAGCGGCATTGTTTGTGGCTCTGAGTTTGAAAAAGTTAGAGAGCTCTGAAGCTGACTCTCCTAGAAATATTTTTAGAAAGATATTGTCCCAGATTGTGTATATAAATAGTTTATTTGTTTATTAGTGTTTGTTTTAGATTTTAAAATAATTTTAAAGACAAGTCATTATCATATTGCATTTGGTTGATAAATTTCTGAAGACTGGGAATATACAAGCTGGAGAGAGAGAGAGCTCATACCACCCAATCTTTGTTATATGCTGAAATCCTCGGTATGCTCGTGTGTTTAACCCAGAAAATCTCTTTGAAAACTACCGTCCCATATTGTGTATCTAAATAGTTTGGTTTGAAATCTAAAAACTATTTTAAAGACAAGTAGTCAAAAAGACTGTAGCATCCTTTTTAAAACACTCTATGTAAGTTACATATGTGTATATGTTTCTTAGATTCCCTGATTTAGTCATGTATGTGTGTGTGTATGTGTATGGACATATGCAATGGTAATACTTTCTGTTAACGCTTGTCATATGACGATTGTGGAAAAATCAATGGTTGGTGTATTTGTATCGCAATTCATTAACAATAATACTATCACTTTAAAAACTATACTCTTTGAAATCCTGATTTTATCAGAGCCCAAAATTTTACATTGTCAGTAGTTTTGGAAGTTGTCACTGAACGGTTGATGAAAGAAAGAGATGGCGAAGATCACTTGAGTACACGAATGAAAGACATGGACAAACAGTCATTTTGAGTTTAGTTCCCATATTTATTAATGTTTCAATAATGCAAGCCGGCCATTTCAGTGAGTTTCCAAACTATCATTCATAGGGATGAAGAAACTTGGGGGGGGGCTGTAAAACGTATTCTCCCAAATAAATGCTAACTTGCTCAGGCACAGAAACTTAATGAATTGAATTTAGAAAAAAATGTAGTTGAATAGAAAAATTGTAATATTCCAGCAATCCTACAATCAAACCTCAAAATGCAAAATTTCTTAGCGCTTCTTCCAAATGAAATGACGTTTAAACCCACCTGTCAATCAAATCTGTACACTTCCGTTCGGAGTGATGGTGGGCGGTGGTGAAATGATATTATACAGCAATATATATATATATATATATGTGTGTGTGTGTGTGTATATATATATATATATATATATATATATAGTTAGTGGTGGAGAAGTAATAGGAAGTCCGTAACATGTTGTTAATGACGGATATATTACTTCTGTCTTCATCCCACATACACACACACACACACACACACACACACACTGACTGGAAATTAAATTCCTACACTCTGGATATGTACTCGAGATTGATCGTATAGGTAATATGGCTTGATTACAGTAAATGATCACATATACAGAGTCCTATAGTAAAATCATTTGCAATGCGTTCTTATAACTAATATAAAGATTAAATATACAAGTAATATAGCTGGATTACTGTAAATGATCACATATACAGATCAATTCAATTCATTCCTAGAGTAAAATCATTTGCAATGCATTCTTAAGATAAATATTAAGATTAAATGTACAATTAGCTGGATTACAATAAATGATCACATATACAAATCAATACGTGTACCGGTTTCAAAAGAGTGTATCAAGAGTACTCAGACTCTATGTACATACTGCACTCCGATAAAAAAATTAGCATTACCCTTCAGAGTGTTTAAATTTTATTTTCCATCAGTATATATATGTGTGTGTGTGTGTGTGTGTGTGTGTGTGTGCACGCGCGTATGTGTGTGTGCGTGTGTGTGTGTGTGAGAGAGAGAGAGAGAGAGAGAGAGAGAGAGTAAGTAAATAATGGAAATGAATCCGACAGTATGAAGAAAAATAGAAAAACAAAGTTATCCAAAAGTAATGAATTTATTATAAAGAAAAGTTAACGTTAAAACGTTTCGGTTTTAATAAACCTTCATCAGGACATTCAGATGGTGAAACTAGTGTTACTAGTACAATTATTAAAATATCAAAACAATTTCAAAATATTAGAACATCTATCGTTGTTCTAGCAACATTTGTTTCACCATCTTAAGTCCTGATGAAAGTTTACTAAAACCGAAAAGTTTTAACAATGACTTTCCTTGATAATAAATTCATCACTTTTGAATTACTTTGTTTTTCTATTTTTTCTTCATATATATATATACTTAATTAGCGGGGCTTAGAATACGCTAACTGTATACCCTGCAGAGGGGTAAGACCCTTCTCTAAAAAAGGGTACCCCTTCATAGCTTAACAATAAACTGGGTTCGAAAATAAGGAGGTGAATAATATGCGTAAAGTAATAACGAAAACAACGTATATGCACAATACAAACATTTATCAAACAAAACAAGTAAACATTATATCATATACCTTTTCGGGGTATATGATTCACATAGGTGAAAAATGATTAATTTCGGTGTATCTTGCTCGTGTGTGTGTGGCCACCAGCTTATCACCCTAGAGGAGGAAGAACCAAAAGAGGGAGGGACTTAGGACCTTTTGTCTTTTATATATATATATATATATATATATATATATGCTGCTATTATACATGTGGTTAGACAGTTCTTTAAATATATTTTATTATGAATACCATCAATCAATGAGTTGAGTGTTCACTAATGGTCCGGGAGACCGGGGTTCAATCAAAGGTCGACTTAAAAAATGGCACTTGATGCCGCCTTGTTTAACACTCAGCATTATAAGGTAAGGATCAAGTGAAGCAATCCTGGGAATAGAGTAGCGCCCTACGCCAAAACATCGGTGTTGTAGCTATTGAAAAGGGAGCCTTTGGGTCACCCTCGAATAAAGTCACCAACTTTACTTTACTTTACTTAATTTTATGAGGTGAAGTAAGTTATGATACTGAGTGTTTAAAAAAAACTTATATCATTTGAGATGTACAGACTGTTGTAGATGAATTTATATTATTTCCGAAACTATTAACTTGACCAATTCTCATTCAAATGATCGCAAATGCTAAGAGCATGAGTAAAAACAATTCAACCATCAATGTTTAATTTTTAAACGTCTTTTCTTTTGCAGTGAATGATATTTCAATATTTGAATGAAAAAAAAAACAACATAAAACATTAAACAGAATTTTGAGTTGTTTCGACACAAGCTGTTAAATTGTGAGATCATTTCAACGAGAACAGGTCAAATTATTCGATAACGAAATGATATCAAATTTTCTGAAATACCCGGTACTTTTATATGAGAATTGTATTAGTTGCCCTGTGTTGAAAATTTAGTTCATCACACGTTGCCCCATTCATGCGGCCTTGTGCTACATCTAAGCAAAAAAAAAAAAAAAAAGACTTAGTAAATTACTACATTAGAATCAGTGACACTACAGAGAAACAGCTTCTGCATCTTTATGTTCGAAAACTGCTGCTTACTATAAAAATCTACAATACAGCAGGAGGCATTTGGGATATACCTGAATCTGGATGGCAATAACAACAACAAATAAAACAAAATAAAATGAAAAGGTAAATAAAAACACATTTGGTATGAATAGGTGCATTCACTGACTTGCAATGTTTGGGCCTCATAGGATGTTTAACCGGCAAAACGCTTCACGTTTCTTTAAATAAACAAATATAAATCCAGGGCGATTAAGAGCATCAGGCGTAGGCATGTTCTAACATGATATTGAGTGAAGAATTGAAATTTAATACCTTAGGGTCAGAATTACGTTACAGGTAGGGTGGGCGAAGAGAACAACCTGTAGGGCCACAGTATCTTGGTGTAGCTCCACATTAAGTTGCATATCAAGTCATATCCCATTCACAGAATTCATATCCTAATCAACTTCAAACAAGAGGAGAAGAACTCTATAATTAACATGTAATAGTTATCTCCTTTAAGATCTTTTAAGAATCGGGGTGAGCATAAATTTAGATCACACACAATCATCATCAAATAGCCAATTGGAGTGAAAATTGCATTATTCTCTAAGAACATTTTAAAGGTATCGTGGTCACAAAGATTACGCGAAAATTTGCGATTTTGCTGTTACAGTAACCTACATACACAAATTGAATAATTATAATATAGGTGTTATATGAGGCACCCATTATTATTTTATTCTTCTGGGAATTTTTCCCACAAGCAAAAATTATTTTGTTTCCTTGTCATCTGGTTGTTGGTTTGTCTTCATGCATTCTCCTCCTACTAACTGGGAGACTTTTCTTTCGTTGTTTTGGAATGTCTTGTTTTGTTTGTGTTTGATCCTGTCTCGATATCTTTTAGTCTTCCTTTTTTCGCTAGCCCCATCTGATTTATTTCCTTGAGTTGTATTCTTTGTTTTTTGTTGCTTTTCTCTTTTCTTCCCAACTTACGCCAGCGTTTTTCCTCTGTTTTATTATTTTTGCTTGCTGTCGAAGATTTCTAATTTGTGCTTCCAGTCTAACTTCCCATACAGGTTTTGAGTTTCTGTTCGACTTCTTTAGTGGAACACCGATTTTATCACTGACTAATTTCGCTCCAGCATAGATTAGTTCGTTTAATTTTTTGATATTCGTTGTTGAGATATGAGTTAATGATTCTTTTATTTTGTTCATTTTCTGCCCTGACAGTTTTCCAGTTTGGGTTTTTTAGTTGTGGTAATCTAGTCTTCTTTTCAGACATATCTTTCTTTATAATCTCTATATTCATTTTTTCTTCTTGTGTTAGTGTTTGTTCTGTGGTAGTTGGGTGTGTGGCGTTTCGATTGTTATTACCTTACCGTTCATTTTGGTTAGGGGGTTCTTGTTTTTCAGTATTTGGTATGTCGATTCTTGTATTAGGGTGTAATTGACTTGATTATCTAATTATTTGTTGGTATATTTCTAATATTTCAAGCTCAGAAAAACAAACTTTCTTTATTATCGTTCTAACTTGGTCTGCGATTCGTTGGCTTATTTTTTGAAATCCATCGCATTCTTCCCAGATTTCTATCATTATTTTTCAATAACCTCTTTGTGTAGGGTTGCTCCTAAAAATAGTGAAGTGTAAGTTTGTTATCCTCCCTAGTCTATTTTCTGTGTTGGTGTCTCTGGTTTATGTGGTTACTTAGGTCGCCGTTAATTTACATCATTATTATTATTATTATTTCACTCCTTGCGAGTTTTTCCCACCAGCGTCAGCTCGTTGTCTTTCACTGGAGTCTGAGTGACAGAAAGTCTACCCAGGTCCCCAGGACTCTTCTCAGTATTCAAGCCGATCTCAACACTGCTGTGGTCAACATGGTCTCGATTCTTCTTCTGATTTCCACTTCCGCCAGTCTCTTTTCCAAGCTGTCGTTATAAGACAACTGAGAAGATGAAAGAGGCTGTGACGAAGGTCATTGACACGCTCACACAAGAGGACTTCCATGGAGCCTTCCATAAGTTGTTGGAGCGGTACAACAAGTTCATTGCAGCCGGAGGAGATTACTTCGAAGAGGACTAGAGTTTCATGTGTGTACTATCAATAAAAGTGCTCATATGAAAAAAGTCTGGAAACTTATTTAATGATCTTCGTCTTTCAGCTCTCTTACAAGGACCAGGTATTCGTCTAGATTTTCGCTTTCCTGCCCTTTCACCCGGTGACCTTCAGCTATACAACAGGTTCATTTTTTTAAATCTTGTTAATCAAAACTAGGTCTGGTCTTCTGGCAAGGATGAATGATCCTTTTGTACCTCAAAGTCCTAGAGAGTTCTATGCGTTTCCTTTTCAAGGACAACTACTGGTTGGTGAGATTTCAGCTTCTTGAACAATTCCTAGTGGATTATCTTTTGCTTTGATATAATTAGTCCTTATGGCGTCATTTTGTGCTGTTGATATTAGAGATTCAATTTCTCTCTTTCAGTTCTCCATTCATAACCATGTCATTTCATGTGCAATACCCTTTAGTTTGTCACTTAAAGAAGCTACATCATTGTTGTTATTATTATTATTATTGAGAGCTTTTCACACCAGCGTTAGCTGATGGTCTTTCACTGGAATCTGAGTGACAGCAAGTCTCCTCAGGTCTCCAGGACTCTTCTGGGTGTTTTGGCCGATCTCAACAATTGCTGTACTTTGGATGGTTTCGATTCATCCTCCAGATTTCAAACACCCTTTTCAAGCGCGCCATTTACAATTATTATCACCATCAACGTCATGTTTCACAGCTTTCTCAGTTCTCCGACGAGATCCAAGTATTTGTCCCTCTTTTTGCTTTCTTTGATTTTCACTCTGTGTTCCGCTGGGACGGCAAAGTCCACTCTATGGCAAGTTATCGTTTTTTTTTTGTTTTTTGTTTTTTGTTGGTTTTTTTTGTTGTTTGTTCTTTTCTCTTTTCTTTTTTTTTTTTTTTTTTTTTGTTAATTATCACTTGGTCTGGTCTTCTGGTCGGAATTATTATTATTATTATTATTATTATTATTTCTTTACGGGTGGTTAACACCAGAAATAACATGATCTTCTGTGAAGTCCTAATGACAGCAGGTCTTCTAATAGCTCCAAGACTGTTCAACGAATTCTTACCGATTCTTTGGGATTCAAAGGCTCCTACTGTAATTGGTATCAAAATCACCTTCACATTCCCCAACATTTTTAGCTCTCTGATCAGATCGAAATATTCATCCAGTTTTAAGCTTTCTTTTATCTTTTTATTCATTTTTTCACAATGATCTGCTAGAACGACGAAGTCCAACCGCTGACATGTTCGTTTCTTGTTCTTAACGAAAACTGGGTTGAATAGTCTGGCTGGGATTGGTGGATCAGTTCTTATCTTAAAATCTCAGAGAATTTACTTTCTCATTTTCCAGGAAAGATTCTGGATTGCCCATATACCATTGGTCATTATGGTCAGAATTTAATTGCTTGCAGCTTCCAGTGGATAGCCACGTGGTCAGCCTGCTCTTTTACTCTTTCTGTTCCAGTTGGCTGCATTTGTTTATTATGTGTTTGTTCCCTCTCTCTCTCTCTCTCTCTCTCTCTCTCTCTCTCTCTCTCTCTCTCTCTCTCTCCGTAAACTACACTACTATTCTCAAGCGTATTATGGATTTTAGCTTTTAAAATTTAGTTCTTACATCGTTATTTTGTATTGCTGTTTCTCTCTTAAAGTTTCCTCTATATAGCTATATCTCGATCATCTCATGGACAATTTCCTAAGTTCATCGCTTGAAATATTCATATAATTGTTTTTTCTTCCTATTAGATTATAGAATTATTGTTTTCCTGTTGTTGTTGTTTTTTTGTTTGGTTTTTTTTTTTTTTTTTGCTGATGTTTTTGTTTTTTGTTTGTTTTTTTGTATGTTTTTTCTTTGTTATTGCTTTTAATGCCAGCTGCAATTTTTCTCTCTTCACTTTTTTTTCTGTATATCCTTCGCATCACTGAATTGCTACACACACACAATCCTCAATTCGGATGAATCCTCTTCCTTCTTTTCTTGTAGCATAGAGTCTGTCTACGTCGTCTATCGTGTGTCAAACCAAATACTTCACCATCAATTTTCTCATTCTGCGGTTCAATTTTCTTAGCTTCTCTTTTGCCCAGTTGAGGAAAGGTCCTGACTATCTTCCCAGTGACATTTCCCAAGTATGCTCCTAATATTCCCAGGTATTTGTAGCGTTCAGATGCTTTCCTGATTGGGTAGTTCTTTTCTTTATGTTGTTGCCCTTTTTCCCTTCTTCATTACGAGTATTGCACATTTTTCAATTTCATATTTCGTCCCTATGTTTTGCCTGAAGATCCTAACTGTTTAGGGTTTCCAGTTCGTTTTTATTTTTGACAAAATTATTATTGTTAATGATTTGATAATATAATGTGCTGGATACATCATCTGACTAGTTATTTTTTTAAGTAGTCTCTTTTCTAAACTGAAAATCATTGTATATATGTGAGTATATGCTGAAACCATATATATATATATATATATATATATAGTATGAATAAATGAAGTGTCTATCTATATC
Organism: Sepioteuthis lessoniana; assembly: GCA_963585895.1. Lineage (NCBI taxonomy): Eukaryota > Metazoa > Mollusca > Cephalopoda > Myopsida > Loliginidae > Sepioteuthis > Sepioteuthis lessoniana. The sequence goes on along the minus strand of OY757907.1, from coordinate 39,615,662 downwards.
CTATGTTTTATTCAGCTAGATACCTTTTTTTAGATTTAAAAAATTGGATTTAAAATTTAGATTTTAGGATTTAGTTCAATATTTCGGGTTCTTTCTGAGCTCGGTTGGTTGAGACTCCAGAATACACCAACTGCATCTCTGTAGAAGGGTAAGACCCCCACTTAAGGAGTATCTTGGATATGACACTAAACAATCTGATGATGAGGCTCCAGTAATGCCGTAGCTTTGGGGAATGCGAAGTACCCCTTCATTGTCATCGCCTCCAGGACCACTCTGGCCCAGAGTGATAGCACCAGAGAGGGTCAAATAGAATTGTGTATAAATGACTTATGCTAAACTGAACTACTTCAAATATAACGGTTTGTCATTTAACTGTGTGTAAACAAACGACTGTTTGATTGAATTGTTGGAGTTCAATGGCAATACTTGAAGACATTTATCATTTAATCCTATCTATGGGTCAAATAGAACTGTTCGACATTCAAACTGAAAACAAATGACATACGATAAATTGAATTGTTTGAAATAATACTATTTGATCGTTTAACTGTGTTTAAGCAAATGATTGATGTCTAATTGAATTGTTAGTTATACATAGCAATACTTGAAACCATTTATTTTTTACTTATACTAAATTGAATTGTTAGCTATTGAACTGTTTGATCATTTAATTGTGTGTATCTACAAAATGTGTTTACAAATCATATATATTTATAATATACGTAAAAACAGGACTTGGCATTATATATATATATGGTTGATATGCCATATATATATATATATATATGGTTGATATGCCATATATATATATATATGGTTGATATGCATTATATATATATATGGTTGATATGCCATATATATATATATATATGGTTGATATGCATTATATATATATATGGTTGATATGCCATATATATATATATATGGTTGATATGCCATAAAACCAAATCAAACCAAACGATGGGTTCTTTCTCTACTTTTGGAGAAATTCATACACTAAAAAGAAGAAACATGATGAATGCAATTCAAAGCCAAAAAGTTTGTTTTACGTTAGCGGTGAATCAAGGTAGGGTGGACACTCTTTCCTTAATCAATACCAAAATCTAATTTCAATAATTTTAAAGTAGAAAAGTCTAAAAAGAAAAACGTTAAGTTGTATTGTCTTTTTTTTTCAACAACTTGAAACTCAAGGCCTGTTCAATATCAGATTTTATCACTAATGGAGAATACAAAAGTTTGAGGCTTTCTTCTGAATTGTCAATTTTGTATATCTCTTTTGTCGGGTCCCAAGTCAGTCAAACTGTCAGATTTTTACAGTTTTGGCCGAAGAAGATGCTATAATTTACTAAGCTTAGCTTAGTCTAGTACAAGGCCAGAATTATGGAGCATCCAGTAAGAATCTAACTCACATGTAATTGTCTGCTAGACGAGTTCGTTAACCCAAACACCAACGCTGTGTAAGCAGAGCTTAGAATATGTCAAGTGCATCTCCTGCTGAGGGTTAAGACTCCACCTCGACAAAAAAGTGCTCGGGTTATGATGCTCGACTGTATACGATGGACTCTGACGAGTTTGAAAAACCCATTTATTGCTATTATTCCAAGGTCCACTCTGAACCAGAACGATGGTACTTATTTGGGTTGCATCTATGGATAAAAAAATTATTTGTATTGGTCAGGAATACGTGAAACCATATAATCGTATGCAAAAAATATCATTATTTGTAAGTTACGTATTATCATTAAGTTATATATAAGTTATATATTATTAGTAATATATATATTATTAATGTTAGGTAGAAATATTTGAAACCATTTAACTATAAGCGAATTATAAGTACTTATAACTGTTATGTGAAGTTATAATTGTTTACTTATAATTATCATTATTAACTGAAACAATATAATTGCTTACAAATTATTGGTGTTTGATGGAAATACTTGAAACCATACAACTATCTGCAAATGAATTGTTACAGACAAAAAATGCCATCTAAACAATGCAATAAATATTAGATAACCCATAAGGAGTTCCTATGTCGTTAAATAAATAAGCCAAACCGTTACACCATATGAGATACCTACCAAAAAAACCCTCGAAGAGGAGATAATTTGCAAAATTTTTAAATAAAGACAGTAAATAGAGTATAGCATTTTGTTTTCGTTTTGTTTTTGTTTCGTTTTTATGCGTTTTTTTTTTTTTTTTTCATAGCCAGGAGAAATTTATCGACTTAGCTTATAAAGGATTATGGGTTTTGTTTTCATGGTGCGGTCCAACGAAAAAAAAAAACAAATAATATTCTGGGTCTTTTTAGCGAGTAAAAAATGGAACTTAATTGTTTTTATTTTATTTTTTATTTTTTATTTTTTTCGTTTTATTTTATTTTATTTATTTATTTATTTTTTTTTGGTTGTTTTTTTTTTTTTAGACTTCCGTAATTTAAAACTTCGAGGGTGAGCCGAGCTGAAAAGTGCATACGATGACGTCATATCTGTTGTTGATCACTTCTTGACCAAGGGGATCTAAGCATTGCAACACTGATTGAAGAAGTATATAGACTGCAAGGGGGGGCTGTGTTGAAGGATAAATCTCATTTGGTCACATTCCATGAAAGTATTCTTGGTCAGCCTATGAACTTTTCAGTCGACCCTCGAATAGATGTTAGTGTTTGTTAGGGACAAACTAAAACGATTCTATTCTCGTCCTTTAATATTAACAGGATAAAAATAACCACAACAGCATGCTTTTAGAGGAAGAACCATTCTAACTTGTGTTGGCGTTTTCCACCCTCATTCTTATTACAGTGCGGACCAGTCAAACAAAAATGCGTTTGTTGGTCAGTTCGTCTGCCCACTCCATGAAAACCAGGGCTATTTATGCAGAAGAGCGTGACTGAATTTGATTTCTCACGTATTATTTCCGCCCTGACGTCAATGGCCCGGGGAGCCTGAGAATGACGACGTCAATGAAAATAAATGCAATTTTTTTAACATGTTTATTTTCTTTCCTTTTGTTCCGGTTTCACTTACGTCATAAACAAAATGGCAGCGTCGATGTGGTAAAGAAGAATTGGTGTCTCTTTCTGATCAGAAATATATCGCCATAAACACACTCTCCCTCTGATTTTAATTTTTTTTTAATTTTTTTTATTATGCGCGACTTCAAAATCTGACTTTTAATTTATTTTTCTTTCTTCACATCCTCTGTCTTTGTTTCTTGCTCTCTTTCTCTCACTCCTCAAATATCTTTCTGCAGAGTTTCTCTATAATTCACTTACTCACTTTATTTCTTTCTGTCTTTCTCTATTATATCTAACTCCTCGTTAATTTACTATATCTGACCATTTTACACACGTGCTCACCTCTCTCTCTCTCTCTCTCTCTCTCTCTCCAATTACTTTCTGCTGAATTTATCTATAACCTACTATTTCTTTCTTTCTTTCTAAATTTCCCGATATTTGTCTATCTCTCATTTGCATAATCATACACTCTCTCTCTCTCTCTCTCTCTCTCTCTCTCTCACACACACACACACACACACATACACACACACACACACACACACACACACTACCGATAATTTCTGGATTTCCCTCTCACCAACTCTTTCTTTCTTTCTTTACATCTAACTCGTCATTATTTTGCAATATATCTCCCTCACTTGTATACGTCCTTACACACACAATCTCTCTCTCTCTCTCTCTCTCTCTCTCTCTCTCTCTCTCTCTCTCTCTCTCTCTCTCTCTCTCTCTCTAGATATCTTTTATGTCATTCTTCCACTTATTCATCCATTTTAAAATTTTAATCTGCAAGTAAGGAGCTTCGCAAGATTCAATTATTTAATGAAGAAAAGCAATTTTCGAATTGTCTGTTTTGCCTACGGTATTTAGTTGGAGTTTCTAATAACTTTGCAGATCATTCCAGAATTATGATTGATTATGTCTTTGAGTCAGGTTAATCTTTGTATGTAGCATCGTGATAACATCAGCTTCCAGTTTATTATTATCAAAGGCAAATAATGGTAGACTGGGAAAATACTGAAAAATGTTCAGCAAAAGTCACAAAAAGAAGAAGATGTTCTAAAAGACAGTCCTGTTTCCTCCATTGTCCTGAAATAACAAAATGTCCAAAGATTTTACCCCACTTCCATTACCACATGTATGTAATGTAACTTTCAGAATCTGTCTAAGTCAGTTGACATTTCCGTCTTTATGATCCCTCAAACATCAGGTATTAATTCTGACCCAAACCTTTCTAAATGGAATGGGGTGTGGACGTCATTTGAAGACTCCTGGAACTGAACTTCGAGTGTATTTAGGACACGTTGCTTTTCTTTAAATGGATACACATTTACTTCTTTCATTATTATTCTTATATTCTTTGCTAATTTTTTCCACCAGTTGTAATTAGATGATCCTTTTCCTTCTTCAGTTCACATATTCTCTTTTCCAGGTTCTTTGGAACTGTTCCAAGGGCTCCAAATACAATTAGCATCACTGTCACCTTCATGCTTCATATCTTCTTCAGCTCTCTAGCAATGTTCAGGTATTTTTAAAGTTTTTTTTATTATCTTTTGTTTTCATTTTGTGGTCTGCTAGATTAGCAAAATCAACTTGGTGACTTCTTTTTTTCAAGTTAATTAAAACCAGATTAGGTTTTCAGGCCAATATTGGATGATCTTAAAATTTCAAAGAATTCTGTGTACATCATTTTTAATGAAAGATTTTGGCCTACTCATATACCATTAGTCTGTAGAGTCAAAATTTAGCCGTTTGCTCAGTTTCCAGTTGGGATCAACTTCCTCACACAGTCGTTCTGGCTTTTGTACTCCTTCTCGACTATATTTATTATCATTATTATTATTATTAACATTATTACTAGCAAGTTTTTACACCCGTTTTAACTGGTGTTTTTTTCACTAAAGTCTGAATGACAGCAAGTCTATTAAGGTCTCCGATATTCTTTTAAGTATTCTAGCTAATTTCAACAATGTCGTGGTCAGGGTTACGTGGTGCATTCAATAAGTTTCCAGACTTTTTTGTACAGGCATTTAAAATTGTCGTAGACTCTTGAAAATTCAGTATCTTATTGCTATACATCTTATGAGATGACTGACCAATTTTTATGATTTCAGGTTCAAATCAACAACTACAGCAGTAATTGGAATACACCCTACTAAAGTCTGATTGTCACAGCTGGTGAATTTCAAAAATACAATCTGACACTTTAAAAGAACGATATGCAATAAAATTCTGTTTTAAATTCGGGGAGATTGCATATGAGATCACCTGGACATGGCTAAAATGAGGAAACCTAAAAAGAGAAACTGAATCTCTTTTAATAGTGACACAAAATAGTGTCATGAGAATAAAGTATATCACGGCGAAAATTGATAATACGCAATGGAATAGTAAGTGTAGGTTATGTGAGGATAGAGATAAAACGGTTCGTCACATAATAAGCAAATGCAGAAAATTGACAGAAAAGGAGAACAAAACGAGACACGATTGGATCGGAAAAGTGATCCACTGAGAACTGTGCAAAATTTGACCATACTACCAAACAGTATATGCACAAACTGGAATCCGTCCTAGAAAATGAAACGCGTGAAATTCTCAGGGATTTTTTGATAAACACAGATCGCCCAATCCCAGCCAGAAGGCCTGTCTTAATATTAAATAACGAGGGTAAATAACTTGTCATCAAATGGATTTTGCTGTTCTAGCGGACCGACGAGTGAAAATAAAAGAAAACCAAAAGATAAACATGTACTTAGGCCTTGACAGAGAGCTAAAAAAAAGCTGTAGAACATGAAGGTAACGGTGATACCAATTGTACTTGGTGCTCTTGGATCAGAGTCCAAAAACTTAGAATAGAGGCTGAAGAAACTGGAGATCGAAAGAAGAATCAAGACCATCCAGACAAAAGCATTATTAAGATCGACTAAAATACTCAGAAGAGTCCTGGAAACCTCGAGAGACATGCTATCATTCAAGCTCCAGTAAAAGACCTCCAACCAACATTGTAGAAGAAAAACTAGCCAAGAATGAAATAATAATAACAAGAAAACACATTACATCCTTAAAGAGCAAAGCCAAAATCACAATACAAGAATGTCACTAAATAGCTATGGTTTTAATGTACAAAATAATAGTTATAGGCAAATATAATAGGCAGACTAAAAAAAAGTGTCCACTTTGAACTTTTACTAAGTTAAAACTTAAGAAATCGACAGCAAAATGTTTTTTGTGACCCACTCAAGAGTACTCTTACTTCAAAGTAACATGTGACATGTGCAATAGGGTAGGTCGATTTTGGAACTGAAAAAAGAATAATGCGGTGAAAGTTGCAAAATAACATCAGAAATAATCCCACGAAATATTTTTTTCCAAAATTTTGTATTTTTTTGCGAAATCTCATTTAAAGACATAATATTCTGTGATTTTAGTCGTGATATCGGTGACACTGGAAACCTGTATCCATAAAATTAAAACTGAGACTAAAGGAAAATTAAATAATAAAATTTATTAAATAATTGATATTTTTAAGTTTATTATCCATTTTCATATTATGTTAAATTTAATGACCAAAAACAAAAATAAAATACATTAAAATATATAGTTTAAAATACAAATAATGACTTACTAAACCTCGTTTTATTTACTGGATATTTTTTCGGCTTTCACCGGTGGTAATTATCTCTCCGTCGTACTTCGGTTTATGTTTTTAACCTTATGATTAACGCAAATATATATATTTCGTAAAGTAGACATACTATTAAAATATTTAAACATTTTATAATTATTGTAATTTATTTATATTTTAAAATTTAATGTTTTTTAAGTGAAAAGTCGGTTTACGAGTTAATTTTGGAACTAAACTCTACGGTACTGTTGTTTGGTAAGTAAACATTATTACTTTTTTTAATGAATTTCGAAATTTATTCACAATTTTTTTAAAACTTCTTCGTGTATTTTCTGACAATATATATATATATATATATATATATATATATATATATATATATATATATATTCTTTTTACAGATATTTTAATTTAAAAATGGCTGGAAAAAACACTGGAGTTTCCACTCGAAGTAAAGGTGCAATTAAATTTTCAGGTTTACCATCACCATTGGATAAAACTGAGCCACCAACTTGTCGACAAATAATTCAATAGAGCTATTTTTTAACGAACACTTATCCCCGCCTTTCTTGTTTTGGTATTTCTAAATTAATAGCAAAGGACGCGATAGATATTTGGAAGGCTGTCAACCCTCGTTTGCCTTTGTTAAAGGAAATTAGTGTTGTCAACTAGGTGAAAATTCTATGCTTTCAGAAGGCAAAGCAAATAAATAGGAAACATCTACCTGCTGCCCAAACAAAATTCTGGAAGGAAAAGTTGGATACATTGTTTGATATATCATCATGTTCATGCAACCTGCCCATTTAAGTTGTGACAATATTAATGTCAAATGCACCAAAGAAAATTGCCAGACTAAACACATCATCTGCACTTGTCCTCTGACAAATAAAGCCAACAAAAAAGTATGAAGATATCCCCACCAATAGCTTCAACATCATATGTTCAGGGTGATTCTTCCCTTTCTTACTCATCTTCTCCAAGTGATGAAACAGAGGATTATAAACAGCTAGATAGTCCTCTCCAAGTGCCTTATAACCTCACAAAAAATCCAAGGTATACTCTTGAGTTAGTCAAGGGTGATATATTTTCTAATCTTGGAGCCAGCCTTGCCCATGCCTTGCTCTTGGACTTGAGGGCTATGGGCCTTCTTATCCCTAATATAGATATAAAGAATATCTATATGGATAAATGTAAAATAGAGAAAAGGCTAAAGTGAAAACAAATGCCTATGAAAAGCACAATGAAAATTTGGAGAATCTTCTTTGTATAGGGGTTGATGGGAGGACAAAGACACACTACACTACAAGGAATCAGTGGAGGAAAATGGAAGTAAAATTCTGAAAAAAGCCAAAGGACCTGAATGCCACTTGACAATCACAAAGGAGACACCAAATGAGAGTATATATTTGACTCACAGGGTTCTTCCTGATAGTAGTGCAACTGGTACCGTTCTTGCGGAACAAGTGGCTGATGTTTTGGAGAAATTTAAAAGTTTGAGCACTATTAAGGTTGTCCTTGTTGACAACGCGAATGCAAATACAGGCTGTGAAAGTGGACTTGTTACACTTTTAGAAAAAAAAAATCTTCACACTATTAGTTGCTCCTTACATCAAAACGAATTTCCATTTAGAGCTCTATTCAAACATTTAGATGGCACCACAAAAGGCCCCACTACACTCAATGGTCCATTGGGTAAATTATGTGTAAATGATTGCCATAATTTACCCCAAAAATCTTTTTCAGCTGTTGAGAATCCCCTGGATTTTCATTTTGGAATGAAAGATATGGATAGTCTTAGTAGTGACCAAAGACTACTCTATGAATATACAGTTGGTATTTCTAGTTGGTGGACCCTAGATTTGCATCGTGGAAAATTGGCCCATTAAACCAGGCAAGGTGGTAAACTTTGGCCATCAGGCTCTTGTGCCTATGGACTCGTGGGGTATATCCACAGAATCTTTCGACCAAACTATATAGTTTGATAAATTTTACTGTGAATGTTTATGCTATTTGCTGGTTTGATATAAAAAAAAAAAAGTAACAAGTTCCATCACCAGCAAATTTATATTTACAATATGATTGACAGGATACGAAAGCAACCAATTGAGGTTCAAAGGATTACATTAAAAAACCTCCAGTATAATGCCTTTGCATTACTTCCAGAGAATGTTTTATTTTCAATGGTGAAATTTGATGAACCTGAAGTGAGAGAAGAGGGTATAAAAAGAATTTTGGCCATTAGGTAAGTTAATATTTATTAATACAAAACTGGTTGAAGTACTTGTGCCAATTTATTGAAACATTTTAAAGATTACATCTGATTTCACCAAATATTATCAAAGCAGAACAAATTGCATTTAAAAATTAAACTCAAATTATTTTTTATATTCTTTCAGAAGAGGGAAGCCAGTCAAGAAAAGATTTAAAAAGATCCCAATGATCAACTTTAAAGCTGTGCACTGGACTGATTTAATTGATTTGTCAGTAAATGGAGTCTGTGAGCCACCACTCACACTAGACTTTTCTAACGATGAATTACAGAATTCAATGTTAACTGGTGAAAAGATTAACTTACCAGATTTCCCTTCACATTCCCAAGGTGTGGAACGGGCAGTTAAGTTAGTAACGGAGGCTTCTCAATCCGTGTATGGCTTTGAAGCAAGGCACCAGCACATACTTGCAAAAGTTTTGTGCCAACAATTGAGACCAGCGTTTTCATCTAAGGCCTCATATATGGAACTATTTGATTCCATATATTAAAAATTATTAAACAATTATTTGTTTTTTTGTTGTATTTCAATTCATATCTGGAAAAAAATTTTTTTTCAATATATTCAAATATTACTGCTTTAATTATAGCATTTCAAATTCGACACTGGTAAAGCAGGGTGGGGTAGGGGTTCAATTTTCAATTTGAAGTTTTGTTATAATTTATTTATTATATTTCCATAAAATAAAATAAGATTTCCTAATTTAAATACTGAAATTGTTTGGTTTTTACATCAATATTTAGGCCAAATCTGACAAAATCGAGGATTTTTCAGTATGTGTTTATTCAAAATCTTTCATGCCAAATTAGCAAAAAACCGTAGAACATTCTGATCTAATTTTTGGTATGAGTATTTAATAGGTATATACACAACTTTCAGTGCATTATTCTTTTTGATATGTAAAAAAAATTAAAAATCAACCTACCCTAATGTGCAAAGATAATAAACAACCCCTTGGTCTAGTATAACCACAAAACACAAACCCATGAAAAAATGCAAAGCCAAAATATACTTCAAGTTAGAACCCAAAAACTGGTTCGGGTGTTACGATCGGTAGGTGTTCCCTTGACAGCTAACATAGGGGATCTGTTCGGCATCGTACGAATGTTGGCTATCCTTTTTAGGTACACAAACAACGAACTAGACAACCACTCAAATCAAAGACATCAATGGTAAAAATGGGCTAAGGAAGACAAGTTTGTACTTCAGTACTATTTTAGAAGCAACCCTACACAAAGAGAGTATAGAAAAAGAATTACAGAAATCTGGGAAGAATACGTTAGATTTCAGACAACAAGCCAAAGACTCGCCGACCAAGCAAGGACGATAATAAAGAAAGATTGGTTTTCTGACCTTGAAATATTAGAAATATACCAACAAATAAACAGGAAATTATGTCAATAAGATCCTAATACAAGAATCGAAACGCTTAATACTGAAAAATAAGAACGCTTTAACAGAATTGAAAGGTAAAATAAAAGTATTCGAAACACCGCACACCCAAATACTACGGAACAAACACTAACACAAGAAGTAAAAATGAATGAAGAAACCATAAAGAAAATGATGTCTGAAAAGAAAACCACGTTACCATCTCTCAGGAACCAAAACTGGAAAACACTCTTGGCAGAAAACGAAAAAATAAATTAATTATTAAAACATATCTCAACGAACAACATCACAGAATTAAACAAACTAATCTATCCAGGAGCGAAATTAGTCTGTGATAAAATTAGTGTTCCCCTAAAGAACACGAACAGAAACTCAAAATCTGGATGGGAAATTAGACTGAAAACACAAATAACAAATCTACGACAGCAAGCAAAAATTATAAGACAGAGTAAAAACGCTGGAATGTGTTGGAAAGAAACAAGAAAAGCAACACAAAACAAACTATACAACTCAGGGAAATAAATCAGAAGGTCCTGGCTAAAGAAGGAAGACTAAAAAGATACCGAAACAGGATCAAACAACACAGGCAAAACAGAACTTTCCAAAATAACGGAAGAAAATTCTCCCAGCAAGTAGAGTGAGAATGCACGATGACACACCCACAACTGGATGACAAGGAAACAAAACAATTTTCAAGTAAATATGCGAACGGAGAGATCGTAATAGAAAAGCCGAAGAGATAAACATGGAAAAGGAGTTAGAAGGACTCGAAGAAGGACCTAAGGGAAAAATACACCTCGATTCACTCAGAGCAACACTCAAAAAAGTACCAATTTGGAAAACGCAAGACCATGATAGCATACATGGATACTGGTTTAAAATTCGCTTCCATCCACGACAGACAGGTTATCGAAATGAATAAATGACCAGAAGAAACAGACATAGCGGAATGGATGACCAAAAGAAAGGAACCGCCCCCAACAACTATAGACCCATAACGTGCCTATCGGTGATGTGGAAAATACTTACGGCACAAATCAAAGAGATTTACTATTCGCTAAGACACAGACTGTTCCCCGAAGGACGGAAAGAATTCCACAAGGGAACCAGAGGAACAGGAGATCTACTATACGTTAATCAACACATCCTCAAGGAGAGCAAAACAAAACGAAAAAATCTAGCAATGGCATGGATTGACAACATAAGGCACAGGTATGGTCCTGCAAAACTGGGTAATAGACTGTTTCAAAATGTACAAGATAGCCGACGAAGTCATAAAGTTCATCGAGGAAACTATGAAAAACTGGAGAGTGGAACTAACAGCAGGAGAAAAAAGTTTAACTCAAAATAAAATTCAGCAAGGAATCTTCCAGGGAGAAGCGCTATCTCCATTACTATTCATGATAGCGATGATACTACTCAACTACATTCTTAGGAAATGCACCGGGGCTTTCAAACTTTATAAATCACAAGAAAAGATTAACCACCTAATGTACATAGACGACATCAAACTAAAAAAGAATAGGAAACCCCAATATAGGCATAAGGATATACAATCAGAATACAGGGATAAAATTTGGCACAGAAAAATGTGCCATGCTAATAATGAAAAGCGGAAAACGACGGAAGGAATAGAACTACCAAATTAAGAAAAAATCAGAAGGCTCGGAGAAAAGGAAACTTATTAATACTGGAATATTGGAAGCTGACACCACCAAACAAGTTAAAATGAAAGAAAAAATAAAAACGAATACCCCAGCAGAACGAGAAATCTACTCGAAACCAAACTATATAGCAGAAACCTCATCACAGGGATAAACAGCTGGACTGTCCCCCTTATAAGATACTCGGGACCATTCTTAAAGAGGCCAAGGAAAGTACTTCAACGAATAGATAGGAGAATAAGAAAACTCATGATGATGCATGAGGTCATACATCCCACCGATGACATCGACAGGCTGTATGTGTCAAGAAAAGAAGGTGGAAGAGGATTCGCCAGCATTCAATATATCGTCAATACATCGATTAGACGACTCGAAGACTACATAAAAAGGAACAAAGAAAGACTAATTAAAATGACCAGAAACAACGTAAACAACACAAGGATCAACAGAACAACAATAATTAGAAAACAAAAATAGGAAGAAAACCAATTGTATGGACATTTCTACCGACAAACAAGTGAAATCTCATATGAGAAGACCTGGACACGGCTAGGAAATGGAAACCTTAAAAGAGAAACTGAATCTATTCTAAACACAGCACTAAACAACACGATAAGGACAAACTACGTTAAAGCAAAAATAGATAAAACGCAACAAAATAGTAAGTGTAGGTTATGAGGTGATAGAGACGAAACGATTAAAAACACAAAAATAGTATAAGACTAGACACGACTGGGTGGGGATGGTGATCCCAGGGAACTGTGCAAGAAACTGAAATTGAACCATACGAACAAGTGGTATATGCACAAACTGAATCCGTCCTGAAGAATGAAACGCACAAACTTCTCTGGTATTTTGAGATTCAAACAGATCCTGTAATCTCAATGAGATGACCAGACCAAGTGATCGTCGTCAACAAAAAAAAGAGAACCTGCTGAATAATGGACTTTGCCCTCCCGACAGACCACAGAGTAAAATTAAAAGAAAGCGAAAAGAGAGATCTTGCTAGAACATAAAGGTGACAGAGATACCAGTTGTAATTGGCGCACTTAGAACAATCCCTAAAGGTTTGATTAAGGGACAAAAAGACTTCAAAATCAGAAGACAAGTAGAAACCATCCCGACTAAAGCATTACTAAGATCAGCCAGAATACTGAGAAGAGTTCTGGAGACTTAAAGAGACTTACTATCGTTCAAACTCCAGTGGAAAACCATCAGCTAACTGTGGTGTGAAAAACTCTCAAAAGAATAAAATACACGGAAGACGACAATTATTATTATTATTATTATCATCATTAATTTCAAACACTGTATGTCAACT